>JAULKM010000001.1:16137860-16151422 GCA_032355605.1 Rubia tinctorum
ACTATCTACTTAGTTGTATTTAGTAAGCATATTGGGCTTAAAATAGTATCTTTGAGAGGTACGGCGACGACCTCCCATAGGCACCATGTTTGCTTGCAGCATAAACAAATGAAAAATCAGGATCAGTAGCATATAATTCTTGCACGAATGAAAACCCAAACATAATGCATTCCAATTGTGTAAGTAAAACATGTCTACGACTCAAAGCATCAACAAAAACATTTTCTTTGCCCTTCTTGTATCGCAACACATAAGGAAAAGATTCAATAAAACTAGTTCATTTAGCATGACAATTATTCAACTTCATCTAGCTCTTTAAATATTTCAACAATTCATGATCACTATGGATAAAAAATTGTTTATGCAATAAATAATGTTGTCAAGTCTCTAAAGAACGTACAATTGCATAGAATTCTTTATCATAAACAAGATAATTCAGAGCACCGCCCTTTAGCTTTTCACTAAAGTAAGCTATAGGTCGATTCTCTTGCATCAATACAGCACAAATACCAACCCCATAAGCATCACAATGAACCTCAAAAGTATCATTAAAATCAGGTAAAGCAAGAACAGCAGCATAACATAATCTTTCTTTCAGTTCATTAAATGCATTTTCTTGAGCATCACCCTAAACAAATTTACATCCTTTTTAACTAGTTAATTTAAAGGTGCAACAATAGAGGAAAAATAACGCACAAAACTTATTTTAAAACTAGATAAACCGTGAAAAGAATGTACCTGGTTGGCATTAAGGGGGTCTCAGCCAAGACTTAATGGCCTCAATTTTAGTTTCGTTGACTTTAATGCCCTCCTTAGAGACCACAAATCCGAGAAACACAACTTCCATCACACAGAAAGTACACTTATTGATATTTGCATATATATGGACACTTATTGATATTTCCATCACACAGAAAGGACAGATTTCACATGCTCAATATGCTCATCAGTCGACTTAGAAAAGATCAAAATACCATCAAAATAAACCACAACAAATTGACCAATAAACTTTCTCAAAACATAATTCATGAACCGCATAAAAGTACTATGTGCATTGCTTCACATGAAAGGCATAACAATCCATTCATAAAACCCGAAATAAGCTTTAAATGCAGTTTTCCATCCATCACCCTCTCTAATACAAATATGATGATAACCCCGAGTCAAATCAATTTTAGTATAAATCACAGATCCATGCATATCTTCTAGCATACATCTAATCTAGGAATAGGATAATGGTACTTAATGGTTACCTTATTAATTGCACGAAAATCAATGCACATTCTCCAAGTTTTATCTTTCTTAGGAACAAAAATGACAGGCACAACACAAGGACTTAAAAGATTCATGTACATAACCTTTTTGAAGTAATTCCTCAACTTATCATTGTAGTTCCTTTGTCTCCTCAAGGTTTGCTTTATAAACTGGTCGATTAGGAATAACCGATCCTAGAATTGTGTCAATCTAATGTTCAATCCCATGCAGGGGAGGGAGGTCGTGCGGCTATGTCTCCAGAAAGACATCCTCAAAACCTTGCAACATCTCAGCAAACTGTGGAGGAACATGCACATGTATATCTTCATTGGCAAAATAACTTTCTTTAAAATGTAGAATTAATACATGAGAACGATTAGAAAAAGCATGATTCACGTCCCTAATAGATGCATAAAATGATTTTCCATATTCAAATGGAAAATCACGTTTCATCATATAAATAGATGTCTAGTGACTAAGATGTGAAGATAAAACCTTTTGCGACTTTTCATAATCATTCAAAAACTTACCTGACTTACCTGGAACACCAAACCCTAGTTTGAGATCGGAACCCTTAGTATTTTTACCACCCAAATCCTTGTGATCAGAGCCCTTAGGGTTTTTACCAAACCCTAGCTTATGGCTGATTGGTTCCAAACCATGGTTGGGGTTTTTTGGCCTTCTCTTGCTCAGTCGCATACATTTCTTTGTCAATTTTCATGCGTCTCTAAGCCTCAATCACTTCAACTGGTGACAATGGAACTAATGTATACCTTGTTCTATCCTTAGTCATAGTAATCTTGTTAGTGTAACCGTTATGCATAGATTTAGGATCAAATTCCCAAGGTCTTCCTAACAGAATATGACTAGCTTCCATAGGTATAACATAACATAAAATAGAATCATGATATTTTCCGATCTTAAATTTAACCATGCATTGTTTATTAACCCTAATCTCAACACTACCATTTAATCAAATAAGTATATAAGGTGATAGATGAGCAGAAGCAGGTAGGGATGGCAATGGGGTGGGGCGGTTACGGATTATGTTGCTCAGAAGGAGAATCACAAAACCGTCATATGGTCTCGCGAGCCTTTAATTGACTCTATGTCATATTCTACAGGATGGACACCACCTTTGAGTTTTTCGCTAGTTGCTCTCACTTCAGCTAATTGCAAGAATCTCATCTGTACGCATTTTCATCTCGAGGGTCACGACAAAGCTTCATGTTCCAAGCTCAAAGGCTACCCAGAAAGGTTCACGATGATGACGGAGAGAGCTAACGCCACCAAGAAGTTGGTGCCTGCTCAGCTAATTTCCATCGCAGGGAACGCCGTTCCGGACGCCGGCGTTCATTTACCTCTACCACCATTCACCGGTGCTGCAGTGTCACCGCTATGTTATGCAGCAGCAGCCTCCAACAGTGCCCCTACCCGATTTGATTTTGGTCCTGCTCTGATGACCTATGGATTACACCCATCTATTTATTTAATCAGTTTAATGTTTTGTTTGACCATGGTACATGTAAGTTGACTTTGCCATGGATTCTTGATTCGGGAGCTTTATACAACATGACTGGTGACAAGGGTTCTCTTGCTGATATTACTAATGCTATCGATTCTGTGAATATTATACTTCCTGATAGATCTGTGTCATATGGTACACAATATGGTTCTATTTTCTTTGGAGATGTTACTTTTACTCTGGTGCTCTACATACCTACTCTGCGATGCCATTTATTATCACACTTTAGATTGTTATCTGCCTTAAAATGTCTAGCTTTGTTTACTGAAAATTATTGCAATTTACAGAAAATCAGTGTGAGGACTGTGATTAGCATAAGTGAACAGCAAGAGGGGTACATTGGCTTTGTCTGCTGGTTATGCATATTTGTCCTCATATCCTGCAGTCTATTCCAATAGTTGCTTCAGTTTCGTCATCTGATTTATGGCATCACCGTCTTTGACATCCTTCCGCTACGGTGTTGTCTTTTGTTTCTACTCTTGATTTTAGCACAAGTAATATCTTTGTTCCTTGTTCTGTGTGTCATAGAGCAAAATAGACTAGACATAGTTTTAATTTGACATCTTCAAATGCTAGTTCAATATTTGAATTAATATATTGTGATGTTTAGGATCCTAATAGAACACCATATTCTTGTGGTGCATTTTATTTTTAACTATAGTTGATGATTATTCTCGAGTTGTCTGGGTTTATTTATTAGTTCCTAAGTCGGATGTAGATTCTAAATTTATTGAATTTTGTTCTTTGATTAAGAATCATTTTGGGCGCTCAGATTTTTTGTGTCCGAGCTGATAATGGTACAAAAAAAATTCCAGATCATGCTTTGCTGAACATGGGATCATTTTTGAGACATTTATAATCGATACACCACAGGAGAATGGTCTTGTTGAGCGCAAGTATCATCATTTGTTAAATGTGGCTCGTTCTTTATGCTTTCAGGCTAATCTGCGGATTTACTTCTTGGGAGAATGTGTTTTTACAGCAGCATATTTGATCAACCGGACACCGACAAAGCAACTCAACGGTCGCACACCATTTGAGCAACTCTACAGACAAACTCCAAATTACAAGCTTTTACGGGTATTTGGATGCTTGTGTTTTGATTACTACATTCCCAGATTTTGTGACAAGTTTGCTCAAGAAGTCGCCATGTCTGTTTCTTGGGTATCCTGCCGGAAAGAAAGGCTTTCGCCTTTATGACTTGGAATCTAGGACTTTCTTCAACTGTTGGGATTATAATTTTTATGAAAACCAGTTTCCGTATGCTTTGCCATCTGACTCTCAGCCATCGGCTCCTTTAGTGTAAACCAGCGACGCCACCACCTCGCCACCGATTTAACCATCCCAGACGCTGGAAGCCACCCCAAGGATGAAAGCCTTACCACCGCCAGAAGAATCGCCACCAGATGCGGCCTCCTAAATAGATTGCCAACTTTCCCTGCTGATAGCCAATCCGGTTCAAGAAGCGCCCCACTCGCCGTCGGTCGACGGTTACGATGCACTTCACGCGCGCGTCAAATGCTGCGCCAACCACTTCATCGCCTACCCATGATTTGGCGTCTCCTCCACTTGACTCTATCCGTCGCCTGCCTGGCCGATTATATCCCCAACGATGTAGTGTTATACGCAGCATCTGATATCGCGTGAGGCGCGATGAGACTGAAACCGAGATGCTCTAGCATTGCCTCCTTAAATCATAGTTCATGTCTACCAATCTAACTATCGCTAATTATCTTGAAATTTGATAATACAAGATTAAAAATCGTCGAGATTGAATAAATAAGTGTAGTTAATGTTTCATTATAAGTTTATATTATTGAATAAAAGACCATATAATGAACATGTTGAGAGTTTGTTACTTTCATTTAGCATTTGAACTTCAGAATTTTCTTTTCTATTTTTTATAGACTCACTCACATTGCTTTGTTGAATCGTTTTTTAAATCTCATTTAGGGATGTAAGAAGACTCAGGCCGAGATGCACTAGCATTGCTTCCTAAGAGAAGTTTGTCTATCGATTTCACCATAGCGGCTTATCTTGAACTTAAAATAGTAATATATGATTAAAAAATTCTCAATATTTTTTTAAAGAAAAACGTTTCCATTGTTGAATAAAAATCCATTTAAAGAACAAGTTGAGAGAGTTCTTATTTTCATTTAGGGTTTGAATAAATAAATTCGGTATATTATTAAATATTTAGAAAACATTTACATTTCTTAATATGAAACCATTTAAATAATTTTGGAAATTGAAAATAGTTGATGAGGATTTTTGAGAATCCACCCCTCATATAAATCCAAGCCTCCATCTTACATATATACTTTCTTTTTTCCTAAAATGTTGTTGTTTAGAACTTAATCTTTAGTGGCTTAGTGTAAATAAATTATCCCATCTCAGGTGGTAAAGATCATTTAAACTATAGGCTTCATTAATTAAATTTATTTGCGGTTTGAACTTAATAATTTTCACTCCTAAACATTATAGACTCACTTAATTTAATTTTTTGAAATGCTTGTTTTGTTTTTCCTTTATCTCATTTTGCGATGTAAGGAGACTCAAACCAAGCTGCTTTAGCATTACTTCCCAAGATTAGCTTGTATAACAATTTCGCCACAACGGTTTGCCTTGAAATTGTAATAATCTATGATTATGCTATATATTTCAGAAAAATGTTCATATTCCTAAATTAAAATCCATTCAAAGATCAAGTTGAGGGATCGCTATCTTAATTCATTTAGGATTTTGTGGTTTTCGTGGATTTGATATTTTTATGCTCGAACTCCTATATTTTTATGCTCGAGCTCCTGGAAGAAATGTCTACCTTCATCAAGCGAAAGTGCCACCAATAGTTATTGCCAACTTCACTTTGATTATGAGAAGAAGATATGAAAACTATGGAGATGAAACAAGAATTTATGCCAACCATGCCCAAATGGCGATACGTACACAAGCACCTCGGTTTGAGTCTCCTTGAATACCAAAATGAGATTCAGAAAAAAGAAGAAAAAAAAGTGTATTGAATAAGGTCTAAGGATTTAGGCAAGGATAGTAAAGGTTTAGAAAATTGTTTGGACTTACTGTTCACAATAAATCCTGTTTATCATTTTTATTCAAATACATGTGCTCATCATCAAGAAATAACACTTATATATACTTGAATTGCCGATCCTCTAATTTTGTTATTTATCCTGACTAATCCACATACTATCTTGTTATACTTCCTCAAGCGCTACACTTCATAGTCAAGACCATCTTTTTTAATGATTTGTAAAAACATAGAACCAAATAACCAAAAAAATTGTACAATATCTTATCCAAACAAAGTACAAGAATTTTAGCTTTATATTACTTATAAATGGCAATCATCTATTTCAACTCGATGAAGTACATAAGTTGAAACCAAAACATAAGAATAAAGTAGGAAAATATCTTATTAGAAAAATGAAGTACATAAGTTAAATAATCCCTATTTTCCTATCTTTTAAACTTAGGTCGTATCTAATTGTTTTAAACTGAATTGAATTGAAATAAATATTAAAGTAACAAAAAAATATAGTAAAAATTGAATTAAATAAGCTTGTATTTATCACATTTAAATTACATAAAATGAACCAAACCGAACTAAATTGAATTAACTGAATTGAAGTGCATTTAAGTTGAAAAAAACATAGCCTCAGTGTTTAGTTTTATTTTTATTTTTATAGTACACTCTTTTTTTACTTTAAAACTAGACCAACCAAAAAAAATCTCATTCAATTATTACTTTTTATTTATTCCCGATTGTACAAATTAAGCTTATGTCCCAAAAAACATGAAGTGGCCATATAACATCATCCTTTTAACCATGTTTAAGGATGTCCCCACCAGTGAAAAATCTTGTACAAGCCTTTAATTACCATGCTTGCATGAAAGGCATGTAGAGTGACCATTTTTTGTTTTCTTGCTGACAATACATCTACGTGTTTGAAGTTTGTTGTAACGGATGACTCAGTTCAATCATCATTTCTTTGATGTGGAATCTTCCCTTTTATGCATAAATTCAGCTGATAAAAATATTTATTTGCAGTTGATTTTTCACTTCGTTCATATCGAAGAGATCAGGTGCGGAATTTCATGATAAAGTTAAGTTTATCCTCCGATTTCTTACTTAATTGATTTCCGTTTCTGAAAAAGTTTTTTTATATTTTATTTTTCAGAGGAGCTTTTGGTTGCAGCTGTACTCCAGGTAATTTACTGGTTTTTATTTTAGTTTTGGTTGCAGAGTAATCTAGATATATACTTCTCCTGAATTGATGAAAGCATTTTTTTGGAAGAAATTGAGCGCTGTGTTTTTTTGCTACTTTCATAGTGTACTGAACTGGAAAAGAAAAATTCTCCGGAATTGGTTGCATTTTACGTTTTTTGGTAGATGTAAATCATTTTCATTCATGTAGGAGTTGAGTAGTTAATTCAGCATTAAGCCTTGTATTAATTAAGCATTATATGGCCTATAAATGTCTAATAAACTCACACCTCATGATCATGGAGGTTTCTCTCATTTACACTCTCCGTCTTGGTTCAATTTGTAGGCTCTCGTTCTCACATTTCCAAATCGAGAGTTGTGGCTCGCGTTTCCTAGCCCAACTCAGCTCTCGTTTCCCCGCTCTCGCCCTGCCTTGACCCGGTTCTCATCGCCCCGCCAGTGCCCCATTCTCGTTTCCACCGCTGAGAACCAGTGCTTACAATGAGAGCCATCAGTGAGGAGCTGAGGACGTTAGGCTTCTAGCGCGTGGTTGTGACGAAGATGAGGCTGGGTTGGGGTTTCGAGCGTGGTCTTCGTCGCGGGCAAACGAGCAGACGTGGTCTTGTTCGCGAGGTGGACTGAGCTGGGGTAGAAGTGTTTAGGCAGGGTTGAGATGCGGATTTCCGGCGAGAGGGACTGGGAGAACGAGAGTTGGCGGCGAGTAGAGGCGGAGGCTATTTCCGGCGGTGGTGCCGGCAGGCAGTGGTGTCAATAGGGAAGGGGATTGTTTTAATTTTTAAAAATCAAAACTAAAATTATACACGTATACACATATTAGGCCGTAAAATAGTAAAATATAGGGCGTGATTTAGTAACTCCCTAAAACAATGGGGGCTTGATTTGAACACCCCTAGTGCACAACATTTGACGATTTATCTTAGGATGTACCCCTTTCTGATACTATTTGTTTTAAACATAAAGGCTACAATTTATAATTTAATTTTTAGCGCATTTATGATAACCCTTTTGAGGCAACCGATGTAAGCATTCAGACAACAATTGTAAGTCTATAAGCAATTCAATGTAAGCCTTCGGACATGTAAGCCAATTTTTTTTGCAACATATGAGTTTAACGAAAAGGGAGAGACACCCTCCAAACCCATCTATGACGGTTTGATATCTAAAAAATGTCACTGTACAACAGAACGCAAAACAAGACAGAAGTTGCATACGTCAACTAGATGAGAACACAATGGGGGACTTGGTCGGTCAGCACTATAAGTGACGTTAATTGCCATATAGAAAGCCATGATGCAAGCAAGTCAATAATTTGCAACACATCCTCATTCGGACGGCTGTGAGATGGTGACAAAGCACATTCACAACTTCCCAAGAGTCCCACCCGACATAAAATGGATTGTCAAGAATGTCAATATATTTCACATTAAAAGTTCTCAAATTACGTCCCTTCAGGACCATCCCATAAAATGGGAACGATACATAAAAGTTATCAAATTACATATTGTTAATGCGCATGAACTACCAGTGTGCACTTAAGGGAGGGTTACAGCCCAGAAATCTACAGAAAAAAATTGTTGTTTTGGACAGCAGCATTTAACATTGCCAGTACAAACAAGTCAGATGTTTATGCAGACTAAACCTGATCTCTTTTATCAAAAAATGAAAAAAAACACCTGCTCTCTCGTAGGAAAGATGATGAGGATCAAATGTTTAAATTTAGGGAATACAAAATGTCGGCCCCCGAACACCCAATTTGAAATGCCTTCTCGCATTTCAATTTACAGAATTGTTAGGAACCAGGTCTCACAGTTCCTATGAGTTCCCCTTCAGATAAATCATACCAGATACATCAGCCACAAACACTTCTCTGATTGCTAGTAGTAGACATGGCTTTGTTGACTACTATTTAAGAGGTAACAAATGCTTCCTCCTGTCGAAATTAAGGTTCACTATTACTACTACACACTGAATCTTATTCTAATGTATATTTTTAGAATATCAACTTTTTAAACCAATAATTACACATAACCGAAGATATTAATGGCCAAAGACGTTTCTTATCAACCATGAAAAGCGGGAAAAACTGGACCATAATTTAGAAATGAGGGAGTAACACTCTACTGTCCAACCTCTAGCATGCATGTTCAAGTTAATTCTCAATAAAGCTGCATCAATCAGCTTTTCTATATGGATGTGTGCAATTGTGGACTATGAATCGTGTGCACCAGATAGCATATGAACTCCTTAATTTGAGGTTAAGGATTCCATTGTTTGACACTGTGGAGCAGTGATTTCTACCAAATCCAACCCAGAGGTTGAGCCGCCAGATCTCTCTCTTATTTCTCTGAACTCCTGGCATGTCGCACACAGATGACAGAAGAAATGAGTCACAAAGTCTCCACATGGAGCTTCCTGTACATCAAAAGAAAAGAAAATCAGTCACACTGGAATGAAAGAGCCAACCACGTCTGAATATAGAACCTGTTTCAGGGGAGAAAAGATAGCGGAATAACAGACATTTCTAACGTTTTGAGAAAATACAAGTTACAGCTACATACCACAAGTTTAATTATTTCATAGTTCCTAGGTTTCTGGAAATATAAAGGGTTCAAACTACTACTGAATCATTACAGGAAAGGGGTTAAGCAACAAAAGCACTTTCCCTTAGAGTCTTAGACAAGCTAATGATTGCAAAGCATAGCTATTTATCCAGTTAAAAATAAATCTTTTCAACATCATCATCCCAAAACAAATAAGGAAACAGTATAGTAGTAAAAAAGAATCCAAGCATATCCAACACATGAATCGGTCGGATTTTGTGAAAACAAAGAGATGATATCTATAAAGAAATCAGTAGAAATATATGATCTACAAGGTTAATAGGAAAATCACGTGTGAAACAGATTTCTTAAGACCATACTCATGCATCAACCAAAAAAAATAAGGTTTTATACAAAAATGAAAATAAAAGAGAACAAAATTAATATAAGGTTCCAATTTAGTGAAATGGGATTATTCAAAAAAAAAAATCCAACTATGATCAGGATTGTTTAAACATCAAAGTAAGTCGAAAACTAGTATTTCTTCACAAGTCAATTGTATGCCTCTCGTAATGAGCTATTTAAAGCTAAATTATTAACTTTTCATATCCCGAGTTAATCATCTAGCCACATAGCAATGCATGGAAAAATAACTTCTGATAAAATTAGAGCAACATAGAATTTTCCTGGGGCCAAATGCAACAAAAAAAAGAGTCATTGCAAGTCGTGCGTGAGCATCTACCACTAAACACCAATAGTATACTTCCTCTGTTCTACCTGACCTGTTTCTCAAATGTTTTTCATTCCGCAAGAATAGTTTTATTTCTGTTTTCTTTTAACTCTAATAATCTCCCGCATGTGGAATATTGTGGTTTAAAACTATCATACCGCTTGAATGTTGGATGAAATTGGAATATAAAGGGATAAAAAACTTGTTTTATGTATCCTTTCATCCTTAATTAGTCGTTTGCAGAGATGGGATTTTTCATGTGGAGCGAAGAGCTTACGAGTTACCCAGATAATTCTTGAGAAACAACACTGAATCTGAAACATCTGCAGTTTTGTGAGGATAACCAAGAAAAACATCTGTGTAAAACCTTGGAAGCACAAGACTTGGACTCATAATGTCAAACTATAGCCTACTGCTTGTACTAAAGCACAACAGCCCAATTTTTTTCACTATGATTCTCATTTTAGGCTCCCAAATTGAGCTGGCCAAGAGTGACATCAAAACTCATAGTATTGAGGCACAAATTGTACTATTAGGCTATGAACAACTCATTTTGTTCATCTTTCATTTGTGTTTTTGCTTCACAATAATTGTATAGACATATATATGAGAGAAAAAGACAGAAAAAATCAGTTTCCAAAGAATCCAAAGCAGACTACCATCCTCCAGGCCGAGCCACCTCGAAACTTCTGTTTATTTGATACTATCAGAGGCTTATTTCTTTTGAAGCTGGCTGGGGTTTATAACAAACGTGTTATAGCACTAAGTTAGACACATGTTGCTAAACAGTATAGCATGGTTTTTAGGCTCCATTCAATTTCCATTGATTCCTGGACTATTCAATCCAAATTTACCAGAATAATCCAATCCTACTTAAGACTCTTTGTATTGAAGGCTATGAGCTAATAGTGCAAGAAAGAAATACGATATACAACAGCTACTACTACATGGAGAATGAAAACCTAGTATTACAGAAAATAATAGAATTAAACTAGACTGAGTAGTTTTCTCTGCTTTCAAAAATGCGCTACAATCGAACCCATGACAACAACTTAAACATTGACAAAAGAATCATAAAAGTGATAAATTGCGCAAGTTTAGATCAAGGGAAGGTCTGAAGAAGAAGGATGTTTCGGAACTGATCATGTAACCAAGAGGTAAACAAGTAGTTGGCTACAGATGGATCTATGCTCTAAAACATAAAACTGCTGGCTCTATTGGAATGACACGGATTGTGGCAAAGGTTTTAAAAAAACATATGGCATCAAGAGACATTAGCTCTTGTGACAAAATTAAATCCAATTGCAACAAGTCATTCTGTCAGTTGAAGCAAAATATCTTAGTCACTGTATAGCTCGATTTCAAGAAGGTCTTTCCTAAAAAGAATTCCCCAAGTTCTAATCCTTTAAAGGCCTAGCTAAAATCAACGAGCCTTCCTCTCACAATTCTTGCTCAATCCCGCTTTGGATGAGTTGGATCACTCCGTTGCCTTGACAAAAATAAAATCTACAACATACTATCTAGAGGTCTTTGAGAAAGAGCTACTACTAGGGTATCAAACGGTAGATGTCGAAAAGGAAAAAGAACCATGAGTTCAGTATCAAGGGATAGTAATCTATTTAACATTTAATCTGAACTATATAGGAATTTTTTGTCTACTAATCAATAAAATAAATGCACTGAATGAATCGTGATTAACAAAGCTATAAAACAAAAAACCAGAAATCCAGATTCTAAAGCCTGATCCTACGGTTTGATAGCGTATGAAATTCCAGAAAACTAACATTAGAGTGCAATTTGATTCGACTAATCAAAAGCCTTGCAGCTTGTAGATACATCTCTAATCGTCATCTCTGACAAGATAGTTTCCAGTAAATATTTATCTTAGAACAGATATTTCTATAACCTTTTGCATTTCTTTCAGCTTCCTCCTCTTCTCCCAGCAACACTAAAATATTTGGTTTCCCCTTCAAAAATGACGGAAATGCCCAATAGATGCAACAAAAATCCTACAGCAAACATAAAAGCATATCCAGGATAGAAAGAGAATTAAATTGTTCAGTATCAAACAATGGCGCATGGGATAGTCCCAGTGTATAATCCCAATTATGCCTCACTTGTAAGTGAAGTTAGAACATCTTTTAGACTAAAAAAAGAGCCAAACTAAAAGCAAGAACAGGCAGGACAGATGATAGTGTAACATGCATGCGCACCTAACGAATGATATATTCTTGAGCTTAAAACTAAACACTGGAGTCCATTTAAAACTTTCCAACTTCACCAAAGAGTAAGCGTCATTTTTGGGTGATATAAAAGTAGTTCTAAGAAAGCAGTTCCTGCAACAAGTACCATTGACAACTTTCGCCATCCAACTTTTGCAAAAGAATGAGTTCACCGTTATATCTTCTCCTTTTAAGCATAAAATGCAACCAGAACTCAGGGAATCTGACTAAAAGTTAATAAAACCTAAGCAGATGTGACCTTTGCTAGATGTTCTCTATAAGATATTCAAAGAAGAAGAAAAAAAAAAGAGAGAGTACGAACAGAAAATTCTCCTCCATCTCAAATTTATCTGAAAGAAACTTTGCATCCAGCAACAAGATAAACTAAAGGATAAAAAAGCACAGATAGAATAAATTGCCCAAACTGTTTTACAGCAAAGCCACCATTTCACTCATTTCCTGTTTGTTTTGATATGGTGGGTTATACGAAAGAAACGGAAAATATACATTCTCAGGACTCAGGGAATTCACCACCGTTATACCATCTCCTTTTAAGCATAGAATGCAACCAGAACTCAGGGAATCTGACTAAAAGTTAATAAAACCTAAGCAGAAGTGACCTTTGCATAGATGTTCTCTATATGATATTCAAAGAACCAGAAAAAATAAGAGAGTACGAACAGAAAATTCTCCCCCCTCTCAAATTTATCTGAAAGAAACCTTGCATCCAGCAACAAGATAAACTAAAGGATAAAAAAGCACAGATAGACTAAATTGCCAAAACTGTATCAAAGCAAAGCCATCATTTCACTCATTTCCTATTTATTTTGATATGATGGGTTATACGAGAGAAACGGAAAATATAAATTCCCTAACAAGTACACTTCTAACCACCATATCATCCACCAAAAGGTTAGCTTTACTTGGCTTAAACTTTCAACATACCGGTAGGTTGTACTTCGATCTTAATCCCCTTCGGTAGCCACATGCATAACATGAAACTATGCATCCTGGCAAACCCAGAAGAACACCGTCAGTCAGGAAGCAA
>JAULKM010000001.1:16178769-16208068 GCA_032355605.1 Rubia tinctorum
TTATATTCCATAGTAGGTAATAGCCATTTAACCACTATAATTTTAGGCTTCAGTTTTGGTTTAAGGACTGGGGTAAAGCCCAGTTTAAACCAAAACATATCCTCCTTTTTGCAACTATGAACAGGGTATGCATGTAAAGTGTGAAATATATCATTTTTAACCGATTCAATCAAAGTCTTCAAATGAGGAAGTTTATCGTCATATAAGAAAGTGTTTCTTATTTTCCACAAATTCCAGCAAATGAAACCAGATAGCAGGCTAAGAATGCAATTGTGCAATGGTGTGTCTCCCACTGTAGTCCAGTAATAAGATAGTCTATCAAAAGTGGAGGGGAGAAGTGGAGTTTTGAAACCTATCATTGTCTCAAAATGTTTCCAAACCGAGACCGAGAAATCAAAATCATTAAAGAAATGAGTCATAGTGTCACAATTATCACAAAAAAGGCATTTAGAGGCTAAGCAAATCTTAGAAAAAGAGATAATGTCATCAAATGGCAGTATAGAGTTAGCTAGTCTCCACAAGAAGAAAGAAACTTTCCTGGGCATTTTATTGTGCCAGATATACCTAAGTATTCTGAGAGGTCTTTTTGTTACAGCTACCACCTGATATGCCGATTTGAAAGTGAAACTTCCATTCTCCGATGGTTTCAAATTAGTCTATCTTTTCTGTCATCCATTATTCCTGCATCCTGCAAAACTGAAAAGATGTGAGGTGGTAATTGAGTTAATAATGGTAGAAAATGTTTTTTGTTCTTCACAAATTCAGCAATGGTAAGGTCAGTAGGCATCCCATTTGTAAGTTTTGGAAATCCTGTAAGCATCCCATATTTATCCAATTAGATGTGAAGAAACTTGCCTTTCCTTCACCATGAATTACTCTTACCTGTGTTTCAGCTAAAGCATTGATTTTACTGATTCTACACCAATTTTGAGATACTCTTTTGTTCTCAGGTAGGGACCAGATGAGTTGTGTCCAAGGGGTTATTTCGAGTTGAAATTTCCACCATAATTTGAGTGAAAATGTGTCTAAGATGTCTCTAAAATTCCTAATTCCTAAACCATTTTGTTCTGTAGGGAAGGCCATATTTTTTAAACTTTTCCAAACCTTCCTAGGTCCATTTTTATCCTCTCCCCAAAGGAAAAGAGAGATTTTGTTTTTAACTGTGTAATAACAGTAATGGGAGGTTTTAGCACAACCCAAAGATGCTGGGGAATGGAAAACATGACAACCTTTATCAAAACTCTTACATTAGTTTTACTGTGATTAGTAAGTTAATCAAGTTCCTTTTGTTCTTGTGGTATTATTGTTTTTCTGAAAAATTCCGGGAAGATAGATAACCGAATGCAAGTGTATTATCTGTGCATTCAATTGACATTTTTATTTGGATAACCCCTTCGCCCAATATTTGCACTTTTAACACCCAATTATTTACTTACAGAAAAGTTATCCAAAAATTGTTATTTAACTAAATTAAACAAAACGGAACATTCACGAATGATAGATTGACAAATAATTTTTTTTATTAAATCCAATGATGAAGAATTTTATAACATTGAAAAAAGGTATCATAAACGGTGTTGTGCACATGAATTGAATAAATCATTCTTTCTTTCTCACGGGTAGGATTTGGAATACCCTCTCATTACCTGGTCAAAAGGGGGTAACTCTCATTATTGATTTGCTCAAGAACCGCCACGTACTCTAGCGTGACCATAGCTTCTCCCTAGGGAATGACGAAGTTGTTTGTTCACGAGCTCCATATCTTGTTGAATTTGAGAACAAAATCATCGCGTTGGTGAATCGTACACTTAGAACTAAGCATCGACTTGCGAATTCTGGCATTTTTCCAAGTTGAAGTCTTCTATGAAAACAATCGATCAGTCCAAACTTTCCAATCTCCTGGCGGTGGTTTCCACTCCAGGAACTTCACTGTGCGATAAGAAAGCTTGGAAAAATCCATACCTGAATATGGCATTGGAGATTTGTTGTAAAGAGCCGTCAAAGTGAGAAAGGTTGCCATCCGATCATACACCACACCGCATCCTCCTCCGAGGATGAGTACAACCATCTCAATGTTCCTTCTCTCGATCGTGCAGTCTGTGAGGTTCCTCATCGGCGCCGTGAGAGTGATATCACCACCACTAAAAAAAAGGTATGATGAGGTGGTTTTTGGCGATGGGGAGAATGTCTTCGAACATAACGCCTGATATGATTTCAGGTTTTATACGCTGATGGAATCATTTGAATTTATGAGTGGTACTCACTCTGGAATATGCTTTGGAAATGGTACTCACTCAGTGGTTGCTTATATGTAAATGGAGGAAGCTCTATTTCTTCCTCCTCATGTTCATGGACGCTCCCGGCAGCAGACAACCATGTGTTTGGTCATCAACCTTAGCTTCCAAACTACAACCGTGTCGAAGTACTCTCGTTAGGGCACAACTTTTCTGGTTTTTCTGGGTATCTTTCTAGGTCTTCCTCGGCCTCTTTAACTTTATCCATGCCCTAATAAGTTTTTAAAAAAATAAATAAATTTGATAAACAGATTCTACCTAGGGTACGTAGATGCATATACAAAGATGCAACATGTTCATTTATATAGGTATGTAGAATATGGAAGAGCCACTACATCTATTAGGTTGTTCCAATGCATACACCCAGGTAATTTTGGAATTATTCTTAAAACTTATTTTTACATTTATATGTGTGCATCTTTAGTGTAGGCTAGTATATAAATTTTGTCATAATTTATATATATTTTTTTGGCTCCATTGTACCTTTGTTTCAACATTTCTTCATCTGGATTTAGTTATGATTGTAGCTAATTAACCCAATTAAGTTATGTATCATACCTACAAATTAAAATAAATGGGTATTCTATTTTCTCTACATGGAATTTGATATTATTAATTATATCTAGTCAAAGACCGTTACCGTGAAAAACAAAGATAAGATTATCTAAATATATATAAGTGAAAGGGTATTACGCTATAAAAATTAAATAAAAAGGTTATCTACACGTTCATATGATTAATAAGTGCAAATGGTTTCTTTGGTCATTAAACTATTTTGATTGTTTCAATTTGGCCACTAAAGTTTTTTCGATCACTTTTAGCCATTGAACTCGTAAAATAGAAGAGCCAAGACTTTTAGGTCCATCGCTACACGTACCATCTACGTGACAAAGTAAGGGGTAAAATTATTTTTATCTCCTTTTACCTTCATCGTCACTCTAAAATATTCTGATCATTTATTTTTAAAAAACACTATTTTGATCATTCCATTTATGGTACTTGATTTTCTGACCACTTTTGGCCATAAGCAGAGTTGACGAGGTAAGTAGACCCCCCCTACTTCTACATGTTAAGTAAACTATGTAATGTTCTGGTGTAATTTAAGTGACATTACAAGGACATATTATTATTTATTTGATAGATTAAATTTGTTTATTAAAGTGTTATAACATCGCCACTGCAGAGGAACTCTATTGTGTTTGGAAAACCCATCCCATAATCGTTTTGGCGCAAGAAAGAAGCCGATGACAGTACTCAAAACCTAATAAATACAGGTGACATAGAAAAATAAGTTTCAAATCGATAATGCAGGCTCTATACTAGAAACCTTATCTCAACATAATAACATATAGAGAATTCAATGAAATTCGATACTAAAACAAGTAAATGATTTAGTTTACAGATGACCCATCAAATGATAGGTTGTGCGACTCCATCGTAATTTTAGAGGAAGAGTATCCGTAGCCTATACTTCCTTTTCATCTGCACTGAAATGATGGTGGGATGGTGTAACCAATTATACTGGAGTCCCTAGGTGGCGGGAGGTGATAACCCTTTAATCCATTGATTTAATTTGTCAAAGAAAGACAAACATATCCTTGTAAATACCAATTGAATTTCACTTGGATGGAACTTAAACGATTTTAACGAACATAAGTAACAAATGGAGGGGGTTTACTTTGATGGTTGAAATGGTAGAAAAATATAGAGTGGTCAAAGTGAAGTGTTCGAAATAGTTTAGCTATCACAATTTATGAGGGTTAAAAGATAAAAACACAATTTTCCATTGACTTTGTCACGGAGATGACATATTTTTTTCGGAGATGGTTTCTGTCTAATAAACTTGATGAAATTACCTTGAATCTTCTATTTTGAAAGTTTGATGGCCATAAGTGGTCGAATTATGTGGTCAAAATGGAACGATCGAAATAGTTTGATGGCCAAAAAATTTGTTTGCCTGATTAATAATGATAATATAAAATCAAATGTATATTTTTACACTTCTTATCTTAGATGGATATGATATTTTGAATTACAATACTGATAGTATACATAATTTGAAAAAAATATAAACCTTTTGATCCTATTATTATTATTATTTATATATATGGTTTGGAATAAGTGGCATTTGTGAAAGAAAATGAAACCTTTTGCTACTATTATTTCTATACTGTTAATTAGTAATACTAAGGAAACTTGAACATATCCAGGATAAAAAAATTATGTCTCCTTTGACACTGCCTTATGGTAAGATTATTGGCAAATTGATAATGGTGGACATATAAAATAGGATATATTCATGCCCCCTACTTTCTTGTTCAGTGTACATATACCCCCCAACTTTTCAAAAGTGCACATATACCCCCCATTTCCTTGTTTGTGCACACATACCCCTCAAATTTTCAAATGTTGATCTCCAAATATAGGGGTATATGTGCACTTTTGAAAATTTGGGAGGGTTATATGCGCCCTTTGAAAAATGGGGAGGGGTATATGTGCACTTTTGAAAAACTAGAGGGCATATGTGCACTTCAAAAAGAACTAGTTTGGGGTAGATTTTAAAGAATCTGAGAAATTTAGGGTCAGACTTCCGAATTTTTGAAATGAAAAAGAGTTTCAACTCGACTTCTCCTGCAAGCCTTAAATGGTGGTTCGGCATATTGAACAAGACTTACGGTTGATTTTGAAGTAGATTTATGTGCACTGGTAGGCCGTGTTTAACTTCTAGAGAAGGGGCACGGTGCATTGTCGTTGCGTCTTGAAAGTCGGTCTTATTCCTAGGATTTCAGAAGAACTCGGCAAGGATCCAACAACGTTTTAATGGTTATCACGACACTGTTCTTTCTCTGTCATATTTCTTGGAAGAAAAGGAGAAAATAACGTGGGAGAAGCAGTATCCGGATGCCAAAATGGACGAGCTTCTAGTGGCTCTGAGATAACAGTCGAAGTCGTCGGACTTCGCACATGTTGCTAAGAAGCTGAAGCGGTTGGATCAGGTGATGAGGGATTTCTCATCTTTCCAACACACGCACTACAACTTCACAACCTGAAAGTTTTGGTTTTGATTTTTGACCGGGTCCAATCCCATGTTTCAACCCATTTCCAAACATTAGAAATATTTATTCAGTTTCAACTACATTAAGAAATTTTATTGAAATAGTAAAATTTAAAAGAAAATACTAAAATACACATTAAATTAAAATATTTAAACATCAAATAAAATTTTATAAATAAAAATAGTAAAACATTAAATAAAAAATAAATACACAGTAAATCAAATTATTTAAAACATTAAATAATATACTAATAATTTCAAATTGAAATTGTTATACATCAAATAAAACACAATTTTTTTAGGCTGTCTAAACTTTAGACAATGACCTTTCATCAATTCTTCCTCATTCTTCTACACATCTCTTGCAAGGACATTTTCTCAATTCTTCCCCAAAGAAGAGGAAATGTGGTGAAGAATGGGGAATGAATTGCAAAAAGGTTCATGACTAAAGTTTGGCTTGCCTCACCGGAGACCATATCCAAATGAAATATTAAAATACATGATAAACATAGTTACATGTAAAGTAAAAAAAAATACACCTCAAATCAAAATATTTATGCATAAAATAAAAACTAAAATACACATCAAATAAAAACATGAAATATAAATACTTAAAGCCCTAACAATAATAATTTATGATTCAATATATACTTAAATACACATAAAAATAACTTAAATATCTAATAAAACACAAAAACAAACATTAAATATAGATGCTTAAACATCAAAAGTCCTAAGTAAAAAGTCATTTTCGTTGTAGTGTGTCCTGAGACTTCCCTTACTTGTAGAAACTCTATTTTAACCTTGGTCTTGCTATGAGTCGGTCGCATACAAAAAGAATTCTTGGTTTTTAAATGTTTATATTAAATATAACTACATCAATTTATCCCAAAATACACCCTCTTTGAATTGTTTATTTTTCCAAATGAACAAGCTGCCCATTCCGGACACATGTTTCAATGGAATGCTTCAGGTGTATGCAGTCACTCGTGTCATGGCCATGGTCGTCGTGATAATCGCAAAAGAGGGTTTTGTCTCTCTTTCTTGGAGCCAGTTTCATCTTCTTCGCAGGATCTAGGATGCCTTTGGATGGTACTAGGGCATATAATTTCTTAACTGGGGGTCTTGATTAGGGGGGGTGAACTTTCTGTCATACATTGACCTTCCGCCTTGGCTCTGCTTTTTTTCTTTTACCTATTTCTCCCTGTCTCACCTCTATGTTGTCTTGAACCTGTCACTGCCTCTCTTCTCCGCTTATCTTCCAGATCAGCTCTGCTGAAGTTGCATACCCTTTTCATCAACTCCTCTATGTGCTTCGGAGGGTTCAGGGTGCAATCTCTCAGCAACAACTCATGCCTTAAACCATATATGAATGTGTCTTCGAGGAACTGGTTTCTCCTCTCCTCCGTGGTTTGCCTCACCACTGAACCATTCCTAAAATTCAGACAGCGTCTTGGCTGGCTTCTGCCTCACCGCTAGCAGTTCCGAACTGGTTTTCTGGAAGTTTCTTTGCTACATGAAGCAAGCTAGGAATTTCCACTCTAATTGATTGAAGTTGTCAATGGTCTCATCCTCCAAGTTTTTAAACCAAACCCTAGCTGCAGTTGTTAGGCTGGTCGCGAACACCTTGCACCATATGGCTTGCAGGTTGGCGAAGGTGGCCATGTTGGTAGAGAACGTGTGAAGATGGTCTTCGGGATCCATTTCTCCTTTGTACTGCCCTAGGTTGGGGGGTATCTTCAGTTTGGGATCAGCCGTAAACAGCTAAAATCCTCTTCATGAACGGTGACCCCCTTTGGTCTACTTGGACGATGCACCCCCATCGTCGTCCAACTTCCTTCTGCTTCTTTCATATTCGTTCCCAGGAAGACGTATGGCTTGTCCCAACTGTCCCCTTTTCTAAGACTGAGAGCTCTGCTTTCCCGAACACATGTATTTTCTCGTCAAAAGTGTCGCTTCTCCAGCTTTTCGATGCATTGCAACTGGTCTCATCTTCTTGCACTTCCCGCTGAGGGATCCATCTCCTGGTTCCCCTTGTCGTGAAAGAGCTTCGTTGCCTTGATGTGGTATTTCCACCCCCTTGGCTTTCAGCCATCCTAGCTTTCTCCCTGTCTTCCATATCCAAAATCTTCCTCATCATCTCTTTTTGCAAAGCCATGATCATCTGCAAAAATACCTGAGTCGTTGGTTAAATCCGCGGTTGTCTATAGCTAGTGTTGCTCCCCCATAGGCATGAGAGTTGGCTCCTCCTCCGCGTTCTTCTGTTGCTGACCGCAGTGACCAACCTGCCCATCTTCTACCAAATTTCAGCATTTGGCCATTTTCTTCAAAATCTTCTTCTTTCTTCAATGCTTCTTCAAAACGCAAACTTTTCTAAACCCGAACACTTCAATATAATCTAAAACACTTCATAAAACAAAGAATTATGATATAAAACATATGAATTCATCCTAACCCTTTAATTGATATAATGTTAATTTTTTTCCAATTGAGTCCCTAATCTATTACAAAATTAGACTTCGAATGTGTTAAAATGGGATACAAATTGAGCACATCACTTTGACTTTGGATATGTTTTGCAGGACTTATAAGTGCTTCACTTATAAGCTAAACAACCTTTAGTTTTTGGTAAATAGGTAAAAAAAAGTGCTTAATTTAGAAGTAGGAGGCCTATTTGGAGAAAAATATGAACTAGCTTCGCTTATAAGCACAACTCCACCAAATACACCCTTTGATCATTTTGTCTTCCGCCTTATCTCCGGGTAACACATCATCCCTTAGATATTTTATGATCGGCGTCATCCAGTTCTCTGCTTCATGTATGGCCATTACAGACTCCTCCTTATAACTCTGACACATCAATGTTATTATCAACAAATGATTAGGAGACCTTTTGCTTAGATCGGCTAATGCCAACTTGCTTAGAGCATATGCTTTCTAGTAATGTTCTCTCGGCATTTGAGTTAAGATGGCTATACTAATTCCAAACATGTGTGAAGATTCCTTTCCTATCCTCATTATGGTTGCGCCCAGTTGGAATAAATTCCATCTAGTTTAATTCAATCAATTTTGTACAACTTCATGTCTCTTGAGACTACTTTTTCATACCCTCTGGGTAACAACATAAGATACACATTTTGACTTTTGACATGTTACTCAATTTTTTTGACCATTAATCTGTTTAAATATGTACAATTATAAATTATTTAAAATTAATATTATGAAAATACACATTAACACAAATTTAATACTATGCAACAATGATAATATCATTACTTATATAATTTTATAGTTTAAATTAATCAATTTTGACTAAATGAATAGTACGATTAAAGCTCGTGCTGAGACAACGAAGTACCTTCTTTTCATTTTTTTTGAAAAGATAAGCTAAGTTCATCACCAATATACTCAACTGGGCACCGACAAATTCAATTTAACTCAACTTAGCCAAGTCCAAATGAACCGAAGTGCACAAGTGTTGGTAGTATTTAAAATTTGACACGAAGGTAGTTTTGAATTGAGTGGATATTTGCGGAGGACCATGTCTGCCCTTACAGTCTGAAATATAAAATCCGTCAATAAAGAAATGGACAGATATTCCATTTATCCAACGAAGGCTACCAGTCAGTTAGGCGCTTCCCTTTCTTCCCCGCTTTGGTTGAGCTGAGTAGAGTTGGAATGGGAAGTTTGACGGGGTCGTGCGTGAGCACAATCATGTCGAGGCACCCCTCGAGCCGCTCAATGAGACACCCCAAATCAATGAACCGACTTGGAACCACTCTTTGCAACAATCCTAACCACATTTACAGAAGCTGTGTTTTGTGGGGGGAAATACTTACCAGAAGGCGGCCGGGGTTCCTGATAAGGTCATCTTACAGCGACAACGAGGACAACCAAAGCAGTGACGGAGAAGATAAAGAGAAATCAAGTTTAGCGAATGCTGATGATGCCCAAAATCCCAAGGTAAAGTTACGTTCTCGTCCAATTCAAGAGTACAGTTCGCCTTACGTAAGAATGTTATATTTGATAGATGGGAAGTAACACAAGTTTGGTTTTTCACTTGATCCAGGTTCCCCCTATTGGGCTCCCCTCATATAATAGTTTCCAGGTAGACTCGTTTAAACTATTGGAACTCCTTGGACCTGAGAAAGTGGACCCTGCAGATGTAAAGATTATTAAGGACAGGTTATTTGGTTACTCTACCTTCTGGGTGACAAGAGAAGAGCCGTTCGGAGATCTTGGTGAGGGCATTCTCTTCTTGGGGAACCTGAGGGGAAAGAGGGAGGACGTTTTTGCAAAACTTCAAACTCAGTTATCTGCGGTTATGGGTGATAAGTACAACTTGTTTATGGTTGAGGAACCTAATTCTGACGGACTTGATCCTCGTGGTGGTCCTAGAGTTAGCTTTGGAATGCTGCGGAAAGAGGTTTCTGAGCCAGGTCCAACAACACTCTGGCAGTATGTGATTGCCTTTCTCCTGTTTCTCCTCACTGTCGGCTCGTCTGTGGAATTAGGAATTGCATCTCAGGTGTTGTAACCTTTCTTGACTTTGGCCTGTCTTCTATCAGTTTTTCATAAATTTCACAAGTACTTATGTTGCTAAAACACTGTGTTTGGTCCCGGCTATCAACTTAATGGTGGTTTTTCCGGTAGGCAGATAAATCGGCTTCCTCCTGAGGTTGTTAAGTATTTTACGGATCCAAATGCCATCGAACCACCTGACATGCAGCTTTTATCACCATTCGTTGAGTCTGCTTTGCCAATAGCTTATGGTGTATTGGGGGTTCAGCTGTTTCACGTAAGTGTCATTATCTCGTTATTCATTTTGCTTTTACCATTGATTTTTTCTTTTTATTTTACCTAGTCCATGACATGTTTTGTTGTTTTTTTTCTAAATCTTGTACCTAACTTGACATTTATTTGTTGTGTTATTTTTCATATCTATTGTTTGCCAATATATTTGAATTTGAAATTACTTCCACTAGTTTATTCCTGCAGGAAGTTGGACACTTTCTTGCTGCATTTCCAAGGAATGTTAAATTGGGCATTCCGTACTTTATCCCCAATATAACTCTGGGGAGTTTTGGGGCAATCACTCAGGTATACATGTCTAGCAATCATGTCTATAAATTGGTGCAGAACTAGCTCGAGTTGATTTTTAGGGAGTGTTGAAGGGTTCCTTGTAAGGTTTCTTCTAGAAAAGTGCAGACAAACTAAACATTCTTTAACTGGTCTCAATTTCTAAATGCATTAGTTTTCCATATACTCAAATACTCATTCACATCCACTTTTCATATACATTAGTTTGCCATGTACTCAAATACTCATTCAGATTTACTTTCTAAATACATTATTTTACCATATACTTGAATACTCAATTCACATTTACTTCGATTTAAATTGGGCATTTTTAAAAAATCTTTTTCTTATTGCATTTTATATTTGAAGCCGTGGGTGAGTTCTTAATGTTTGGTACAAAAGAAAGTAAACCACGTGTATTCAAAGATTCAATCACTAATCATCAGCCAGGCTTTTCCTTGGCATATCTCAACGTGGCCTTTGTTTGCTGAAATAATTTGTTATGGTCTAATTTTTCTAGATATCCAATTATGAAATGTGACGTAACCCCTATGCAATAATTCTCCTCAGTTCGATGTCAAACTGCTTAGAGGGTGTGAATGCACATTTTTGCTGGAATCTGATATTTTCTTTAATAATATGATATTGAAATCACGAAAGTACTTCTTAGATATTTGGTACTTTGCAATGCATTTTATTGCAATTTTTATTTATTTTACTGCCAGAATAGTACACGGTTCTCTCTTTGTTACTTTTTCTAGAGCTTCTAAAAATGAGCACGGCTTACTCTCAATTACAATAAATTTCAAAGTACCCGTTCTATGAAGCATTTTTAACTCGCATACTGCTGGTTTTGATAACCCCTATGTTTTTCTAATGCTGCAGTTTAAGTCCATTCTTCCTGATCAGAAAGCAAAAGTAGACATTTCTCTGGCCGGTCCATTTGCTGGGGCTTTGTTGTCCTTTACAATGTTTGTAGTTGGTTTGCTCCTTTCATCAAACCCAGATGCTTCCAGTGATTTAGTGCTGGTTCCTAGTATGCTTTTCCAAGGTTCATTACTTCTCGGTTTGATTAGTAGGTCCACTCTTGGCTATGCGTAAGTTGCTTATGGCCTTGCATTTTTTTTGGGCTTTTGTATTGGAAAGCTATTCAATATTATTCAAGGAAAATCAACCGAAAAAAGATCTGTAGTTCTTTAAAGTTCTGATACTCATGGGTGTTGTGAAATAAAATACATTTACCGAAAAGAGAAGAAAATTTTACTTATTTATTTATTTTTGTAGGTCTTGCATGCTGCTGCGGTATTTGATTAATGCTTTTGCTTATTTGGTGTTTGAGATACATCCATCAGTAGATGAATTAAATCACGAAACTTGAGAAGAATTTAAGTGTCTTTTATGTTTATACTTTGGCTATTGCTGAGGTTGTTTCCTTTTAGGAATTCTTGTTTGCAGAATTGGCTCTTTGGCCAACCCTTATGCTTATATTGATCGGCACTTTCTTATATCAAACTTACAGAGCAATGCATGCTGCAACTGTTTCAGTACACCCACTCGTGATTGCTGGCTGGTATTTTCTCACTGGACTCTGTTTTATAGTTGCCAGCAGATTTTTTTATAGAACTTTCATGGTCAAGAGCTTTTACAGGTGTGGGTTGACGACATCAGCTTTTAACATGCTACCTGTTGGATGTCTTGATGGGGGAAGAGCTGTGCAGGTCCCATTTCTCATATTCTTTTCTCCTCTTACCTTTATATCTTAGTCCTATTTAGCTGATCCGACATAGTGGGATAAAGGCTTGGTGGTTGTTGTACCTTGGTATCTTACCCCTGGTTAAGTAAATCTGTTGTATATTTTTCGCTTATCCTGGATGATCATAGCAGAAATAATGTCTCAGTGAGACTGTCTTATTCAAACTCGTAAACTGTTGCTTGAAAAATTGGGTTACTTTTCTTATATGAAATTGACAGCTGGATCTGTAGAAGATTTCAAATGTCTCACAGGTAAACATAGTTTACATGCCATGATTTCAAATATCTCTAGTTATGCATGATTTGAGTTTTGTGTTACTGCGTCCTATGAGAAGGTTCACTGCACAGGGGCTAGAGGGGGCTCCAGCACTGCCAGCCTCCAATCTTCTTTATGTACTCCCCCTGCCCCGAAAAAAATGTAGAGTTGCTTTTGGCTCGCTCTTTTATGCGAGCTGATATAGTAGAGAATAAATGTGGAAAAATAGGGATATTTTGGAAAATAGTGAGTCCAGTCTGAAAGTTGTTGAAGTTAAAAAAGGACATACTGAGAATTTAGGAACATATTCTTTACCATTTTGGGTAATTTTCAAGTCATGCCATTTTTGCTGAGACGGACGAAAAAGTTAATTGTCATTTTTCAAGGACGTAGGGAGTATAATATATATATGTATATTTTTTTCTTCTATATAGAAAAATTTTATCCTCTCATATTCGTTGAAATTTTCTTCTATGCATATATTAGCCCCCCACAAAAATTTAAGTCTAGGTCCACCCTAGGGTTCAAATATTGTTTTGGACAAATATTGAGGGAGTAGATGTGTTGTGGTTTTGTAGTAGATAGAATGAAAAGAAAGTAACATAATTAAGTGGATGAGAAATAATCGGAATTTCTAACAAGAGAAATAAAGAAAATGTGGACCTTATATTGGGGAAATCCAAAATTGGAGATGTGAGCTTTCTCATTGGACAGGGGGGTTACTTTACAGGCTGTATTTTTTTCTTCTTCCCAAAGTAGGGGGTTCTTGACATCGTTGGATGATTGTTTACTGCCAAATTGAAAACATTTTGTCACTCTTGGGCCTAGTGCTTCTTGTCAACCACAAGAGATTTCTGCTTGTTTTAACTCATTATCTGTGGAATGAGAGTATTTTTCATGAATCAATATATGTATTAGAAACACATATTGTTGCTGAACTTGAACTAGGTTGTGTTCAGCTCATGAGAATAGTAATGGGCGAATAGTTCCCTACCTGCTCCAAATATAAGACAAATCATTGATTGAAGGAATCTTAAATTTTTGTAAGACCATATATGCTTAAGTAGTCAGATTTTCTTGTTTCTGTTTATATGAACCAAACATAAGAATTTGAATCACTTATCACATGCCAAATACAGCCTATGTGTTTATGAATTATAAGTGTTTGATTGGATGCAAACACAGACCTGAGAAAATTAAATGGGCAAAACAAAAATAGTAATGACGGGGATTAGGAAATTTATGTAGTTACCAAAAATTTCTAGTCACCAAAGGTAAGTTCTCCTTTTCAAAATTCCTTTATAAACTACCCCATTGTATGGTTCACTGTTTTGTTTCTAGTATTGAGTCCTTCTAATGAGAAAAGGTTATTTTTAAGTCTTCCAATATTATAATTGTAGCAATTTATACACCTTAAGTTCATTCGATTTTTTAAGCAAGTTTATATTGGAATTCATATATTGGACCTCTGTGTGAATGTATGACTTAATTCATAGCTTTAGTTATGAAAGAGTAAATCCTCTACTTTCTCTCAGTAGGAGGAAAGAAGTATATGTTAGGCCCTTCTCCCTCAATTATTCTATGGGAGGTCAAGACATGCTTTTCATAGGAATTTAATGTGTGCTAACATAGCACCCTGGCTGGTTATATGTTGCACTTATATTATTGTATAATATTCTGAGTTTGAATCTCTTTTGTTTTTATTTGACAGGGTGCCTTTGGTAAAAGTGCTCTGATTGCTTTTGGTTTGGCAACTTACACATTACTTGGATTGGGAGTGGTATGCATTCATATTTTATGTAATTTGTTTAGTGCAATATTTTAGCACAGAGCACATTTTTAGTCCATCAAGTTTTGAGACTTGCAAATCAATCCACAGTAATGTTTTAGAAGATCACCGCGTCACTGATTTTTAAATGTGGCAGTATTAGGATAAGTACTGGATATTGAAGGCAACTTATGGATCATTCATGGATACGTTTAGCGATTAATATATTGCTTCTCTTTGGTTTCTGGACTTCCCATCTTTTCTCTCAAACCTTTTTCCTACCCCTGCATTCAGAAGTTGGTGGCTAGGCTTCCTCATGCCCAATGCTAACATGCCCTAATTTCCATCTTTGTTTTTTAATAACTAATCCCCCAGATCAAATAATTGCCATGACTAGCATAATACTGATCTATAAGTTGCCTCCAGTTTGCCCCTTTGGATCTCATAAATTATGCATGATGTTTTTTTTAAAATAATGAGTCTTTTTCTAATTATTGCTTAACATTAAAATCTGTCACGGTCTCTCTCCATTCAATCCAATTTTAAATCTTCTACTGGATTGCGGATTTAAAATCTCGACCAAACACTATGATAAGATATGATCCTTACGGCCCACCCCATAAAGATTTGGTTGCTCTTGGATTACAAGTTTTGATCATCAGACTTGGATCTATAATTCTTTGTTTCATAGAATTCTGTGCCAGACCACCCTCTTGATTGTACTCATAATTTTGTCTGATACAATGCATCACTTCCAGGAAACAAGTATATTATTCAGTTATTTTTATGTTAACTTTTCTGAAGTTTACCCTCCCAGCGTAGTTGCATACTTGCATTAGTGGGTGTACTAATTTATAATCCATAAAATTCAGATTGTAAGATACTGATATAATGGAATTTTTATTTGCATAGTCGGGTGAGATTGGTATCTCCAACTTCAAACTATTTTTCTTCACATACCTCTACGCTATCTCAGTTTCATAACCATGTTTTTTAAAAGGTCTTGAAAGTTTATGCTACGCAGGTTTCTACTTCTCATGCCACAACACCGAAGCTAGTAGGGTTATGTTTCTTATGGTGTTTTTCCTTTTGCCTAAATTATTTAGCTGTATTATGACAACAATCCCGTCATATAGTCTGTCAGTGGTCCTTGATGCAGAATTTATAAACTTTCTTGATCTGCTTTACTTGTTCGGTCTTCTACATGGCAAAAAATTTCGCCTGCTGCTGAGTTATTCTTCATATTTGTGCAGTTTATGATCAACTCTCCTGTCACTACTAAGATTATTTTTCAACATGTTGACTTCTTTATGTTTGATTTTCCAACCTCTTTAATGTGCTTATACTGTGCATGGATTTGTGTCTGATTGTAGAATGCTCAGGGTCTGTGTCACTTTAGTCTTAGTTCAACATCTTTAAGGACTCCTCCAATCATAGAAGTTGATGCAGATGCAAATCATAAAGTTAAGACATTTTTGGATAAATTTTGAGAAACGTAAGGCAGCATTTAAGTTTAACAATGATGCATTCGGTGACCAGATAACAAAAGTTTTTCTACTGTGATTAAGGATGTGTCTGTGTTTCTATCTGTGAAGCAGTTTTTGTTCATTTAAATTAATCACTAATTATAGATATCTTAAAATTAAATAGTTAAAATTGCTTCTTGAATTGAAATGTCAAATGGCATTCAATGCGCATTACGAGAGGCAATTTTTTTTAGGTTATTGCGGTTTTAGATCTTGAAATTGTATTGGGCTCTTAAGTGCACAATTACAATCTTGTATGAAGTATGAATTTCTGCTTAGAAATTTGTTCCGGCTCCGTTAACCTACTATTTTCCATTTTATGGGATAATTAGTTATCAGGAAGCTCAAGTCATCTTGTATGCCTTGTTTGAGGATGTTGCAACCCTGGGTTTACTAAATCATGCTGGAGACTAGAGACTAGAGACAGAGAGTCCAAACAAGCATGTTTTTCTCCATTAGTGTGTATCCTTTGACAAAATCTGCTGCCACTCATGCTAATTTGGCCTGATGACTAGGAGTAGTGATGTTTCCTTATTTGAGTCCCTTGCTGATGCTTGTAATGGATCTACTTGCAGCTTGGTGGACCTTTGTCTCTTCCATGGGGGCTGTACGTGCTGATATGCCAGGTATGGGAGTATACAAAGCTCCAAACGTGTTGATTCCGTGGGGGAGATTTGTATTAAGATATGTGGGTTGGTTTTGCAGAGAACTCCGGAGAAGCCATGTTTGAATGATGTTACAGAGGTGGGAACGTGGAGGAGAACGGTTCTAACCGTGGCCATTTTCCTGGTAGTCTTGACGCTGCTTCCGGTTTGGGATGAGCTGGCAGAGGAGCTAGGCATAGGTCTTGTAACAACATTTTGAATGCCAGTAGTGTGTACCCAAATTTTGACTTCACATTTTCATTCTGTTAGGATTATTGCTCAGATGTTTTACCTAACGGCCTTTTCTCCTCCTTTCTCCCCCGTCTTCCCAATATCCCTTCTAGTACATTAATGTACATAATTGCCACAACACCAAACGGCTACCGGAATTTTAAACCCTGACTCCAGCTGACTGCTACACCAAACTGCCACTACGGTGGCACCGGTAACCAGAAGTTTTGCCCAAGGCCTCCAATCCAAAAGCACAATGATAACCTCCTCACTTCCACCCACCCGAAACCTAACACTTAACACTTCAAATCAAGGGAGAAATTTTGGTCCTTTACTCGCGGGAACGGATACAATAACTCTCTAGTCACTACTTGAAGGTGCTCATGGGAAACATTCTAAAAGGTCGGCCAACCATGGACAACATCGAAACAAACTTCAAAACTATAGGTTTGGCTTGTAGGTACAAATTGGGGATTATTGATTTCTAAAATATTCTCACTCGCTTCCAAAATAACGTGGATTTCCAAAGGTGTTGGAGCAAGGGGGTTTGGTCTTTCAACGGCATCACAATGAGGATCTTAAGACGGTCATTGGAATTCAAGCCTAACACAGAGTCTTCAATTGTCCCGGCCTGGATCATGATCAGAGATGTTCCACTCTACTACTACAATGTGTCAAGCTATTGGAAACTAGATAAGGAAATACATCAAGATGGATCTCGCTGCTGGAAAGATCACGATAGATCTTGCAACTGGAAAGCTCACGAGACCCTGAACTTTGAAAATTTTGCGTTAAAGTCGACCTTCAATCCCAGCTTCCTGGACATATCAGTTTAGGTTCGACCCTAGAAAATGATAAATACACCATAGAATACGAAAACCTACCTGTTTATTATTCACACTGCAAGATTACAGGGCATGCATTATCTAAATGTAGAATTGTGAACTTAGAGTAGGTCTCAAAACCAAACTCTAAGCCTAGAACTCTTCTGGAATAACAGTTTCTCAAAAACAAAAGGGAAGTTGAAATGCAAGCCCTTAATAGTTATCCTATCCTAAACCACATCGCCCCACACCCACATAAAAATATCACCTCTAATAAAGGACACGTAGACACTGAATCATACCAAAACCACAAAATAGACACCTAAAAAAATATACTCCCGCTAATTCAAGAAATAAAAATAGGAACACTGATACAGACATGTCTCAGAATGTTCCTAAAGAAAGGGCTTAGAATGATCAAAAGGAGGAAAATAACTCCTAACTCCAACTGAAAGATGCATCTCCTAAGAAAGCTACTGCAAGTCAGTCCCCACTGGAATATGCAAATGATGAGTTATCAAGTGTCATTCTTAACTCCCCCCTATCTGATCATGAAAATAACCAATTCCATTCTCCTTCTCTTAGATCAAGTCCACAAAGCTCAAGAATGTTTCTAATCATAAGTGATGAAGATGATTTAGATAAAGAGGACAACTCTGACACAAGTTCTAAAGTGTTTCAACTGGAAAAGACAAGCAATCTTAACCCTCTACACAGAAATTAAAAAGATCTACCATAAGGAAGAGAACATTGTTTAACAGAGTGAACAAAATGAATTTAAAATCAACCTAAAAAAAGTAAGACTAGCCAGTTATCATGGTTTACACAACATCAACTACTAAGAGATTAGTTTGGAACCTAAGAGGCCTAGACACTTCTTTAGATGGGCTTAAAAAAACTGATCACAATCCATAAGATACAAATCTTGTGCACCTAGAACCAAAATATAATCATGACCAATAAGATAATTACGGAATGAGACTTAAGTTTGATAATTGTTTATTACAATTCTACAAACAATGACATTTGGTTAATGTGGAATTCAAATCTTAGGGTTTAGATCATATTTGAAACCTCACAGTACATAAATTCCAGTATTACCAATTCTTTATTTCAAACTGACATGTCTGTATCATTCATACATGCTTCTACCGACAGAAAAATAGAAAATACTGTGGAATGACTTATAATAAAAAAACAGTTAATAGGGGATTCTAATGCCATGATGACCATATAGGAATATAAAGGACCTAGAAGGCTTAACATAGAAAACATCAAGGAATTCTCCGAGTTCATCACTGTAAACCAATTGTCACACTTATTTATAGTTATTAATACTTTCACTAGGTCAAATGGTAGAAAAATACCTAATTAGAAAGGTTAGCTAGAGCCTTAACAAATTATAACTGGATAGCAAACTTTCCTAACAGCTCAATTTACACTTTTAATAAACACTAGGTGTCTCCAACTCACGCATTGCGGTGGCTGTCAAATTTGGGCCAAATGATCTAGCTTTATTTTGTCAATTTTAGGCCACCTCTTCTGTTTGTCCTATTTCCTATCAAGAAAGGAAACTTGATCTACACCTAAATGCCTACGTTAACCAATGCATTTGACACATTTGTTATTATGTTTTTGTTGGTTGATTGCTAGTTTTAGTTAGGTTTACATTACAAAGGTTTTATATGACCGTTGTTGGTTTTCTTATCTAAATACCTAGTTTTGTATACTTAATTGGATCTAATGGACACTATGTCCTCACGAGCGCCTAGATTCTATTTTGTGAGCTTATTGGTAGGTTACTCGTGAGCACTTTGATGTAGTTTGTAGAAGACCATTCACAAGGGTGGTAGCAGATAGTAGAAGGCCATCCATAAGGGTGGTAGAAGACTAGAGGCCACAAGTAAAAACGTAGTAAAAGAAAGAAGGGTCGAAGAAGGATGACAAAGAAGCGGAGGAATTACGATCCTAGAGTTGTACAAAGTTCTGGGAATGATCCAAGAAGAATTAGCATTCGAGAGTGGTACCGTTGGATTCTTCTTCTCAAGCACTATAAAATCAACTACAAGAACTCTCAAATTGGATTAGCGGTTTATCTATAGCGGTGTAAAAAAATTGAAGAAAAATCTAAATTTAGGAAGGACGAGGCACTGTAGCAGCAAGAGGCACTGTAGGAGCACGACCCATGCCAAAGCACCCCAGCATGAGGGACTGTAGCATCATGGGTTGTGATTTTGCACGGCCTTTATGCCAAAATATTGAAGATCCAAGCCTTTGTGAGGCTAAGTATGGACACAGATCGTGCCCTTTTACATGACTCGTGTCGTTTCATTTCCAACATTTGAAGACCAGCCCACGGGATGCGAAGATTGATATGGTCATGCTATTATTTTGCTCAGAAAATGACTCCCAGCCGATAGCCCACAAGGATTTACATGACCAGCACCATTCAACTGATCAAGAAGAGCTTCCAACCGACGGTCCGTGTAGAACGACGCGAGGGCAAGCATCTAAAAGGCAAAAATCGAGTCCCATCCGACGGTCTGTGCCATGTAGCTTAGTATGTACCAGACTCATCCGGCACAAACGTGCCAGGCAGCACAGACAGTGCTAGCCCCAGCCGGCACGACCGTACCGATTTCAGCTGCTAGGGTTTTACTAGTGTGAGCTTTAGGGTTTCTTCCAAACTTAGGCCTTTAGAGGCCTATTTATCTTCTCCTATATAAGGAGCCTTTAGTCTCCTAGGGTAAGACAAGTAGGTATAATGTAGATTTTATTTTCTTGGTAGGTAGGCAGGAAGAGGAGTGTTCTCTCTCTCTAAAGTTCTTCTTCTCCTTTATTTTATTTTGTTTCTCCTAGTTTCCTAGATCCATGGAATTTAACTCAATATTTTTCATGGATCTATTTGTTAGAGAGTAGTTCATTAACTTGGGGTTTGTATGTTTATTTGTATTCATGATTTGGTGTTTGTTTTGGGAGACTCTATAGATCTACCTATTTGTATGTGCTTATGATTATTATGCTGACTTGTTCTTCATATTATTTTTAATTGCATGATTGTCACACAAGGTGGCACACACCGTAGTCTGCTTTCATGTTGGCGCATCTAGTGATATTCCTTGAGGAAGAGAAACCTAGATGTGATAGGGGAAGCGGGGTTCGGGATCGTATGAGTGTGTGCATGTGGGTCACCGAGTTACCGTTATGATGTTTGTACACTAGTCTTAATTGGCGAGTTATCTTGAAGGGTTATAGATAGAGATAGTGTTAATAGAAAACTAGGGTTAGCATAATTTGAAACCTTAGAGCCATCGATAAAGTACCTATCCCTTTGCCTCTGTAGGCCTAGGGAGAAGCATTCGTAGTGGAGTTCTCGAGACTTAATAGCACAGGGAAGAATCAGACCTGCACAATGTGCCACGCCGCTGTTGCACTTCCCTAATTATGGAGGCGGTGTCAATGGAAGAAACATGCGCACCCTTATGTGACAGGTAGGGGGTAGTGTTGACCATCGACTACACTGCGTGCCATAAGCATTATGATAGGTTCATATGTCTTGAATGTGATTATATCTAGGATCAAAACATATCACCGATCATGTTACACAAATATTCCCCCCAAGTGCTACTAATTTATAGTTTTTACTCTCTTGTGATTTTTCATGCTCGTAGCTGTTAGATAAAACCCCCCCAAAACATGTTTTGCAACATTAGTTAATGACATGTGATCGGATTGACGACCCGATTATGGCCGTGTGTAGTTACTTTTAGATTCCAAGCATCTCTGTGGACGACCCCGGTCTTACTACTATCTACCCTATAGATAGTTTAGTAGTAGGAACGAGAGCAACAATAAAAATTCTTATATTTGACCTTAATAGTCCTCTCCTCGGGTTAATTCGTAATCTCATTTGAAAAGGTTGTGTGTTTAATAGCGACCTGCAGCGACCCTGAGGGAAGGCGGGTCACAACTATAGAAACAATTTAGTTGCATTAGCACCTCTCTATAGAGATAGAAGATAACAAGAGTTCTATGCAACTATAATCACTTAATAGCATACCCAGTAATAATTACAAGTATCCTTCTTGATGCTCTCAGCCTAGAAACAACTCTAAGTATCCTTATCCTTATTGATTATCACAACCAATTCCATTCTCCTTCTCTCAGATCAAGTCCACAAAGCTCAAGAATGTTTCCAATCCTAAGGGCCGAGGATGATTCAGATACAGATTATAACTCTTACACAAGTTCTAAAGTGTTTTGATGTGCACTTTATTAAATGCATTAACCAATGTATTTGACACGTTTGTTATCATGTTTTGTTAGGTTGATTGCTAATTTTAGTTAGGTTCACATTACAAAGAGTTTAGACGACTGTTGTTGATTTTCTTATCTAAATCCCGAGCACATTAAACTTAATTGAATCTAATGGACACATTGTTATCAAGAGCACCTAATGGACACTTTGAATCATAAAGACTTCGGTATTATTTTGTGAAAGGCCATTCACGAGGGTGGTAGAAGATATTTGAAAGTCATTCACAAAGACGGTAGAAGATAGTTGAAGGCCATTCACAGAGGCGGAATCAAAGTTCAATAAGTCCAAAAACAAAAGGCAGCATCAACTTGCCCGAACCATCAAACTGGCCGACTAGCCAACACCAGTCGTTCCTAGCCGGAACGAGGCAGACCCTCCAACATGGACCAGCACTTATAGCACAACTCGTGCTAGAAGTGCCCGACACAGATCGTGCCTTCCAGCATGGGTCGTGCCACACCCTCTTGACACAAATCGTTTGGCACCAGCCGGCCCGTGTCACCAAAATTGTTCGTGAGGCTAATTATGGACACAGAGTGTGCCTATTTGAATGGGTTGTGTTGTTTCAACTCCAAAAATGTGAAGACCAGACCATGGGGTGCGAAGAACGACATGGCCCGCGCCGTTCAACTGATCAAGAGGCGCTTTCAGCTGATGGCCCGCGCCAAATGACACGGGTCGCACGATTCAGAAGTTCAAAATAGAGCACCAAATGATGATGTGCACTTTTGTTCATGCGTTAACCAATGCATTAGATACACTTCTTATCATGTTTCTTTGGTTTATTGCTAGTTTTAGTTAGTTTTACACGACAAAGGGTTTAGACGACCATTATTGGTTTTCTTGTCTGAATCCCAAGTTTTGTAGACTTAATTGAATCTAATGGACACTTTCTATTCAGGGGCACCTAGATTCTTTTTTGTGATTTTACAAGTAGGTTTCTTGTGAGTACTTTTTCATCATTATTTTGTAGAAAGCCATCCGCGGGGGTTGTAGAAGATATTTAAAGGTCATTCGCAATGATGGTAGAAGATATTGAATGCCATTCGTGAGAATGGTAGTAGATTGAAGGTCACAGACTCCAAAGCGTGGTAGTAGATGGAATTGAGCTCGGAAAAAGGCGGATTTGAAGTTCAAGAAGGCCAAGAACGAAAGACAAAGAAGCAGAGAAATTGTAATCTGAGACTTGCACGGAGTTCTTGGAACGATCCAGAAGAATCAGCCTTAGAGGCTGGCACCGTTGTATTCTTCTTCTTGAGCAATATAAAATTGGATCATCGGTTTATTTGTAGCGGTACAAATAAATCAGTCGACCAGCCGACCGACACGATCCGTGCATGGAGCTCACACCAGCCATGCACGGTCTAGGAAAATGGCTAGCATGACCCGTGAAAATTTTACATGGGCCATGCAAAGGCCTTTACATGGACCATGCACCTTCGAGAGTGCCGCTACACTAGTACCTCAAAATCACTTCCAAACGGCTAAGTATGGGAGCGAACCAATCCATTTTGCATGGACCGCGCCATTCCAAGTCCCAAAAGTGAAGACCAGCCCACAAGGTGTGAAAAATAGCACGATATGCACCAATATTTTGAGCAAAAAGTCCTTCCAGCCAACGGGCAGTGCCAAACGACACGGGGTGTGCAAATCAGATTTCTAGATCAAGCACTAGCCAACGGCTCGTGTAGGTCCTTGCGCCCCGCCTTTCATGAGGTTGCACGACCTATGTCAGCCAATACGGGCCGCCCTGCATGAGCCTGCACAAACCGTGCCATTTGTCACTTGCCCCGCAAATTGCGGCTGCTAGGGTTTTTTGGCCATTTTTGGGCCTTTTTCAAGGTCCAATTTCCTGTTACTATATATATGGTCCTTTTTATTCTAAGGTTTAAGTTAATGCACATTTTTCATCTTCAAGAGTAGGCTAGAGAGAGAAAATACTCTTCCTTCTCTCTAGGTTCTTTTCCTTTCTTCTCTATATTTTTCTTTTGCCCAAAAATGTTGAATCCAATGAAATACTTGGGTTCAATGCTCAGGGAGTAGTTAATTAACTTGGGAATTATATTTGTATTAATGTATTAATGCATGTTTTGTGAGATTTCTTAGATCTACCTATTTCTATGTGTTTTGTGATTATTGTGTTGGCTTGTTCTTCATGTTCTTGCTAATTGCATGATTGTCACACTAAGTTAACACACACCATAGTCTACTTTCATTTTGGTGCAATTATTGATACCCCCCGGGGAAGGAAACCTAGATGCGCTGGGGGTAACGATAGTCCGACACCGTGTGGGTGTGTGCATGTAGGTTGCCGAATCAACGTTACGATAAATCTTGCACTAGTAAGACAGCGAGTTAATCTGAAGGGTTACGGGTATAGATATTTAAAGTAGCAAACTAGGGTTAGCTTTGCAACCCTAGAGCCATCGATAAAGTGCTTCACTCCCTTTGCCTTTTTAGGCCTAGGGAGAAGCATTCGTGGTGTAGTACTCAGGATGTAATATCACGGGGGAGATTCAGATATGCACAGTAGGCAAGGCCGTTGTTGCACTCCCCTAATTATGTAGTCGGTGCCGATGAAAGATTACATGCGCACCCTACGTGACAATCATGGGGGAAGTGTTGACCATCGACCACACCACATGTCACAAACACTAGAATAGGTTTATAGTTCTTATATGTAATGAAATGAAAGACTGAAACAACATTAATCATATTACAAAAATATTTCCTAGGTGCTACTTTATATAGTTTATTCTCCATTGAATTGCATGCTAGTAGTTTTAGTAAATCCCCCCCCCCAATGCTTGTTTTACCAACATTGATTATTCCTAACACGTGATCAGATTGATGACCCTATCACGGCTGTGTTTAGTTGATTATTATATTCCTAACATCTCTGTGGATGACCCCGGTACTTGCCATTATCTACCAAATTTGGTAGTATAGTAGTAGGAATAGGAGCAACAATATAAATCTCTACCCAATGCTCCTCTCTCGGTCTTAATTTTGTGTATCTCATATGATTCGTTGATTTAGAGATGCCGGGAGAGAGCGGATCAAATTTTGGAGCCACTGTCGGGGATGTTAGTTTAACAGTCTAGTAGTTAGCTTTTATAGAGTGTTAGTTGAGTAGTTAGTGTTGTTTTTATTTTTGCTTTTGTTGGTTTTTGCTGTTGAGATTTCTTGCTAGTTATCGGTTACTTCTAACCCTTTTGCTAGTGTTACTATTAGTTGGATACTGTTTTGCTCCCAGTTTATGGTACACTCTAGTACCACTAACTTAGGAATTTTACATTACCCAACAGAGTACGCAGGTAGTAGGTGACGAAGGGGAATGAGAACTAGACCGGGAGTTCCACAAGAACCAGTTTTGATAGTTATAGAGAGCGAAGAAATGGTGGAAGATAATTGCTTTTTGAGGGAGTTGATTGCTTCCAACTTGGAGAATTAACCCCTTTGCACTGTCTTCCCACCCTTTCCATCCAATGTTACTTGTGAGCTTAAGAGTGGCATGATCCAGTGCTTGCCAACTTTTCATGGAATGACCGGTGAAGATCCAAACAAGCACTTGTCGGAGTTTCATCTAGTTTGTACCAACATGAAGCCACCGGGAGTCTCAGAGGAAGACTACAATTTGAGTTTGTTTCCCTTCTCACTTCGAGATGCGGCCAAATATTGGTTGTACTACCTTCTACCTGATTGTATCACCTCCTGGATGGATATGAAGCGTAGATTTCTCGAGTAATGCTTCCTAGCTTCAAAGTCTAAGGGGTTGAAGAAACATCTCTCCAATATCACTCAGTTCGCTAATGAATCTCTCTACGACTATTGAGAACGGGTTCAAGAGGCAATTGGCAAGCTGTCCATATCATCCATTCAAGGAGGGGGATTTGGTATACTATTTCTTCGAGGGGTTGTGTGATGATGACATGTAAATGGTGAATGTCGCTTACAATGGTTCAATCGCCAACAAGAGCCAAAGGGATTCAATGGCACTCTTCAAAGAGATGGAAATTGGTACAAGGAAGTTTGGTATAAGATCGAGAGTGAAAACCGTGGATGAGCCATCTCATTCTCCCAAACTAGAGGAGCAAGTCCAAGCTCTTGCTTCCATGATGAAGAAGTTCATGAAAGGGAGGGTTCTACAAGTAAAAGTATGTGGAATTTGCAGTCTTGATCATCACACAGATGTTTTCCAACAAGTGATGGATGATTTGGAGGAAGTTAAGGCGTTGGATTTCAATAATGGTGGAAATAGGCAACAGTTCAATTGGGGACAACAAAAAGGGTTCCGTGGGAACCAAAGAGGTGAAAGGAAAGACCCCTACACGAACACCTTCAACCTGAGGTACCGCGATCATCCCAACTTCCTTTGGCACGAGGAGAATCAAGTATAAGGGTACAACCAAGGTGGACAAGCTCTACCTCAACTCTATCCGAAGGAAGAAGGGCTTTCCAACAACAATGCCTCACTCTACAAGTCGGATCTAGAGGAAATTTTGGAAGCGATATCTCAATTGGCTAAGAAGCATGATGTTTTTGTGGAGTGAATAAGGCGAGAGATTGAAGATCTCAGGACTAGGGCATTTTTGAGCATCAAGAATCTTGAAATTCACGTCGGATAACTTGCCACCTCAGTGAGCCGACTTGAAGCCAAAAAGTCTGGCAAGCTTCTTTCCCAACCAGAGATTAATCCGAGAAATGTGAGCGCTATAAAGCTAAGAAGCGGGAAGGAGGTGTGTGAGCTGGAGAAGGGTATTTTACCAGAGGACGACTTGGTCGTGGAAAGGAAAAAAACCAACTTGGAGGAATAATAATTAGTTGTGGAGGAGGAACCCATTAAGGAACTTCCAACACCCAAGGCGAGGGTGAATCTTTTGCCACCTTTCCCTAGTGCACTTATGTGAAGGCTGAAGATGGCAAGCAATGATGAGAACATTCTCAAGATCTTCGAGAAGGTTTAGATTAGCATTCCACTCTTGGACTTTATTGAGCCCGTGCCTTCTTATGCTAAATTCTTGAAAGTTTCAAGCACTAAAAAGAGGAATAAAACACTTAGGAAAATTGAAAATTGGGGGAGTTGCTACTCTTAATCATAGAAATTTTCCCAAGAAATATGAGGACCCTAACATGCTTTCAATTTCTATTTCTTTAGATGGTAAATTGGTGAATAATGGTATGATTGATCTAGGAGTATATATCAATGTTATCTTTTCTCACCTTTATGAGAACCTAGACATAAGTGAGCTTAAGAAAACTAGGGTGATTTTCCAATTAGCGATCACTCCCAAGCTAGCCCTCGAGGTTTAGTTAAGGATGTAATGGTTAGGGTAGGAAATTTAGTGTTTCCTGAAGATTTCTATGTTCTTAACGTAGCGCACGATGGTGGTGCAACCTCAATTTTATTGGGGAAACCTTTTCTTAAAACATCAAGAACAAAGATTAACGTTCATTTGGGAACACTAACCCTAGAGGATGAAATCGATAAGGTGGGATTTTACATTTACAAATCTAAGCATGATTCACCTAATCTCTCTCTTGTTTGTAAAGACATAACTTTATGTGAAGAACTTGCTCAATATGATAACTCTTGCATGATTAAAGATGTTAAATTCCGAAATGAAATTCTTGATAATGATGAGGCATTGCCCAATATAGAAACCTTGCATGCTCTATCTTGTATGAATGAATTTTCCGATGATACACTTGTTGATGAACATGTCTCTTCTAGTGTGATTAAAGATGCTTTGCTTCCCATATCTCACACTAACATGCAACGGAGAAAGAAACGGGTTAAGGAATTAGCAATTCCTAAATCCCCTCCTACTCCCAAACTAAAAAAAATGTATCTACAATTTAGAATGATAGGCATACTTGGTATGTTTCTCCCAAGGTAAAAGGCAAACCGAAAGTAATGTGGCGACCGTCCATAAGGACGTTGTTGGTGATGGTGTCAAGGATGCTGATTCTGGTGACCCATCAAACAATTTTCTTAGTTTCTAAAAATGCATGAAATAATAAGTCATGAGAACGACAATAAAAATATGGTGCTTTCTATTTTCTATTAGTAGTTTCAAAAAAATTCCTTGAAATATTTGGGAATGTGTTTGATTTTTTGTGGGGTTATAAGGATTATTAGTCATCAAAATTATTCTAGGAGAGTGCTACTCTTTGTTTTCATGTTTTTGGATGCAGAAATTTAATGGGAAAGTTGGAGGAAAAGGGATTCAAGAAAGCCTCGTGCAAAAGCAAACCGGCACAGACGGGCCAAGGCCGTTCCAGGTGATGTGTCCCTTTTATGTGGATATTGTGGGACTTTTTGGAATCAATTTGTGCTCTTTTATCATCTAGAGCCTGTGTTTTAATCGGAAATTCTCTTAGGAGAGATAAGAGTGACTTTTACGGTCTTAAAGCTTTTCTAGTGAATTTTGTGTGACAGGGAAATAACATCGAGACTTGAAGACCGTTGAAGACCATGAATTTCATCTTTTGAAGACTTGAAGATTTTAAGAGAAGTGAAGTGGAGAGGAAGCTAGAAGAGAAGAAGAAGAAAGAAAATCAAAATGCTGTTTCTGGCCTCCGTCGCGAGTCGCGACGCGATGGACGTGTGGCCAAAATGGGTTGTCCTTTTTCTTGTAATATAAATAGAATACTTTATCCTTTTATCTTTCCTCTCTTCTTCTTCCTGGTTTTTGCAAGTAAAAACCCTAGTTTTCTCTTATTTTCCATCTTAGTTTTATCTTAGATTATGTTTGAATTGTTTTTTATGTTTACTATGAATTCTAGTAGCTAAAATTAGTCTTGGGCGCAATTGATTTATGGTTTCCAAGCCAATGTCTTGAGAAATATTTTTGCTTATTTAATGTTGTAGCTATTGTGCATTTATTGAGCTTTGAATGTTGGTTGTTGAATTTATTATTGTTGTTGGAAGTTTGAGAACATGAATTGCTTGTATGATTGCTTGTTAGGGTTGAAAAAAAGTAGGTAAGTTTCTCCTCTTTTGATTTGGAATCCAAGAGCATGAGTTAGAGCTTCTGATAGGGTGATGATTTGATAATTGCCAGATGAATGTGATAATGTCAAACTATTTATCATGTTTGTTTTATGTAGCAAATAGAAGGGGTCTTTTAACGTTGAATGTTCTTGACTAATCTTGCGTAAATGTATGAATTGGTTCAATTCTTAAACACAATGTCGTATTTATAAGTGTTACCAAAATTTTTGATTCTTCGTGCATAATGTCATTAATGGGATATCTTTAGCTGTTTCTCGACTAAAAGGGTCATTTGTGAGGTTTACTAAGAGTTGTCTAATTCACTCTTGTAAACTACTATCAAAGACGGATAGAAGATTTATCTTCACAACAAGTAGTTAAAGTAGTGAATAAGTTGTAGATTCAAGGATAGATAAGAGTCTTGGAAGTGGAAATAAATTGCGCCCAAGGTCCTGTAATTTGTGATTTAATCTCATTTTAGTGGTTTGTTGCATGTTTTGCATCTTTACTTCATTCCACTCGTTGTCTTGTCTTTGCATTTATAACTTAGAAAAA
>JAULKM010000001.1:16225643-16239123 GCA_032355605.1 Rubia tinctorum
ACCATTGCGACTCCCATAAGTGTGGGGAATTTTATTACCAGGTAGTATGGGGACCAGATTTATTTTACACAATTCATTCATGGCCTACTGTTGATGGGCGCATTCCATTCATAAAAGCCTCTAAGGATATTTGTTATGTGAAGTCAGACCTGCAAGCTTTCTGAAATGAAGGGTCATGGTACTCTTCTATGCTTTCCACTTTCCACTGCGCAACGTTTATCAGGATTATGAACATCTTGTTAAATTTTGGTTTTCGGTCAAATCTTCCTAGGAATGTATCCAAAAGTTGGGACTAGGTTAAGATGCTCCTTCTTGGAAAGCTATTGTGAATGTGGTTCTCATCGGGATCGTTGGAAAGGATTTGCACAAAAGTTTGATTTTTACATCACAAAATCGCATGTTGTTGCGATAAGAGTGCAGGTATTTTTTTGGGTCTGTTGTCCCATCTTATATTTTCACATGGTGGAGTAAACTAAATCTTTTGGCATTGCAAAATTTGCAAGTTAGTGAACAGTGCTTCACTCCCCCTTCCACTACAAGGCTCTCAACCTAAGTTTTTTACACGCTTTGGATTCTTCGTGTGCTCTTTTTCTCAATGAGACCTGGTTTCTTATTCCTGACTACTTCCTTCTTGATCTTTCATCGTAGTGATGAATTGCATATAAAGGTGCTTTATATTAGGTGATAGAAATGTAATAAAGACTTGTTTCTCCTTTTTATGCTCCGGTTAGGAGACCATTCTTCCTCTTCATCTTCCTCTCAAAAAATTGTGTTCGGGATCGTTGACTTCAAGTCGCCTTTGACTAGGTGTACGTTTCGAAGATGGTTGTTTTGTGTTCATCTCATGCCACTCCTAGTAACTACCATAACTCCGGAAAAATGATGCGATCCCCACAGTCGGTGCCAATGATGTGGTTGATCCCTCATAAATAATGATAATGCACATGACTGGTATGTACGAGCTCGACACTTTCTTGATACCCGCAACAAGCTCCCAAATTAATTCTGAGGAAGAAGTACTTATGACTAAGTTAGTACTTCAACGTATAATGTGTTTATTCTTGAGTTTTGAGAAATTATTCGATATTGCAGTGTTATGTCTTATTTATAGTTTTCACGAGATGTGGGGGCGTAGCCTCGATTATCTCATTCGGGTTTTCGAATAGTGTTTCCTATGTATTTACTTCAAGTCCGATCATGGAACGAGTTGTCTCCTCTTTTCAAAGTTGGTCCTACACATTGTGTGCAAAGTGATTTGAGTCACGTTTAGTTTGCTATCCTACTGGACTTAGTTAGGTGGAAAGATGTGTATATGGACTCTATAAACACCAAAGTAAACAAAATTAATAAGGAGAAATTATACTTTACGACGAATTTAATAAGATCTTACTCAATAGATCTAATTCATATATCAATGAAATTTCACGCAAATGATTCCACACGTAGAATACAGATAAACTTATGTAACATCTCACTTACAATTTGAGTGAATCATGTACTACAAATTATTGTCACAAGCACTGGTGGAACCAAGGGGTGGTAAGGGGGTGCGCTAACCACCCCTATAATTCTTAGGCTAGAGGAATAGAAAGGTAGGATTAAGAGTTTCTTGTCGAAAAGTTTCTTATCACTAATCTTCGCCCCTCCTAATTTTGGTCAAAAATATTATTAGAGCTATGTGAGGTAGATTGAATATAGATGCCAGAATACAAATTTTAGAGAGTTTGAATTGTCCATTTTTGAGCTTGAAAGGAAGACGAAGAAATAGTTCCTCTTCTTTCCTTGAGCAACATCGTCTTATCTTTTCTATTTTATGCTTTATTCTCCTGCATGTGCCCATTATTTGCTAGGCATATCTCTTTTCTTTGACCACGCAAGTCAACGTATTTTCATTCACTTATCAATCCGCTGAACTCCGCTTCTAGATATTTTTTAATTATATGATTTCCTTACAAAATTTAACTTCTATATTATTTTCATTTTTGGAAAAGGTTAACTATTATTTCTCTAAGGGCTTTTGGTAAATTTTAGAGTGAACGAATAATATTAAATCATTTTGCAAAATTTATCATTAATTAACTTGGTTACACTTGACGTTTTTAATTTTTTTTAAAAAAATATGTTTCTTCATTGTGACATTGTAAAAAAATTGATATTACGAATCTACTAAGCAGGGATACTAGAGGCAGGAAATTAATGCAACATGAGCTAGTCAGGAAAAAAATTCTCAATTTTTCTTGTGTAGGAGGTGGTTGATGGATTTTTTTTGGGCAAAATGCATTCATGCCCCCCAGTTCTTGTGTTCGTGCAGATATACCCCTTTATTTTAAAAGTGCATTTATGTCTCTGGATTTTCACTGATTCAGAAAGTCGTACCCCTGATGCCATTTTCCAGCATTGACCTGAACTTTTCTAGTGCAGACTAATTTGAAAGGACCAAAATACCCACCCCACCAACACCACACCCACTACTAAATTCATCACATCTTCCCATCGATTGATCTGACACCACCACCATCTTCCAGAAAAGTCCCCCGTTCGTCGCCTTAACTCTGCCAATTTAATTCCCTATTTTTTCAACACCAGAGGTATTACAACTTCACTGAGTAGAGCATCAATGACAAGAGCTCAACCGGAATCAGCCACAACCACACCTCCCCCCACCAATACCACACCTGCAGACGACCCTCACCACCCTAATCAATGCCAGAACCCACCGGAAAATACCCCTTCACCACCTCATTCGCACGACCAAACCCAGCCCACAGCCCATTCCGTCCCAAAATTACGGTTTCAATTTCACGATAAATTAAGAATTTGAAGAACCCTTTTGTCATGAAACAATTCAATACGAATCGAAGGAATTGCAAACTAAGTTATCGCAAACCTCAGTGGGTGGCAAATTAAGGTGGTGCAACCTGGTGACTCATTTCACAGCCCTTTCGCCTCAATCGACGAAAACCCAACCCGAATGCAACGCTGGACGGTGCAGGCAACCTGGGCGAAGGAAAACCCACCTCAATTGATGTCGGAACCCAGTGACGGCAAACTCAACCACCGTCGTCGCTTTCGCTAGTTCTCTCACAAACCTCAGCTAGTTTAGGAGAAGAATCGGTCAAGTTTAGGAAAAGGAGAAGAGAAAAGAAGAAGAAGAAGAAGGGTGGACAGCCGGGAAGAAGAAGGGTGGACAGCGAATTTTTTGAATTTTGTTTTTTATTGCTTAAGGGGTAAAATGATCATTTCCATTTAATTCGGCAATGACCGAAGTTGACCAATTTTTCAGATGACTGCAGGGATAATAATGCACTTTCGAAAAATCAGAGGATGCGTGTGTACAAACCAAGGAACTGAGGGACATAAATGCACTTTCTTATTTTTTCTTCAAAATTACACCCACTGATTTAGTTCCTGCGGGCTAGAGCCCCTCCAACCCCACGTATGCAGCTCTAGTTCCACCACCGGTAACAAGTCCTCCAATTTCTTGAAATGCCAATAGTGCGATCATTCACAAAAAAAAAGTGCATTGTATGACGAGTTAATCACGTTAACCAATAAACCTTGCTCAAACCCCTAAGAGTAAATGCATAAAAAAATATGTATCGATTCGATACCCTGCAACTAACTAGTCTAATGAATAGGCAGAGGACCAAACAGACTGTAGGTCATTCAGCAAGTCCGTTTCTCTACCCATAACAACGCTGGTGTGGTTAGCATTATCAATAATCTGAACCTCAGCTTCTTTCACTTTCATCTTTATGTTGATGTTGCATTCCACTGGGACTACATCATCTCTAGCTCCTTGGATTACGCTAATTTTCACCTTCGATTCTCTCAAAATGTCCAAATACTTATCCATCAATTTCGCACCTCCACATATCACATTATGCATAGTATGCCAGGCTGAATGATGAGTATGGCGAGTCAAATCCATAACCGCAAAATGCAGATCCCTGAGAATACAGTGTTCACATAATCTCAATGGTTGATGCACCCACATTTTAACAAGCACAATTGCATTAGTCCATATAAATAGTTTTACCTTTTCCTTGTGCCGAACTTCATGATTGCCTCCCATGTTCTGTGGTTTCGGCAAATAATGAAACACACAGTTCGCCCCAAATGCTCATACCAGGACATAATTGCTGAACCAAATAGCTTTGGAGGCCATATCTTTCTTGGCGCAAGCCTTTGAAGTGCCATCAAACTAGCATCCGCATCCGAAGAGAAGTATGGCTGGGAAAATATGAAATGATTCATTCAGTTCAGTAAGAAGACGGGTGCATTTCACAAGCATTAATTGGGGGGTGGATAGCTGAAATCATGACAGGGAACTTAACAGGTTGGCTATGAGTACAATTTAAGCTTGGACACTCACCGGTGCTATCAGGCTAATTGATTTGATGGATTTGTTATGTCGGGCAGCTAATGCCAATGCAATCACACAACCCATCGAGTGTGCAGCCAGGTGAAATGATTCCAGCTGATATGGACTAATCACCGATTTCTCTATCATTTCTATGTGATCCCTCAGCGTATAGAAACAGTTACTTGGTTTAGGACTTCTTCCAAATCCCAACAAATCTACTGCAAACAATCTATAGTTTTTCTGAGCAGAGGGGGGCATGCTAGGAAAAACAGTTTCTGTCCAGAATGAGGAAGATGCAAGAAAGCCATGCACAAATATCACATTTTCAGGATCCTTTTCTCTGCAGTCCAGTAAGCTATCTGCCAAAAGATACACCTCTGTGGTCAAGTCCATTATCAAACTGACACAAACAAAACAAGTTAAGAAGCTTTTGCTAATGTACAACTATTTTTTAAAAATTGCATTGAAGTAGAAGTGTATGATACTCCCTCCATTCTACATGAAGAGTCCTATTTCTGCAACTAAGATTCTGAATTTTACAATACACATACATACAAGGAGTCTCTTGCATATAGTTGAGGCAAAAGTGCAGTAAGTATTGTTTCTAAACTGTACAAGGCTCTCACGAGAATCCAGGAAATGCCAGGAGGAAAAAGGAACTAAGAGCCTATTTAGCATTTAGGTAGAAAAGTTTGACTCCTGGCCTCAATGCATCCTTGCCTAATTCAGTGAACAAAAAATTGATTGCCGAGTGGATTTTCAACAAATAAGATCATAAAATGCATGTCTGTCCCTAATTTGTAACATTAGACCTCAACAATTCAAAGGTTACAAACTATTTTGAACTTTGAAGGTTAGTAAAAACATGGTTGTCGCAGATGCTCCAAGTCCTGTCATCACCAAGACTCTGGTACGTTCGATTGAGGTTTGTTTGCGCAGATGCTCCAAGTCCTGTCATCACCAAGACTCTGGTACGTTCGATTGAGGTTTGTTTGCGCAGATTTACAACATATGAACCTTTACAAATTATGTGGGTTGTATATGCAGATTGTACGATGACAACCTGTTCAGTCAAAACCTCATTTTTACCAAGTAAGAAGAAAAAATCCAAATGGTTGGGTAAGGGTTCATCAATGAAAGCACAGTGTGCACAGACAGATGCCAAAAGAAGTTCATCTCCAAATTTGGGGCATGACAATTCATAGATTTGGCCCTGTTCTCAGAATGCTACTGGACCTACTCATTTATAGTTCAATTCAATGTTATTGAAGGGGTCACTCATACATGAAAAAAGCAGCATGTGTTACTTATATTGTAAAACCAACATTACATAAATCCGAGCAAACATGGAAACCTTAAAATTCCCAAATAGGATTACCTTTCTGTGGCTCTCTTACCACAACATGATTTGTTACTTATATTGTAAAACCAATCTAACATAAATCCGAGCAAACAAGGAAACCTTAAAATTCACAAATAGGATTACCTTTATGTGGCTCTCTTACCACAACATGAAGCCTTAAGCCGTTGGAATCTTTCATCCAATCAATGCAAGAATCACACCCACAATCCGACCACCTGTTCCTATGAAAGGTGCCTTCGTTCCTCCGTCCTCTTCCAACCGACAAAGAGGATCTCATAAAACTCCTAAACAAGGTATGCCTTCCTTCAAGAGTTTCCGACAATTCGCTCTCCACATCATGAACTCTGTCTTCTTGGTCCTCTATTTTCACGCAGTAACATGCAGGGGAAGCGTTCCCTTCTTGCAGTTCATCGACCCATTTGTAGAAATTGCACAGCACAACTTCCAGAAAATCAAGAAATACAAACACTATCCAACTGATGGTTGATACAAAAATTTCTGCAGCTTTTGCACTCCACTGTCCTAGCTCTGTTGACATTGATGGGAGAGACGAAGAGATTCTAAGACTGCTCTTCCACGCAAACATTGAAAGCTTGTTGCATGTTTGACCACGTCGTCACTCAATATTAAATCCTGTATTAAAAACTCACATATCATTCCTGTTACTAATATAATACAAGTGGGCCTTTCAACCCAAGATCAATTTTGGAAGAATAAAACTTTTCTTTTTACTCTTTGTCCCACATTGGAAATTTAGAGGGAAGATGTTTAGCTTATATTTGGAAATGATTCTCAACTTATTTGAGTGAACAAGGAGATTAAAGACTTCCTGAACACGTTGCCTATCTGGACGTGATAGGTGGGTATGGGTTGGAGATGCAAAAATGATATTGTTCCTCCCCACATTGCATGATTAAAACAGGTTTCAAATTCTGAGATTGTAAAAACTTATTTTAACTCAAGCGTAAACGGTTTTATCTCCAACTTGCTTTAGATTTTTACTCGGTCCATGACCGTTCCTTTCTTTTGGTCAGTCAAACAACGCAAGTGAAATCCTCCATGTTCTCCTGATTTTAAGCTTATGCTATTGGTTTGTGTAAGTATTCACTTTAATACTATAAAAATCAGAATCATATGATATATAGTCACTGTGATAAAATTGTCATATCATGGATGCATAAAAGATAATGAGAAAAGAGCTTTTATAACCTAACTATTTGACATAAGTGTCAATATAACCCTCTAATAATTTTTAGTGCAGATATAACTCTACCTAGTTGATGTAAGTGCTAATATAACCCTATAAGTGGTCCGACGGTGGTTCGCCGGTGGTCCGGCGGTGGCCCGGCAAAAATCCGGCAAAAAAATGGCGGTCGTCGGTGGTCCCGCGGCGGTCCGGCAGTTATCCGGCGGAAATGGGGTCTGAGGGTTATATTGGCACTTACATCAACTAGGTAGGGTTATATCTGCACTAAAAATTATCTGGGGGTTATATTGACACTTGTCAAGTAGGTAGGGTTATATTGGTATATATCCCAAAGATGATTGCCAGATTATAGCCAATGTGATACTTTTCTTGGTAATGTCGATCTTAGTCACACAATGAGTCCGACCTCTGAATGTATCCACACGAATTTGATTATTGGGCAGTGAGTTAAAGTGCCAGCTTTGTTCACCTATAACACTTAGAGAATTATCTCAAGAGTATTCGTTGTATTTTTGTGAACCTGACTGCAGATTTTTTTATAGAGACAATAGAATGAGAATTTGATGTCATATTCATATCAATATATGTAACGGTTGTTGGTATTAACTTTTCATATATATATATATATATATATATATATATCAATCGCATTAATCGTGTATTAATGCTACTTGATGGAATATTATAGTCAGCATTGATGATCCAAATCAATACTGATTGTGAGGAATGGTAACTCTTACCATTTACAATACTCTGTCCATATTCATCTTAATTATCAAATAATGCATAAACAAATAATTGCCAATTAGCCCTCATGGATTCAATATCTCATTAATCCATTACAATCCCAATAAAAAATTCTATTGTGTGTGTGACCTTTCAGGTTCCTAGACATTTAACAATAAATATTTACTTAGAAATTCTATTGGCATTAGTCCAAAACACAACAGACTCCCATCTGTACTAAAGATAATATTTAGTCATGATATTTTTAAGAATTGATCAAATTAACAACTTAATTTATCACTATATTTATAGATCAAGATTGGCCTCTAAGAATGCATCATGACTACCCAAGTGTTTAGGAATAAGTCAAATGATCGACTTCACCTATCCATGAACCAGATTCCATGTAATAAATATCTTTTTGGCATATTATATCCTTTATGATTACAAGAGTAAGGTTATGTATGTGTCAACTCTTTCATGTACTAATAAATTCTTGTTCCCGAATTCAACTCGCTCCTAGTAAAATTATAACCGTTCTAATTTTATTTGATCGTTTGCAAACATTTTGATTTGACATTCCAACAAGTGGCCATATCTAGGATATACTCTCCCATTAGGAGTAGTGAATCCTATATTAATTATAAAATATCAATCTATGTTTCTTGTCGTAACAAACACCAACCGTACGCAGAGTCATTTACAACTAAGGATGAGAAGGGTTAGAGCACAGCTTTCCACACAAAATATACTTTTTAAAATTTCAATTCTAAGGATTATTTTACACTACTATCATAAAGAGATTTTCTATCGGCACTACAAAGTTTAACCCTATAGAAATCTCTAGACGGTCATTTCAATGAACTATTCTCCAATAATTCACTCATGTATCACGATACAAACTAGTCTATCCGCATTAACAATGCCCTTATTATATGTTAATACTATGACTAGGGAAATTTAAGAATAACAAACATATTATTCTAAGGGCTTTGTCATTTTAAAAGTAGCCAAGTACATAGCATTAAAATGATAAAATTATCATATCATAGATGCATAAAAGATAATTTACAAATTGTCATATTCTCGTAATCCCATTAATCTCATGAATAAAAAATGCTTCATTTGTACCTATCAAGCAATATAATATCACTGTTATTCCTAATCCCCCCAATACTTCTCAAGTACTAAGTATCATCATAATGAATTAGTATTTCATACTTCTCAACACTTGAGTATCATTGAAAAATATTAGTGTTACTCATAACACAAAAAATCCAAGATGTTTGATCTTTTTACATTTATCAAAAAATGTATGGCTATTCAGCAGAAGCATATAAGAATTACCATAATTTATATTTATAATGCTAATGAAAACCTTAAACACTGAAGATACACTTTTCTTTTACCATTACAACGACAAATTACTAATATCACCCTTAACACACTTAAGGATCATTTCTCATATGTATTCATCCCATGCAAAATACTATGACACTCCCACTTAATTCTTGTATATTCATAAGTAAAACTTGTATACCAATTATTTCTTATCGTATAAGAAACAATTATCACATAAGTTCAATTCCATCATATTTTGACTACTAGTTTGTGGGTCAAGAACTTCTCTAGTTTCTATTTTCTCCCACTAAATATTTGTGAAATAAACAGTTTGTTCAATTTTTCATATCAAACTAGATCTTGTTTTTCTTCTAGTAATTTTTAACAATCTCAAAATCATATGATTATCTTAATGAGCCATACAGATATTATTCATTGAACAGTTAGCCATATGATTTTAATTTTAAAACCATTTTGTAAACATGTTTTAATACTTTTAACACTCGCCTATTCAACCATATGATTTTGAGCTTGTTCAAACTTACTAGAAGAAAAATAAGATCTAGTTTGATATAAAATATTTGAAATAAACAACACCTATTATTTTGCCCCTTTTACCTCGGTTTTTTGCCTTATGTCAAATAATCGAGGTAAAAAATTCTTTTACCTTGGTTCTTTTTTTCTTTTTGAAGTAAAAATAATAATATTTACCTCGGTTATAAAAAAACTGAGGTAAATAATAATTTTTTTACCTCGGTTGTATGGTAGCGGAAGAAAATGTTATTCTAAATCGAAGTAAAAAGTCTAGTCGACGTAGGTGTGACATCGGCAACATGTGTCTGTCCAAGCAGTATTAGTCATTCATGAGATTATCGACATCGCAATACTGGATGGTTTGATCGAATATCTAACGACGTTAAGGAGCGACATCGCATCTGTCGGGATTTGGTAAGTATTATTTGGTCCTTTGACCAAATTCAATCATAATTCCCAAAATTTTCTTCCACATTCCAAGATGGCTCCACAAAATCCAATTCCTCATCGTTGAAGGAAGGCCACGGGGTTTTGGGTTGTGATATAACTTGCCACTCAAGTAGCAAGTAATTATTCCATATCTAAATTTGTATTTTCATCTTCAATTTTGGGTTCTAGGTTAGTTCACTTGATATGAGAGGATTTGTTTAACTATGTGTTGATTGAATGTAGGAAATGCATAATTATGTAGGGTTGATATTATATGTGTATGTAAACATTATAATGGAGACTTTCATTGACACACACATATAGATATGTATATGTGTGTGTGTGTGTGTTGCTCTAATAAATATGCACATATATATATAAGGAATTCATGAATTGAATGAATGTAAGTGTGTGTATTTGTTGCTAACATAGGATCCTAAACCATGTGTACTTATTATTGTAAAGTATGAATGTCGACTATGGATAAAACCCATTGTTTTGATGAAGATCAAACAAGTAAGGAGTATCAATCTTTTGTAGCTAACATTATTAAATATGCATTCGTGAATGCCGCGAAGGAGAATGTATCGTATGTGTGTTGTCTTTGCAAGAAAATTGGAATACCGTTATTCATGAAGATGCAATTGTTTTGGAGGATGACTTATATATGCGGTTTTGATCCAACATACAAAATTTGATTTTGGCATGGGGAGAACGTGGATGACCATACTAAAAATGAAGTAGAGGCCGAGAAGGATGATATGATGGATGAGTTGGTTGAGGAGATTAAAGAACTACAATGGCAATCCTAAAAGACTTTCAGACTTGCAAGGACTTAATGAGATACTTCTATACGATGGATGCCCTGAAGTAATGACAGTATTGAAGGCTACGTTGCAGTTGATAAATTTAAAAGCTAAGTATACCTGTAGTAATGTTAGGTTTTATGGTTTGGTTAAAGTGTTGAAAGAAATGCTTCTGATTGGCAATAGAGTACCAGAAAAGGTATATGAGGCGAAGAAGGTACCATGTTCGATGGGCATTGTTTTAAAAAAAGATACGTGTTTGTCGAAACGATTGTATCTTCTATAGGGGAGATCACCTGAATGTGGAGGAATGCCCAAAATGCACTGCTCCCAGGTTCAAATTCAAGGAGATGGATGTTGATGCAGTAATTGGAAATCGGCAGACGAAGAAGGTTCCTGTCAAGATTGTTTGATATCTACCTATTATTCCTCGATTAAGAAGATTGTTTGACAATCGTGAATGCAAAGAATTTGAGTTGACATGCAGATCAGATAGTGGTTGATCCTGAAGTCACCGGTCGATGGTGATCACTGGAAAAAAGAATGATGCGGCCTTTCCCGTCTTTGGGAATGAGACACGTAACTTGAGGCTTGGTTTGTGCATGGGTAGAATATACATGTTTGGTAATATGGAGAATCAATCACTATCTGTGGCAGGTAATGGTAATGATTTACAACTTGCATCCATGGTTGTGCAGGAAAAGGAAATACATTATGTTGTCTCTAAAGATCTCCGGTCCTAAGCAACCAGGGAACGAAATCGATATGTACCTATCACTCTTGGTGGATGACCTTAAAAGCCGTGAGATCCTGGAATAAGGATGTATGATGGGATTCGGAGAGAGTCATTTGATTTTAAAGCTATATTATTTTGAACTAATCATTCAAGCATTGCACTTACAAGGTACCTATTAATTGTTCACAACACACACATCAACGAATTTAATGGGACAACGGGACCAGCCATACCTATTGTGTTCAGGAGTTGCATGGGGTTCATCCTCAGTCTTGCCCGGTTCAGAAACCGTGGTAGTATTTACCCTTCCCTCTTTCTGTGGGCACTCGCGAGCGAAGTGTGGACCGCCACACTTATAACAACCGCTAGTCGTCTTCCTTTCCTACTTAAAGCCATCTTTCCCTTGGCACTCCTTCTTTGGGTCCGACTTCTTGGACTTCCAGTCCTTCTTTTTCCCATCTTTCACTCTTTTGTCTCAAGAACTAGTTGATGAAGCCTTGAAATCCACCAGTTTTTCGGCTGTCGCAACAGCCTATGCTAAGTTTTGCAACCCCTGCCTATGCAATTCAGCCTTTGCCCAATTTTGTAAACCGTTAACAAAGGGAAACAACTTATCTGCCTCCGACATATCGGTCACATCCAACATGTGCGAAGTGAAGGTTATCAAATAGTCTCGCACTGAACCCATTTTCTTGAGTTTATTCAGTGCCTCACGAGCAACCGACGCAACATTGGAAGGCATGAATTGGGCCTTCAGAGCCTCCTTTAAATCATCCCAAGTGGAGATTGGAGTTGTTGCACAGTCCATACACCTAGTTCTCCACCAGAGCTTTGTGTCCCCAATCAGGTACATGCTCGCAACATTCAATTGTTGGCCCGCAGATATCTTTGCGGTCCTGAAATAATTCTCAATATCCCAAAAAGATTTCTCCACATCTTTGGAACTTTTGTTTCCATTGAAACACTTTGGTTCAGGGACTTTGAACACGTCAACCCTTTATGGGCCTGGACCGGGGACATGGCCATTCACAATAGCTTGCTTCAGCAACTTCATTTCAACTACTAAACTGGTCCAAAGGGGATCTTCTTCATCGCTATCCTCTTCGCTATCTTCCCCCTGAGCACTTTTTCCCTTGATGTGGAGTTTAAGATTCTCCATATCATGGCGAAGTGCATCCAGTTCTGCCTTCATCTCTTTGGTAGAGGAACTGGGTGAATTCATGACTTGCTTCTCTAGGACTACATAATTTGCATCCAATTTGACAAGAGCCTCCTCCATCTTGGCCACCGTGGTCTTGAGGAAATCATTCTCTGCTTCCAAAGCCTTGATCTTTTCACTGCTTGTCGTTGACATAGTTCACGCTGCTTCGTTGCAGCACCGAACCTAATGCTCTGATACCAACTTGTTAGACCTTTACTCATGGTCTAAACTCTTGTTCTGATTTCACCAACGATCCATGAGGGAACGAGATTTCACACGTTGTAAGCTTACAAATAACACTCAAATTTACAAAGCCCGGCTCCAACCTTTATCTTTATTGATCAAAGGAAAGCTATTCAGTTGGAAAAATACACCACCAGAACATGGATGGTATTTTCTCTAACCGGGAGTACTTATAGGCAGACGTGTACTTGGCGGTTAACACCCCTAACCACCTGAAGGGAAGCAACTCTTCAGGTAGTTCCTAATAACTACATGGCGGTTACACATAATTATGAGTTATTCCGCATTTCTAGGGCCAGCTAGCTCTCTTCCCAGCATCATCTCCCTTCAAGGCTTAACCCGAAACAATTCATCTCTTGGCCGTAAGGTTTTCAGCCCACCCGATTAACCGTCATTCTGTCCATGAACAGAAGCGTCTCTTAGGACCAGGAACCCAAAACCTTGAAACTAAGCCATCTTCGATCAACTCGCCTTCCTCAGGTTATCCATAACCTTAACCGTAGGCAACTCGCACTCTTTCAGCCTTTT
>JAULKM010000001.1:16239223-16257013 GCA_032355605.1 Rubia tinctorum
CCTGAAACCCGAAACCTTGCAACTAAGCCATCTTTGATTAACCCGCCTTCCTAGGGTTATCCCTTACCTTAACCGTAGGCAACTCGTACTGTTTCAGCCTTTTTCCGTCCTTTGCCTTTATTCCCACAACCGATAGGTCAAAGCCACCATCCAAGCATTTCCTAGAAACACTTGGTCCAGGACAAAGGTTCAACTGACCAGCTCCCACAAAGTAGGCATATTTACACCCTTGCCCGAACTATAGCTCACGAAAATTAGTTCCGTAAACCGTGGAAAAATAATGGTGTAACACCTTCCAATAAGTTATCGATGGAGGAATCGGCGTGCTGAATTCAATGGTGAGGTAGAGTTGGCACCATCTTTTCCCTTATAAATGGGTACGTTAATCTCAAACATGTTACTAGTTTTTTAAATAACTTTGGCAAGAGGAAGAGGAAACCAAAAGCTGCACGTAGTTAGAAGAAGCGCTCTATTTTTTAACGACTGTATTGGGAGTTTCTTGACGTCTGAAATTGTTTGGACGTGATGTATATTGAAAATAATGTATATTGAAAATAATGTATGTTATAGTTTGGTTGGTACTTTGATGAATATCTCAAGTAAGACAAAGGATGGAGTGAAGTCAAGGAAATATATGGTTGAAATGGGAATTAAACCTTATTTGGCCCCTGATGATCGGGGATCCAAGAGGTACTTGCCCGCTGTTTGTTACACACTTTCAAAAGTTGAGAAAGAGTTTATCCGTTCCTCCCTCAAGGGTATAGTTGTCCCGATGGGCTACTCTTCTAGGGTTAGCAATCTTGTATCCGATGAGGGACTAAGATTGGGTAGTATGAAATCACACGATTCACATTGTTTGATTCAAGAAATTATCCTTGTTACAATCAGATCCATCTTACCAACTTATGTCAGAAAGTGCATTACCCGGTTGTATCGATTCTTAAAGACAGTTTGTTGTAAAGAGATTAGCCTTAAAAATTGGAGGAACTGCAGGAGGAAATAGTAATTGTATTGTACAAGTTAGAGATGTATTCCCATCATACATTTTTTGACACCATAGTGCACTTGTTGGTTCACGTTGTACAGGAGATATTGATATGTTGTCCTGTTTATCTTTGATGGATGTATCCCTTCGAAAGGTATATGAAAATATTCAAGAAATTTTTGAAAAATAAATATCATCCCGATGCTAGTATTGTCCAGAGGTATGTGACCGAAGAGGTGATAAAATACTACATATGATTCTTGAAGAATGCAGAGTTGGTTGGTGTACCAAAATCGCGCCATGCAGACAGAGTGGGTGGCAAAGGATTACGAAAAGGGACAACTAGGGTATTAACCCCTGACGAGTTGATGAAAGCACACTTATATGTTTTGTGAAATTCATATGTGGTTTACCTGTACGTGGATATGTACATGGCCACTATCAAATAGCGGCACCTCGGTTGGTCGGAGAAGCAAGTACTTGCTGAACAAAATCACACTTATTGATTGGTTATCCCAAACAGTAGTTAAAGACAGTCATGGTGACACCTTGAATTGGTTAGCCTTCATGCCTTTCGCATCTACGATTTCTTTCATGGGCTATGACATTAATGGGTCTACCTTCTCAACCCTTGAATGGGACACACACACCGCTACACAAAATAGTGGCGTTAACCTAGTTGCGGAAGCTTTACATGTAAGCAGTGCAAATGATTAGAATTTCATGTATGGGAACATGTCTTACTATGGAGTGATTCAGGAAATATGGGAACTAGTTTACACAAGTTTTAGGGTCCCATTTTCAAATGCAAATAGGTTGATAACGATGTCGGTGTATTGGTAGACGAGTCAGGCTTTACAATCGATGATCTAAGCAGGACATGTTTTACTGGTGATCCTTACATCCTTGCTTCACAGGCTCCACAGGTGTTTTATGTTGCCGATCCTTGTCATTCTAGCAAATCAGAGGTCATTCAGGGGAAAAGTCAATTTGTGGGAGATGTTTTTCCATCATCACTGTCCGGCATTTTTCCACATACTCCACCCAGCACCAGTAATATTGGGCACGATGAGATATTTGGGGTGGATATAACTTTGAGGAGAGATCACGAACAAGGCGTGTGGATTGATAGGCTCCCCAAATAATAAAAAAAAGCGGAAAAAGAAGACATAGATTGGGTCTAGACATCATTTTAACTAACCTTATTGAATTTCTACAGGAGTGCTCATGGTTGAATGTAATTTGTAAATCAAATGTCCATCCATTATATCCCAAAAAATGAAGCCATGATTGGGTTGGGAAGCTTAATAACAGATTTTGCACACTTGTTTGCAGACATGTCATTTATACTACACGTCATTTGCAACGTTGTTAAGTACAACTCATCGCAAAAAACTTTAAGGAATGTTTGTGAAAATAGATATGTCGGCGTCGCACAAACAATCGTTGAATAATTTGGTAAGAGCAAATTGGGCACGGCGATGTCTCACCTATCCCTCGCTCCAAGTTAGTGCCTATATTAGTTTAAATTAATTAATTCATTCGATGTCGCCAGCTAGTTGGTAACCCCTACTCACCGACCTTATAATGTGCTAATAAGGTGTGATGTCACAAAGGCACAACTTACCTAAAAATCATCACTGCTAAAACCAATTAAGCAAGAACAAGGAGTGATCCATCTAAAGGTCTCATTCCAAGTTCACAACAGCAAAACAAATATTTTTCAATTGAATAAAATCATATAACACAAAATTATTAAAACCATTAAAATTCATAAAACTAAATACTAACATAGAATCCACAAAACATCTTGCAATGTCACAAATTGGATCACGTTTATAGAATCTTAATACAATCCTAACACATAATCATGAATATAAGACATGGAACTCATTCGGGGGACACGGGGGACATAGAACTCAAAAGAAGAGGAGAAGGACATGCCTCAAAAGGTTTCTGCAGACGAGGACAGGCAATTCCTGGAGGTTAGTGACGATGAGGTAATTCCATTAAACCAATTTATAAAATATATTTACTATATGGTTACCAAGCATTTAATTCTTCATTGCAATATAACATTATTTTTCTCTTTAGTGTAACAGCTTACAAATACATCATCGACAAATCTATCCAGTTCTACAACCAGTTACTAGCAGGGGTAGCAACCGTTAGACAAACCAAAGCCTCTGAAACTAGTACAATGTTTATAACCCATTAGTATTTAATTTCAACCTTGTTCATATACTTAATCCCTTCTATTTAAACGTTGTGCATGCAACGTGTATATAAGCGCCCTTTGAAGAACTATCCAATGATGAAGGAATTCATCAGATATTGAAATGAGATGGCGATGCACGTGCATGAGAAGGGTAAGGTTGAGTATTTCACCCAGTTTCTGAATTCCATATTTGCCTAAACTGTCAAATGTGGACTAGACAGAACAAATATTGAAGTTCGGTGGCAAGCTTGGGAATGGTCATGGCATGACATGGATCTCAAGTGCTAAGATGGATTTGTGGATGGGGTGAGTTTCAGATTTCAGATCTTCTGATTCTTATTTTGCATATATTCTAGCAACTAAATTTACTTTTACTATGACAGAGACCTATGGGGTAAAGCGAAAGACAAGAACATGGGCTGAATCCAATTCCTTGTCTCGAACAGAAGAAGGCTCGACACTGGTCATGAAGAGATTGATATCACTAACTGGGTTAGCCTCACCTAACAGACAATGATTGCATCTGAAGCTAACATGAATTTGCTACCCAACCTTAGGAGGTCATATACATTTTCTTAATCTTATATCTTTACTATCCGTTTATTTAACATATTTCCAACCTATCAATTTACTAAATATTAACGCAAGGAACAATGGTTCCTTTTCCTAATTTGTCCAGGTAAGAACGATATTTTCACCTCGGACACGTTGACTGAAGGAATAAAATTCACCCATTACGTTGAAGCCAAGTGATTTCCAGGTATTTCTATCCATTCAATTATTCTTAATTTTTCGCTTCAAATTGTTGTTCCTAATATTGGAAAAGATTATATATGCAGGCTTGCATGTAAATATGAGAAAGAGAATAGGAAGAAAGAATACTCATCTAATTTTACCTGGAAAATAATAAACATCAACGTAAGTCTTCATATCCTTCAAAAAGGTTTTAGAAGTACTTAATAATTTTTGTGTTTTATATACACTGATTAAACCTTGACAATTGTTATTTTCTATCTTTGCACCGAAAACAAGGGAGTTTCTGGGAATGCGGGATTATGTCATGTATTCCTTGAATAACTAGTCATGAAGACAACTTCAAAATATATACTTGACGTAAGTACCATACTTTAAGTTACATACTAAAGAAAACAACCATTCTGCCTATATTTTTTTTACCACTCCATACTGCCTAACATTTAATCAAATCGCAGGTTTTTCCAGAGAGGTGCGGGGCATACAACACATATGAACTTCTTGAAGTCGTGGATAAATGGTGTGAGGCATTGGTTAAGCTATACTTAAAAGATGCAAAGATAGATATTTACAATGAGGGAAATTTAGTTGGTTGATAGGTGTGGGATTTGGAAATTGGATGAGTGATGGGAGGATTTGATGCTTTCATTATTTTTAATTGGGGATTCATAGCCTTTTTAAAAGAAAATGTATTCTTTCATAAGTTTTGTGTGATTTATTGAATCCATTCTCCTCGGATTTGATCTGGAATGGGGCAAAAATATTTAAAATATTCATTTAAATTTTTTTACGAGCACCGGTAGTCAAACATTATTCATGCCAGTGCTATATTTTATCCATATTTGTCAAATTCAGAAGTCGGTGCTATGAATTAATACCGGTGCTACTAAAAAATTGAACAAAATATAACATTCTGGTGCTACGAATGGTAATGATGGTTCTACTATACCACCTAATTCCATAATAACATAGGAATCAGTTTTAAAATAAGATCTGGTGCTGGATCATACGAGCACCACTATGTATTTCAACATACCGGTGCCCAAATTCTCCAACTGGTCATGGTTTTTTGTACATCGGTATAGAGCTAACAGTACTGGTGTAGTTAATCAAGCACCATCTATTTCATAACTAGCACCGGTATTTAGATATACCATTCCTAAATACCCGTGCTCATATTATTTAGCACATGTAAACCTTACCGGTGCTCAAAACTTCATAAAATAGCACCACGTCACTCAGGCACGGGTAATCCAAGGGGGTGATTTATCGATGCCTATGGGGGTATTTTCCAGTATTGTTCCTACCATCATCTCATACACCATTACCCTGATCGCCATACATTCGCACAAGCCCCGTGGTAGCACCGTGCTACTGACTCAGGCAAATCATGTGTAGCAGTCCCCCTGTTATAGTACATCTTCCCCAATCCTTCACAAGTCAGGAACTCCTTGATCACCCCCTCAGATACAAACATCACAAGCCCAAAATTAGTGAGTTTAAGTTCATTAATGATGCCTTCTCCCGATCCCGGGAAACAAAAGTACATTTTCCGGCTTGAGATCGTAGTGAAGGATTCCACAAGAATGGATCCGGTCAAGCCCTCTGAGAAGCATGCATCGGGCCAAATTTCTTGATGAGATCCTAAAGACTTCTGCCAGGGACGTACTCTAAGAATAGATGTAGGATTGCTTGTTTTTATCCACGCTCCAGTTGGCGTCGATGCAGTCGACGATGTTTGGAGCTCCGGCTAAACAGCGCAGTACGGAGGCTTCTCTCCTGAGCAATTCAATGGCAAAGTCGACATTCGCTGATTTAATGGTGATGCCATAATTGTAATATGCCGATGGATACGCCAAAAAAAGTGTGTCATAAGCTCTGGAGAAGAGTTCTTTCACCTTTTTCCACCACTCCATAGCTTCTGAGAGTTTTTTCAGAAAAAATTTTATGTGGGAGAAATTAGTATGTAGGGTTGAGGGTCAAATAAAATTATGACACATGTCAAACTGCTTAAATGATTGATGGACTTGTATTTCCACCGATTTGTTTCATTTCGGCCCCCTTTCTTTCCTCATATTTTCCTTTTCACCAAAATCCTCAGCCAGTCGTCCCCTTCCATCTCCAGAAAAAACTCGAACCCAATTCGCCACTTCCTCTTCTGCGCAAACTCTGGCTGAAACATTCAGCCAAACTCCGTTCAACAACCCTCAACCAAACCCATCAGATTCATTGAACGAATTATCTTCTGAGTTTGGGCCATCGCCGCCGCTAATAGCCTTCCTATCTTCCCCAGATTCATCGGCCAGTTGATTAAAGGTAATTTTGTTGCAATGGCTGTCCTCTGTACATTATGGAGGAATTGATCGCAACAGAGAGACATTTGTCAAGACAATTAATACATATTTTGAATTCTTTTCAGCTTTGTCTGCTGATACCTCCTTGAACATGTTGTCTAGCATCATTTCATGTAGCACTAAGAGTTTCATTCATATAGTAACCAAGAATTGTAGTTGCCATATGAAAAAAAATCTCGGTGCAACTTTTAAATGCACCCGCATGGATGATTTTAGGACTTCTCTTACTGCAGCATATTAGAGTTTGCTGGTTTTTGTTCATTAACAGCATTATTGTCTGTCTATCATATTTATTGACTGATTAGCAGGCCAATTCTGGAGCATTTGTATCTTTAATTGTTTTATCTGAGAAAACAATATGCATGCTATTAGCATATAATTATTTAGATTTGTTAATGTAGTCTTATGTTTTTGTTTAGATTTAATGCAGTGTACAGATTTCATTTGCATACTACTTTGTATGCACGGTGGAATCTAGATTCTTGATTTTGTGGAGGGACTGTGTTAGTGTAGGTTACAATAAAAAGGTTTTAAGCATTTTAAGTGCTATGATGTGTGGAGTATATCTCCTAAATTTAATTGTAGTTGCTGATGATATTTGGCCTCATCAATCATCATCCTGTAAATTACTCTTTGATATTTGTTTTATAATCCTAAATTGTTGCATGCTCCTTTGAAGATACAAGATTGATTTTAGTGACATTTTACAAACGGATTCTTTAGTGACTGAGGAATTGCAAGATGTGCAGAAAGTTCTCCATAATAGGCCTTCCAAGTTTTTCTATGGTATGCTGAAGTCTGAACAGTTTAATAATCCTACCTTGTGTCTAAAGAAAGGTGATCAAATTCTTCAAAGTAGGGTCCAGATTGATTCTTCATTTAACTGAGCTTATTTCTAATCAGTTAAGAACTTCAATGTCTCCTTTATTTTCACCTTATCATGAAATGATTCAACAAGGCCCAGTACTACTTTTTTTTCTTTTCAAGAATTGTATCTATCAATTATGCCTGCATCCTTATATTAGGGAACAAGAGCATTGAAAAGTTTTTATGGTATTTTAAGTTCTTTACCCTTGCCACGGATGGGAAAACTACACTTCTAAATGTTGCTGAGGCATTAGGAAAGGCCATATTTGTTAAAATTGCTAAATCTCTGGTACAATGCCTTCTGCAGGTTGCATTTTTTTGGATTTTAACTGTCTGATACTTGTAGCAGTCATGATAAACAAGGGTTGCACCGGATGATGCAACACATAAGTGTAGTAGGTTATGTCAAGGTGGTGGTTACGGAGTTTTTCAGATGTGTGCCACTGATCTTCATGATTTCGTTCTGCAATTTTGATACGGCAATTTCGTTCTGCAATATAGAGGGCTTGTCATTTTATTGACGGTGATTCTGATTTCTGATATATATAAATGAGTGAAATTTTCATATTTTTGTTCTTGATCGATAACACATTTGGAAAAGATGTTGTTCAAATATTTATATGGTAATTAATCCTAGTAACAAAAGATACTTTGTTCGATGTTGAATATCTAATAGCCTATATTTCTTCACTCTTCTGAGTGCTTAACCTTATGCATTGTGCCAACTTTTATCATTAAAAATAGATCAAGATGTGAAAGTATTTTCTAAGGAGTAGCTCTTCAGCGAACTTCTACTTTGATTTGCATTGACTCAAGTTTATGTTTTCTTAATAATGAAATTAAACAGAAGCAGTTGAGAACAAACTCTCAAAAGGCGATCACTGCTCGCCCTCACCAGCCCACACCAGCCCACACCACAGTCATCATGTGAGAGGTAAGTCACGGTAGCCCAACGCCAGGAACCATGAGCTCGGTCCATACTCGGTGCCCACCAGGAGCCCAGAGCAGTCCACAGTTGAGAACAAACTCTCACTTTAACATTTAAAGGCAACCATAAGGGAATTTCTAGTAACCCGATGAACACGGGAATTAGGGTCATTCCACTTCAAAGAAGAACATTCCATCATGCACGCAATTTAATTGCACCGGCACCAGAAGCCATTTCATAAAGATATTATCCTTCACATTTGGCCCTCAAGTTTCACAAGGTATACCATGCTACAAACAAGCCACCGATACACCATAAAACCATGTTTAAAACACTAATGGCCAATAGAGAGTCCCATTATCAGCATGTTAGCTTCACAGAAGTCAGAGAAAACACCTAGAAAAAAAAGTGGTATAGTAATTTGTAAGACGATACTTCAAAACATCAATCATTTTAATACTACTAACTCAACACAAACTTCTAAAAGGATGATTACGTGCAAGGATGAGTGGTCAGCCTAGGAGGAATTCACACTGGAACCAAAAACTAGGAATAAAAAGAGTACTATCAGTAAAAAAAATCTCACCAATATTACCTGCTGCCAGCCAAGAAATAAGGTCAATCCATCCTAGTAGTGCACAAATTATATTTCTTCTTCCCAAACAATGTCCAGATACCTACAAGCACAATACCATTGTACAATTTCACAAAGAAGCTAATGGTTATTCCCAATTTACCATCTCATATTAACAAAGGGTGTCGTTGTTTCACTGCAAAACCTGCAACACAAAATTACCTTTAATCGATGGACAGACGAATCCGGCGGAGATAGGACGATGATTGGCAGGAGCGTTGGCTCGGCGAAATCAACATCAGTTAAAGGATTCTTATGGGTTTACTTTGATTCCGGCGGCGTTGGCTCGGCAAAAAGGAGAACGCCGATTTTCTGCTAATCGGGTTCGATGTTTCTTTTCAGGATTTGGGTGAAAAGGAAAATATGAGAAAAGAAACGAAACGGAGGATATACAAGTCCGTCAATCATTTAATCCGTTTGACACGTGTCATATTTTTATTCGACACTCAGCTCCACACACTAATTTCCCCCTCATAAAAATATTTCTGCAGTTTTTTTGTATGAGAATGAATGAATGATAAAATATGTATTTCTTGGGTTGCTTTTATAGATATATATATAGGTGAATTGGTGTTAATTTTGTTTATTGTCTTCGGATTTTCTAAGCTAGGGTTTCTTAGTTTTTCAGTGGGACTAGGAAAAGTCATGTCCTAAACTAATCATCACCGTACGTTCAAACTTTCCACCCTTTCTCATGTCCGCAATGTTCCCTTGTTCGTTTTGACTTTTTAAAGAAGCATTTTTTTTATATTTATTGACTCTAGAATCAGAAATAGGAGGTGTGTTGGGAGGTTTGTTGTACAGTTAGCTTAAGGTGGGGGAGGAAATATGAAAATGCACTTGCAGTTTTGTTATAGTTGTGAGCTAATATGTGAATTTTATAATTTTGTAAAAAGTTTGGGTGGAAAGTGGATGTAATAGATTAGGGAGATGATCTAAACATTGTTTTGTTTCGGGCTTAATTTTATATACAAAATTTTCACACAAAAAAACTCAATTTTTCAAAGCATTCACGTTGTTTAAATCCGTGGTTGAAACGCAATTTTCTACAAAAATAAAAATAAAGACTTTTCAATATGATTAGGGAGGAAAATGCAGCAATGTTTCTTCCTTTCTACAATCTCGTGGCATCTTGCATCAAGTTTCGTGACCTCACACCTCTGAACAAATTGGAGCTTCTGAAAGGCGTACATGCATTGTTGTTAAAAAAAAAGTCTTACTCTTCTAGCTCATTCTAATCTTTCTATCAATTTTGGATGAATCAACCTCGGCCCTAAATTCATATTTGTACTCTCACGGCCCCTCTCCGCAACATTTTACAGTGGATGAATCATCCACACAACCTAGTCCCTTGCCGGCTAGGCCCTATTAACATGCTCCCTCATATTTTTTTCCCTGCCGACAATTCTGAACATGGTATGATCACTCTTGCTTGTACTCATTCTCTTGATCCTAAAATACATACTGCTACTAAATATCATATCTCTTGTGATCCTTCTGATTTTGAACCCAAAGCCTTTTTTACACGCCAAAAAGAGCCCCAAGTGTCAACACGCTATGCAATTATAGTTTTATGCCCTAATGGCTTATAGGACATGGGATTTAGTTCCTAGACCCCTGCTTCTAACATTGTTGGTTGTAAGTGATTATTCAGGATTAAGAAGAAGCCACGTGGATCCATTGAGCGCTACAAGGTACGACTTGTGGTAAAAGGCTTCAATCAGGAGGAGGATGTTGATTATTTTGACACATTCAGTCCAGTCATCAAGCCTACTACATTCATGTGGTGTTTGAATATTGCCATCACTCGTAATTGGTCTCTTTGCCAAGTGGATATCAACAATGCTTTTCTCAATGGTGATTTGGCAAAAAAAAGGTCTACATATAGCAGCCACCTAGCTTTAGTGCACCTGATCGGCCGTCTCACATTTGCAAACTTAAGAAGGCCCTTTATGGCCTTATATAGGCTCTGAGGGCATGGTTTTAGAACTTAAATCGGGACTTGCTTCATCAAGGGTTCAAGCAGTGTATCTCTGACACTTTTTTATTTATCAAGAAACATGGATCAGAAGTTGTTCATGTGCTGGTTCATGTTGATGATCTCATCATTACTGGCTCGAATTCTTCCTTTATTGATGAGTTTGTCAAATATCTCAATCGGTCTTTTCTTGAAGAACTTATGTGCTCTCAATTTTTTCCTTAAAAATGAGGTTCTTCGCAACTCGTCAAGACTTCTTCTCTCTCAAAGGAAATATATCCTTGACCATCTTAATCGAAGCAAAATGGTTGGTGCCAAACCTATCGCCTCGCCCAGTGTTCCAGGCTCGCGTTTGACTACATGAGGGGATGCATTTGCGGATACAACTTTATCGCAGCATTGTGGGAGCACTGCAGTATGTTACCATCACTCGACCTGAAATTTGTCAATTCATGCATCAATCATCCGAGCTTCATTGGACTGCAGACAAGTGGATCTTGCGTGATTTGAAAGGGTCTCTCGATGTTGGTCTTTTTTTCCGGCCATCTCAAGACTTGCATTTTGTCTGCAACACCGATGTTGGTTGGGCTACGGAACCTGATAATGGTCACTCTCAACATGGATTTGTTGTCTACTTTGGAGGAAATTTGGTTAGTTGGTTCTCTCAAACATAAAGTGGTGGCTCATTCAAGCACGGAAGCCGAGTATAGGGCAATTTACTTCGCATCTGCCAAACTTATTTGGCTTCAACAACTCTTGATGGAGATGGTTGCTCCTTCGCCTGGACCGCCCGTTCTTCTTTGTGATAACCTCAGTGCCACTTATTTGACAACGAATCTTGTGTTCCATCAAAAGTCCAAGCACATCAAGATTGATTGTCACTGTGTTCGCGAACAAGTTCAGACTGGTGAGTTGATTGTTTGTCATGTCAAATTTGTGGATTAAATTGTGGAAATGTTCACAAAGGCAGTGGGAGCTTCTCTTTTCAAGAACTTAAGAACTAAGTTGCTCGATTGTCACATACCTACCGTGAGCTTGCAGGAGAGTATTATTAGTTATTGACTTGGTCTTTCAACTTGTCCCTCGTAAATATTCTTTCCCTGATCTCATAAACAACGGTGTATACTGTTGCGATAGTTGAGAAACTTGAAAAAATCTTGCAAGATTCCTAATGCAAATCAATGAGAGAAAATAAATCTTTCCACATATATTCAATCTGAGTCCAACGCTTCAAACTGACAGAATGATGAACAAAATATATTTTCTAAATAGCCACAATGCGGGAGAGCAAAATATTTTCAGTTGGTGTCATTATCCTTCCTCGCAGGTTCAGATGTCACAGTAGGAAGGTTACGCCTATATTGAGATGTCAATCTCCTTTCCGAAGGAGTCTTCCTCTTGCTCACAACAAACCTGTTAACACCCTTCCTCATTGGCATTATTGAGGGGAAATCTTCATCAGGTATCTCACTAAGCTCAGAAATGTCTTTTATCTGAGCCACGCGCCGGAACCAACGCTCAGCTTTTGCCTCTTCTGACATGTCTAATTCCTCCACTTCCTTCTCTGCCGATCCCTCTAAGCGTTTTACTCCAGGAGAATTCATAGACTGGGTCATGCTTACTTCTCTAGAATCTCCAAGTTCACTTCCTGTAGCATCCGAAGCAGAGTGACTTTGACTAGCGTTTCTACCCAGATCCGCCCCCTTATTCGCGGAGGACTTCGAACTCAATTCTCTTATCTGGGTGGTCTCCGTTTGTTTTATGGTACTGCTCTCGATAATTCTGGGCCTTCCATCATCTATTTTCTTCGGAAAGTTCTCTGTTGCCCTGGAACTTGGAGAGGTTTTGTCAAGCGACACTGATGGGTTGCCCTCTCTTGCAAAGTACCCAGGCGGGAATGGAACATAAGGAACAAAATTTGAGTTCATTGCCTGTCCGGTAGCTGCATGTCTATTGCTTGCTCGTGAAGTTAAAGAACGATCTTTCTTCTTGCTGACAACAAATTTGTTTTCCCCCTGGCGCATTGGCATGATCTCGGGGAACTCTTCATCCGAAATTGCACTTGGCAAGTCTTTAACATTATGCAGCTCTGCTACCCTTTGAAACCACCTTTCTGACTTTTCAGCTTGATTATTGTCTTTGTGGCTGTCACTTTTGGATGCATTCTGAGGAGGGCTTCTTGATGCCATGTCATATTTATCTGACTCAACGTTTTTGCCGACATTGATCTTAGAGCTACCGTCTTGAGTAGAAGACGTGTCCTGAGGCCGTGGGTTTTGTGAAGGACTGGACCTGGGGAAAAAGGTTGATGTATCAATTTGCTCATCAACTTGCGATGTAGGGCCACTGGTATGCAGAATAGGAGAGAAGTGACCATGAAATGTATCCAAATTTTGCTTGATTGATGAGTCATCTGCTTTGGTAGGGCCAAAAGACTCAGAAATATCGCCTCCCGAAACACCATACTCAGCCATGATATTCTGATTTTGGTGGCCAACCTGCCCCCTCTTTAAAGGAGTATTTCTTGCAGTCAGTGATGTGATTTCTCGAATATCTTCATTAACAGCCTCTTTACTCAAATCAGTATCAATGGAGCGCCATTCTGATATGGAGTGGACATTATTAGCTAAAGCTGCTCCAGGTCTTTTGCAGTCGCATCTCAAGCAAACCAAATTCCCTCCATAATTGTAGAAGCTACATCTATGGATTTGAAAGCAAATATAAGATTACCTCCTAAATAAATAAACATTAATTTCAACTTATATATCTGAAGGTCAGTATAATGCTCACTGAGGACAGTGCCACTCCCTGCCGGTTAAATGATTCTTTGGCCTAGGTTCCTCACATTCAAGGCATTCAAAGTTTCTTGCAAAGTTCATAAAACTGCACCTGCTCAACATGAGTGAAAACAGATATTAAGATGGAAATATCTACTGATTAAAACTACTCCATCCGTCCCTCTATTACTCCTACCACCAAAAAAAGTTAATTTTTTAAAGACATTGAAATAGCAAAAATAATTTCTGGACTGAAAATTATTTCATCTTTGTTTTCTACATTCAATTTGTTGGCCAAAATTGGAAGTAAGACACTAATAAAGGGACACCAAATAAGGCAAGTAATACACTTATAGGGGGGCGGAGGGAGTAGATGAAACAATAGTACATTTACACCTCAAACTTTTTAGAAAGGAACTAGATAAAACACTACCAGCATCTAATGCACACCACAAACTTTCCAGTTAAGGAGTTTGAAGAACAAGTAAACTGGTGTGGCTAATTCAAATCAAATGTCATAACATCTAAAAGAGTTGAAAATCATAGAGTTGTCGGTTTTACAGAAACAGCGGGGGGATGCAGAAGTTATGGATTAGTTTCTCATCTTCATTTCAACTTTATGATGAGATTATTCATATCTGAACAGACATCCCTTGTTGATTAAAATAAAGGGAAAGGACGTACGACTCCTGGTCTCACTCATTAAAACTACATAACATGCAAAAACATTGCGGTTCAGGAACGACTTCATGTTTACACGTTTTTTGAGTCATCTATTACAAAAAAAATCTAGGGTTCAAAATGTTCGAATGAAGCAGACACAGTCATGACAATAGCAAAATAAATCGACGGGGAAAGGGCAGATGCATGACCAGAAACCAGAAAAGAGTAGAATACCTTACTTTGTGCATATCCAATCACCCCTCCTCATTTCAACATTCTGTCTGAGAGGCCAGGATTTTTGTTCGTATTTAAAATTGAACTGATGGTGTTGAGGTGTAGGAAGCTTCTGTACAGGATCTCCGAAACTTGCTTCAGTCATCTGTCGTAAGAGATTTCTAACAGATGATTCCACTATTTCTCTGCTGTACAGGCCATTCCGTTCTGAAGAAGCAGAGGGATTTCTAGCATAACTTAGAATGTACTTCATAACATCAACCAACGTTGCATCACATTGCCCCAACCCCGGAACCTATGAAAAGCAAAGAGATTCACCAAATAGCTTTTATAAGAAGGAAGCCAGGAAACAGGTGGAGAAGAAGTAAAACCGCCTGGAATATGAAACCTAAACTCCATAACACTGAAAGTTGTACACAAACAGAACTAACTAATATCATTCCAGTCCATTCCTGAACCTATATGTTATGAAAGAATCACAGTAACTACCACATCACCTCCATTTTAGTCTAGCTAGAGTGCCAACTGCACCCAGTTTAATAAAGCTTCTGAAAATTATTGAACATGTTTGAGAGTTCTTTTAAACTTTAAAACTCTGTTACAAGGACTCATTGGTCCTTCAGGAATCACTAATACCTATTGAAACGTCAGCATTTCATTTTTTAGTTTACCTTCTCCGTGGGAATAAGCAGTGAAACATCATTGAACTATTATTGCCATTCAATAAAACATTAGTACATAATGTTCAAGTTCAAGCACGCCAAAGTAAGTTCCTCCTCTAGTTAAGAAGATCCAAGATTTGTTCTACTCTCCCTTCCCCTATTCTTTGTCTCAAAATTCAATCACTAATGCAACCACTTTCCTTGCTACAACCAAGAGAACAAATTTTGAAATTCAGAAAGGGAAAAGAAAAGGCAGTTCCCTAATCAACTGCATGCATCCTTGGAAACAGAGCTATTTACATTTTTTGGTCTTGGCCTTTGAAAAGTGTATAATAATTCACATAGGCTAGGCTATGGGATTGATCCAGTTACCACAATTAGAAATTCAACTATCACGAAGAAAAAGTTGTTTGAATTATCTCAGCCAAATAAAAAATAGACACTTACTTTGCCTGACTCTAGGCCCAAGTATGCCCGCAATCTACGGGCAATATCAAGAGCAGATTTGAATAGAAATGGTGTCCCATTCGTTGCAATCACCTCAATATCTTTCCTTGACAGGAAGCTGCAAATATATCCTCACAAATCAATTTCTACACAAATTTATATTTTAATAAATACAAGGAGCGAACCTGAGAAGCTCGGGCCGGGACCTAGAGAACGCTAGGCAGACAGAGGCGTGGCGAATGAATTCATCAGACAGCTGCTTTTCTTCGTACACTACAAACGCATCCTCGGGAGATGCACTGCAAATGCTCTGGGCCCATTGGGAAGAAAGAAGAGTGTCGAGAAGGTGGGACCATTCGGGCCATGGATGGGTGACGGGGCGAGGAGAAGTGCTTCCGTAGTCGGAACTAAAGGCTTGGGCGTGGAAGGAAGTTGTGTTGGCGAGGAGAAGAGGGTGAAGGAGATGAGAGTTGGTTGGGGCGGTGGAGATTCGGCGGATGAGCAGGCGCCGGAAAATTATAGATGTCGGACGTTGAACGACCGGGGAGAAGGGACTGGCTAGAAGAGTTATGAAACGGGAAGCGCCGCCCATTGCGGCTGGTGTATGGGTTCAGTTCAGTGAATCAAGGAGATGATAAAAACCCAGAGGCATGAACCCCTCCACGAATGACCGACTACAACTAGATAACCTGCCCAATTTTTTCTCAAAATTTTATACTCTCAATTCTTTGGTTTGTGCATATATAGTCCCCAATTTTTTTTAAAGTGTATTTGTACCCCTAGTGTCATCTGAAAAATTGATCAACTTTAGTCATTGTCAGATTCAAAAGAAATGACCATATTGCCCTTTGAAATAAAAGCCCTCAATTCTGTCGACTCTAGTCAACGCTCAATTCTGTCAAAATTAAAACCACAATAAAAACTCTCAATTCCAAGTGTCGCCATACCCACGTGAGACTTGACCCGGCTGACTCAGGGCTGAGAGAGGCGAACCAGCGGCGACGATAACGAGAGGAACTGATGACGGAAAGGAGAAGGGCTGGAGACGGGGCTGAGTTTGGGATGAAGGGTTCCGACGAAGGGGTTGAGAGGGAAATGGTTTTGTTGGTGACGGGGTTGGGAGGAAGGGGGTTGTGGGATGGGTTTGATCGCGCAGAACGTCCAGGTGGCGGGAGCTTAGAACTAAGGCGAGTGGGTACGATTCGGCTGACAAATGGCGTCGATTCGGAGGCCTCGGGTGGCATCGATTCGGAAGCCTCAGTGGCGTCGAACCAGAGCGGTCGGTCGCTTCAATTCGGAGGCCTCAACATCGATTGAGGTGGGAGGAGGCGAGGGGGTCCAGGTTCTGGCGTCGATTGAGGTGGCGGGAGACGACGGGTTCTAGTGTCGATTGAGGTGGTGCGGGTAGTCTACGAGTGTGGTGGTGGGGGGACAGATCTGGTGTTGGGGCTTAGCCCAACCGAGAGTCAACAAGGGTTGTGGCTGGTGGCGGGGAGGTGGCTGGTGGTTACGTTTTTAGTTGCATTGGGGCTTAACAAACATTAAATCAATCAATTAGTTACATCAATTGTATAATATCTCTTCTAACCATTAGTCAATCTAAAATAAAACTTTGTGTTCATCCATTGTGCCATTATAACTCCAACAGTTTTTAAAATGATGAAATATCTTAATTTGGTCTGAGCTCCTAGTTAACTCCATGATGCGCCCATTTTTTACGGTTATTTTGGAACTTTTTTTATTCACTTTTGTACACTTTTGTGCTCTAAATGTGGCATTTTGCCTTGAAATTCTCTAAGGTGAGTTAAGAGCGATTTTGAGCTTTTATTGCTTTTTTAGGGGATTTTGTGTGATGAAGACTTTGAAGACTATCTTTGAAGATTTGAAGCCCATTTAGTTCATCTTTTGAAGACTTTAAGACTTGAATAGAAGTAAAGTTGAAAAAAGCTAGAAACTAGAAGAAGGAAGAAAAAAATCAAATTTCTGATTCTTGTTCGCGAATCGTGATGAAAACCCCTTATCCTTTTTCTTGTACTCTAAATAGCATACTTTTATTCTCTTTTTAGAACTTCTTCCTCCTGCGCAATTCTGGGCTTAAAATCCTAGTTTTATTCTTCTTCTTTTTTTACTTTTTGTAGGTTAGTTGTGTGTTTTCATTATATAGCCTAGTAATCTCCTTTGGAGCAATTGATTGAAGCTTCCAAACTAATGTAGTAAGAACCCCTACTTCCCTCTTTCTTGAAGCATTTGTTATTTAACATTTATTGTGTTCTTGATGTTGAGTTTTGCT
>JAULKM010000001.1:16271550-16309717 GCA_032355605.1 Rubia tinctorum
CTCCCACTATATATACACAGATCAAGCTTTAACTAACTATCAATCTCAACTAACTATCAAACTAACTATCAAACTAACCAAGAGAAACAGATTTCAGTTGACAAAAACCATCAAGAAAACTGGTTGGAGCTTCAACCGTTTTTCCCGCCAAACTGATCATTCCCTGATGTTTTGCTGATGATTGCTACTGTGTTTCTCATATTCCTTCAAAAATCTTTGACCGAATGAATGGATCTGCAAAACCTCACTAGATCGCACAAATTGGTCACAACTAGCCCTCGGGATTGCTCTCAACTTGAAAATTTTGATCGTTAATTAGCCGGCACGATTAACTCACAAATAAAGGGTTCTTTGTTCGCTAACTAGCCTGCAGGATTAGTTCACAAAGAGTGTTGATACATAATTAACCCGCGGCATTAAGCAACGATGAAGACGCTCGCAAGCAATGAGAATAACTAAAAAATTCTGAATATTTGAGTGATAATAATGTGTATAATTTCGTATGTGACCTCCCCTATTTATAGGGTATAATTAGGCCAGTACAAATAGAAACAGAAAAGAATTATGACAGTTTTAAGAAGCTAAAACCATATCTAACTAAAATAACTAAAATAAAATGAGTATATTGCCAAAATTTATTCAAGCTAATCTTGAATAAATATTGGCTTATCTAATCTAATTCTAGTCAAATTAGAACTAAATATTCTAAACCATAATTAAAATACTAGCAAAACTCTTCTAAGCCAACATGGTCCAGTTTATGGCTTCATTAATAATTATAATAATAAATAAACTAAAATGATCAAACTACCTCATTAAAAACCCAATGGGAAAAATAGTACAGTGTTGACCTCCTAAAAATATTAAACTAAGAAATAAAAAATAAATCACATTGTTTATTTCGCATCATTCCCTTTGTGGCCGGAAATTTTTGTCCTCGAAACGTGAACAATTTAAAAAAAATAACTGTAGGTAAACGTCCCATGCCATCCCTGCAAAGTCCGGCTAATAAACAGTGACTGGACACTGACTCAGCAGTGACTAGAATGCTGCCGTGGCAAAAACTCCTTCAACTAGCGAGAAAAAAGAGCTGGGGAGAAACTGAGATGATCTCAAGATAAAATCAAAATCTCGTGATAAAGTGATTGTCACGAGATGAAGAGATGGATAAGAGAATTGAGTGAGTGTGTTACTCACGCCTAAAGGAGACCCGCGCATGAATATTATGCTCATTCGTTGTTGGCTTGTGCGTGTCTTTCACACGTCGATTGTTCTTCTTCTTCTTTGCTGAAAGCCTTCTGTGCTGACTTCTCTTTGTGGCGCTCCTCTTACTGGAGTTTCAGACCCTGTAGCGGCGATCGCAGAGCACTGAAACGGAAAAGATTTTCAGTTGCGGAGAGGACGAGCTTTGAGTCGGAAAACAACCACTATCGGCCTAAGAGAAAACAACAGTGGCAAGAATCTTGACTAAGGACGACAGAAATCGGTGTCTGAAGCAGAGCGATGGTGGGCGAAAGTTGCGATCGGAGCTGAGCAGAAGGTTTGAAAATTGAGGATCTAGGTTGTATAAAAATGGAGCATATCCGGATCAATGGAGATGCTCACCAGGAAAAATAGAGTCTTTGGAGAAAAGCGGTACGACGGTGATTGACAGAGGTTGTCTGGGCGCTCGTCGGAAAATGAGAGTCACCGGAGAAGCTGTACTCGTCGGAGATAGAGAAGAGCTGTAAGTGGACAACATAATTTTTCATCCGACGGCGGTAGGATTTCCGGTGAAGATGGATATCCGATGACAATAGTTTTTCTATTTTACTTCTGATTTTTTTTCTCAAAAAAATACTGATATGAATATGATGGTTATAGAAACTTTCCCTTTCCTCTGATACTAACTTATATGAATTTCCTTGCAAAGACTCTGAATTACGGAATAAAAATCTTTGCCCGAATGAAGGGACCTGCGAACCCTCACTAGATCACACGAATTGATCACAACTAGTCCCCGGGATTGTTCGTAACTCAAAATTTTGTTCGTTATCTAGCTCACGGGATTAACTCACAAATAAAGGGTTCTTTGTTCACTAACTAGCCCGCAGGATTAGTTCACAAAGAGTATTGATACTTAATTAACCTGCAGGATTAAGCAACAATGAAGACGCTCGCAAACAATGAGTATAACTCGAAAATTGTGAATATTTGATTGATAATAATGTGTACAATTTCGTGGATGGTCTCCCCTATTTATAGAGTATAATTCGCCCAGTACAAATTGAAACTGAAAAGAATTATGGCAGCTTTAATAAGCTAATCCATATCTAACAAAAATACCTAAAATAAAATGAGTATATATGGTCAAAATTTATTCAAACTAATCTTGAATAAATATTGCCTAATCTAATCTTACCAAATCTAATTATAGTCAAATTAGAACTAAATATTCTAAACCCTAATTAAAATATTACCAAAACTCTTCTAAACCAACATGGCCGAGTTTTTGGCTTCATTAATAAAAATAAAAATAAACTAAAATGATTACATTACCTCATTAAAAAATCTAGTGGGAAAAAGAGTATAGTGTTGGCCTCCTAAAAATATTAAACTAAGAAAGCAATAATAAATTACATTTTAAATATTGAATCATTCCCTCGGTGATCGAAAAGTTATATCCTCAAAAAATGACCTATATTAAAAAATTAACTGTAGATAAATGTCTCACGCAATCCCTGCAAAAACCTGTTAATAAACGGTGACTAGACACTGACTAGACAGTGACTGGGATGCTGATGTGGCAAAAACTCCTTGAACTCGTGAGAAAAAGAGCTGGTGAGAAACTGAGATGATCTCAATATAAAATCAAAATCTTGCGATAAACTGATGGGTCACGAGATGAAGAGATGGACAAGGGAACTGAGCACATGTGTTACACGCACCTACAAAAGACTCGCGCGAGAATATTATGCTCTTCCGTTGTTGGCTCGCGCGTGTCTATAACACACCAACTATTTTTCTTCTTTGCAGAAAGCCTTTTGCGCTGATTTCTCTTCGTGGCGCTCCGCTTACCGGAGTTTCGGACCCTCTAGCGGTGATCACAAAGCACTGAAATGGCAAAGATTCTCGGCTGCAGAGAGGACGAGCTTGGTTTCGGAAAACAACAACTATCCAACTAAGAGAAATCAACGGTGGCAAGAATCTAGACTAAGGACAATAGTGATCGGGGTCTGAAGGTGAGCGACGGCGGGTGAAAGTTGCGATCGGAGCTGAGCGGAAGGCTTGAAAATAGCGAATCTGGGTTGTATAAAAACATAGCATATCCGAATCAGTAGAGATGTTCACTGGGAAAAATGGAATCGCCGGAGAAGAGTAGTACGACGGTGATTGGCAGCGGCTATCTGGGCGCTCGTCAAAAAATGGGAGTCACTGGAGGAGCTGGACTCGTCGGAGATAGAGAAGAGTTGTAGGCGGACGACAGGTTTTTCTATCCGGCGGCGGTAGGATATCCGGTGAAGATGGATGGCCGATGGCACTAGTTTTTCTATTTTTTCTTGAAAATAAAAATACAGATATGAATATGATGGTCGCAGAAACTTTCGCTTTGCTCTAATACTAACTGATATGAATCTCCTTGCAAAGATTCTGGATTGCGGAATTAAAATCTTTGCCTGAATGAAGTGATCTGCAAACCCTCACTAGATCACACGAATTGATCACAACTAGCCCTCGGGATTGCTCTCAACTCGAAGATATTCTTGTTAACTAGTCAGCGGGATTAACTCATAAATAAATGGTTCTTTGTTCACTAACTAACCCGCATGATTAGTTCACAAAGAGTATTGATGCTTAATTAACCCGCAGAATTAAGCAACAATGAAGACGCTCTCAAGCAATGAGTATAACTCAAAAATTGTGAATATTTGATTGATAATAATCTATACAATTTCGTGGATGGTCTCCCCTATTTATAGAGTATAATTCGGATAGTACAAATAGAAACTGAAAATAATTATAGCAGCTTTAAAAAACTAAATTCATATCTAACTAAAATACCTAAAATAAAATGAATATATATGGCTGAAATTTATTCAAACTAATCTTGAATAAATATTTTCTTATCTAATCTTACCAAATCTAATTCTAGTCAAATTAGTTCTAATTATTCTAAACCCTAATTAATATATTACCAAAACTCTTCTAAGCCAACATGGCCTAGTTTTTGGCTTCATTAATAATAAAAAAAATAAACTAAAATGATCACACTACCTCATTAAAAAACCCAGTGAGAAAAAGAGTATAGTGTTGAGCTCCTAAAAATATTAAACTAAGAAAGCAATAATAAATGACATTTTAAATATTGTACCATTTCCTCCGTGGTTGAATAGTTGCATCCTCAAAATGTGAACGGTCTTAAAAATTGACTGTAGATAAACGTCTCACGACATCCCTGCAAGTCCTGCTAATAAAGGCTGACTGGACCCTGACTAGGCAATGACTGGAATGCTGATGTGGCAAAAACTCCTTAAAATCACGAGAAAATGGAGCTGGTGAGAAACTGAGATGATATGAAGATAAAATTCAAATCTCGCGATAAACTGATTAGTCACGAGATGAAGAGATGGACAAGAGAATGGAGCGCATGTGTTACATGCACCTACAAGAGACCCGCGCGTGAATATTATGCTCTTATGTTGTTGGCTCGCGCATGCCTGTCATGCGCCGACTGTTATTCTTCTTCTTCGCCGAAAGCCTTTGGTGTTGACTTCTCTTCGTGGTGCTCCTCTTTACCAGAGTTTCAGACCCTATAGCGGCGATCGTAGAGCACTAAAAAGGCAAATATTCTCGGTTGCGGAGAGGACAATCTTAGAAACCGAAGACAACAACTATCGGCCAAAGAGAAAAAATTGGTGGCAAAAATCTGAACTGAGGACTGTGGCGATCAATGTCTGAAGCTGAGGGGACGACAGGCGGAAGTTGTGATTGAAGCTGAATGGAAGGCTTGAAAATGGTGGATATGGGTTGTATAAGAATAGAGCAGATCTGGATCAACAGAGATGCTCACCGGGAAACATGGATTCGTCAGAGAAGAGTGGTACGATGGTGATTGGAAGCGGCTCTCTGGGCGCTTGTCAGAAAACGGGAGCCACTGGAGGAGCAGGACTCATCAGAGATAGAGAAGAGTTGTAGGCGAACGGCGGGATTTTCTGTCCAACGACGGTAGGATGTCCGACAAAGATGGATGTCCGGTGGCACTTGTTTTTCCCATTTTTCTTGATTTTTTTCTTGAAAATAAAAATACTGATATGAATATGATGGTCGCAGAAACTTTCGATTAGCTCTGATACCACCTGATATGAATCTCCTTGCGAAAACTTTGAATTGCGGAGTTAAAATCTTTGATCGAATGAATGGATTTTCAAACCCTCACTAAATTGCACGTATTGGTCACAACTAGCCCTCGGGATTGCTCTCAACTCAAAAATTTGCTCGTTAACTAGCCCGCACGATCAACTCAGAAATAAAGGGTTCTTTATTCACTAACCAGCCCGCATGATTAGTTCACAAAGAGTATTGATACTTAATTAACCTGCAGGTTTAAGCAACAATGAAGACACTCGAAAACAATGAGTATAACTAAAAAATTCTAAATATTTGATTGATAATAATTTGTATAATTTTGTGGATTGTCTCCCCTATTTATAGAGTATAATCCGACCAGTACAAATAGAGAATGAAAATAATTATAGCAGTTTTAAGAAGCTAAAACATTATCTAACTAAAATATCTAAAATAAAATGAGTATAGATGGCCGAAATTTATTCAAGGTAATCTTGAATAAATATTGCCCTATGTAATCTTACCAAATACTCCCTCCATCCCAGCAGAATTGGCATGTTTGCTTTTTCAAAATCAAATTTGATAAACTTTGACCATTAATATAAATTAATATATATATATATAATAAATATATCATGTGAGATACTGATGAATTCATCTTAATATATATTTTCTAAATATCAATTTTTTATGCGGAATTGGTATGTGTAGCTAGAGATATTGTCGGTCAAACATGATCATTGAAGACCGTGAAAAAGCAAACATGCCAATTTTGCTGGGACGGAGGGAGTATATAGTATTTTGATAATTTCAAAGTAGATCCCGAAATCTATCTGCATATTTTTTTTGAAAAACTCATCCCAAATGAAATTTCTTATAATTGCACAATAAACCCTGACATAAAGTTTAGGCTGCCTAAAATAAAACTTTGTGAATTTTGAAAAATTTAACCCTGAATATAAATTAATATATAAATAATAAAAATATTATGTGAAATATTGTTATGTTTGTCTTAACATCAACTCCCCCGTCCCACTAATAATTTTCCACTTTCATTTGTTGTCCGTCCCACTAATAACGTCATATTTCTAATCTTTTTATATTTAGACATAAAAATGTGGTCATAATTCTTCCTTTCATTTGATTTATGTGGGCCTATTGTCATCACACACTAAAAAGATGACACATAGACTTATTTTTAAACTTTGTGTAAAAAGTAAATCAGAACTTTAAAGTGGGGCGGAGGAAGTATTTTTTAAATATTAATTTTTTATATTGCATTATTGTAAGTCACTAGAGATATTTACGATTAAACATGCTTATTAAAAATTGTGAAAAGGTAAAAAATAAATTTATAGGGAGTATTACATGCTATTATTATGAAACAGAATTGCAAATTTGACTTATTATCTTGCACAACTTTTCAAATCCAGCTACCTTCCTTTTAGTGTAAATCAATTGCAATGTCGATTTGTTTTAGTACTCACTTCGTCCTAGGGAATGTGCACAGAATATTTTTCACGATATTCAAAAAAATATGTTTGAATGTAAATATGTGTATATGAGAACAATAATGCTGCTTAACAAAATTGATATTTGGAAACTACATGTTATGACAAATCTAACAATATCTCATACGAGAATATTTATGTTCATATATCTATTCAAATATATGGTCAAAGTTCAATAATTTTGACTATCAAATAGTAAGTGTGCAGATTCAGTTTGGAAGGAGGAAAAATACTTTTACTGCACCCAACATGTTTAAGATTCTATTTGAAAATCAGCGGATAATTAATTGTTTTTATTAGTTATTTTAGAATATAATTTTTTTTAAATAAGAGTGGGTCTCCTGACAAGCGACTTGTTCACAAGTTTAGAGACATGCCACTTATTTCTTACCTTATGCACTGCATTTGTTAAATTACATACTAAATATAAAAAATATTTTTTATACTACATATTTTTATATTTTCACATTCCAATACTCCCTCCGTTTCACTGGAATTGACATGGTAGCTTTAGGTGCTTGAATTTAGGTGAATGAAATGTGTTGATGAAATTGAATTTAGAAAGGGAAAAATAGAATGAGTGGATGAAATTGCCATAAAAGGAAAATGTGTCAAATTCACAAAAACAACAAAAAAAGGAAAGTGTGCTACTTCCAATGAAACGGAGGGAGTACATATTATTAATTGTTTTAATTTTTAAATACAAATTTTAAATTTTATAAAAAAAATTACAAAATTTAATGTAAAAATTATTGTAGTCTGTTCATAAAATTATGAAAATACCTTCTCTTTTAATAATATTATTAGGGCTATCTGATACACAAGTTTCTACTTTTGCAAAGAATAACTTGAACGGCGAATGAGGTGAAAGACGAGAAGCAATTAATCCTTAGACATTTGAGTTGTCTGTTGTCGTATGATGATGATGTTTCCTATCTTGTAAAACAATTTAATTATAATTTTTTTTATCTTTTACCAATATATAGCTAACTTTCTTCTCTCTTTATTTATAGATTAAAAAAAATAAAGAGAAAGTAGGTGGAGGAAGGGAGTGAATACAGGAAATCCTAAAAATATAAAATAGAATATTGGGTGCCTACAAAAAGTGAGTGCGTGTGTCGAGGAATAAATCCCAACACAACACAAGATAGAGGGAAGTAGAGAGGGTGAAGAAGAATGGGCGGGCTCTCCTTAGCAGCGGAGTTCAAACGAGCACTCTCTCTCATACTCAACGTCCTCTTCTTCCTGCTCTTCATCTTCTACATCACCACCAACGCCTTCTCCAACTCCAACACCCTCCATGGCCCCATCAAGGCCTACTACGGCTGGACCCCCGACGTCTGCTCCGGCGTCCACAACTTCACCGACTACCAGTCCCGCTGCGACTTCGTCCGCTCCCACCCCTCCTGCTCCGGCAAGGGCTACATCAACTACCTCCAGGTCTTCTACTGCAACTGCGGCCAGTTCCCCGTCCTCGGCTACGCCCTCCTCCTCATCTGGCTCGTCGTCCTCTTCTACGTCGTCGGCAACACCACCGCCGACTACTTCTGCCCCTCCGTCGAGCACCTCTCCCGGATTCTCAAGCTCTCCCCCACCATCGCCGGCACCACACTTCTCCCCTTCGGGAATGGAGCCAACGACGTCTTCGCCAGCATCATATCCTTCACTCGCTCCCATGATTCCGACGTCGGGATAAGCAGCATCCTCGGCGGCGGCTTTTTCATCTCCTGCTTCGTTGTTGGGATTGTCAGCATCTCCATTTCGTCTCGCCGGGTCGCCGTGGACGAGCTCAGTTTCATAAGAGACGTTCTCTTCTTCATCTTCTCCCTCATCGGTCTCCTGGTCATCATCATCTACGGCCGGATCAACTTGATGGTGGCCATCGCCTACGTCTGCATCTACTTCCTTTACATTTTCTTGGTCTGTGCGATGCAGTTTTTCTACGGGAAGAGGGAGAGGATTGTGAATCCTCCCGCTCTGCCTCCTTCCTCCAGGTCGAGCGACGAGCTTCGCGGGGTCTGCGCGCCGTTGATTGAGAGCACCGATGATGAGGAGAAGGGATGCTCTTCTCGATCGCGAAGCCATGATAATGAGGCTAAGAAAGGAGGCCTATTCAGCCTGGCGGCGCTGGATACATGCGATTCTTCAGACATGCTTCTCTATGTCCTGGAACTACCTCTGTATCTGCCTAGAAGGCTTACCATACCCGTGGTCTCAGACGAGAGATGGTCGAAATCCTTCGCGGTGATATCAGCCATACTAGCGCCCATTTTCCTAGCGGTGATATGGAACTCTCAGTTTGAAAGCCTGAGCCATACAGCCAGTTTGTCCATCTTCCTGACGGCGTCTCTGTTCGGGATCATTCTCGGCAACTTCGCATTCTCATTGACGGACACCGCAAGCCCGCCAAAGGAATGCTTGCTGCCATGGCTCGCAGCAGGGTTCTTGATGAGCATAACCTGGACATATCTGATCGCGGCGGAGCTGGTTTCACTGCTGGTCTCATTCGGCATCATCTTCGGAATAAACCCTTCCATACTGGCCCTCACTGTTCTTGCTTGGGGAAACTCGGCAGGAGATCTCATCTCCAACGTGGCCATGGCGTTGAAGGGAGGACCGGACGGCGCGCAGATGGCGATCTCGGGCTGCTACGCGGGGCCATTGTTCAACACTCTGATCGGGCTGGGGTTGTCGCTTGTGTTCGCATCATGGTCGGAGTATCCAGCTTCTTATGTGATTCCGAGAGATCCTTACCTCTACGAAGTTCTGGGATTTCTGATAGCTGGATTGCTTTGGGCGACTGTGATATTGCTGAAGAGGAACATGGTGTTGGATAGGTCGTTGGGGGCAGGTCTACTGGCCATTTACTTCTGCTTTTTGTTCTTAAGGTTTGCATAGGATGGGGTGCGCCCAACACTTTGATACCTGTTACGGTTAGAGACAGACCTCAAATAATTAATGGATTTGCCTATTTAGTTTTAGAGCTCTGCATTTTGTGAGGCTTGATTACTAGGCAATAATTTCATTTGTTTGTAACGGGGGATGAAGGGGAATGGGGATGCGCCCACAATCAACCGGAGAAGGGCAGGTATTAAGGAACTAATATCTATAAGACAATGGGAGTTCATTCTCTGCTGCTTCTTCTACTTTGTAATGGAAAACCTCATTTCAGGCTGCCAAACGCAAGGTTGGTTCCTTTCCCCTTTCAAAGTTAAATACTACTGGAAAATGGAAAATGTCGCTTTTATGTTTCTACTAGATTGGTCAAGCAGAGAGGTGTGATAAAACAGGGAATATTCACAACCCCATCATTCCCGATAACAGATTTTTCAGTTTTCTTTTTTTGATGATTGATGATACATGGTTGAAGGCTCACTTTATCATTAATATTCGGGTATCCACCATTGGAGAATAGCCTATTAAAGCAAGTCATCAAAGGCGCTTCCTTTGATTTTTTGAGAAATCGCCTTGTGAAAGATGTTCTGAACTCGATTGGCATTCCACTGAATCGGACCCCCATTTTTTTTAAAGCTAGTTCAACCAATTTAGAAGGTGGTTTTTTAAGAACCGCTTTTGGTTCATTTGGTTTAAAGGCGATTCAACGTATAACCGCCTTTAATTGTGGATAATTAAAGGCGGTTGTGCCCAAATGAATTTGATTGTTGGTGGTTTCAAACTAGGAATATGGATCCGATGCTTCATCCGAGTTCGTAACTAGTAGGTTGGACCCAATGTAAAGACCCGATTACACTTTCAAAACTGGACATGTTCCGAGCTCAGAACTAATTCCCGTTGTATGGTTAGGTTTTGAAAAATTCTTATGAAATCAAGACTAACGAAAATGGACATATATGTTGGCATTTTATGCCATTTTATTTTAAATAAATCATTAAAGAGAAAGAAACAACACTTTGGGGCTTCTTGTGGAACTAATTGGAGAAGGTATGTCTAGTTCTACAACTCCTTTACTTAACTGGATGCATGAAATGTTGATTTGTTTCAAATGTGTTGAATTAGAGTTTAGGTTTGAAATGTTTTTGGATGGATAAGTGTTGCATGAACTCATAGGTTTAAATGCAATTTCAATGTAGCTAGCCGGTATTGGAAAGAATTGAACTCACCGGTAGGGATCTTAGAAAATCACCTGATTATATTCCTTTGGTATAACATTTTATTGTGTTGGTATTCAAACATTCGTCCAAGAATGACATGGTGCGTGCATGTTGCCCATGTAAGAATTGTAGGAATGGTGTATTTTTGGGGGAGAAGGAAGGTGTGTGAACATCTCGTCATGCGAGGGTTTCAAACTAGTTACACTTGTTAGGTATGACATGGGGAGTTTGAGACGACTAGAGTTGAAGATGTTATAAGTAAAGATGCCGTTGATTTTGATGGAGATAATTGATTCGATGAGATGGTGGAGGGTGTTTCTAGATAATTTCATGATAAACCCAAGGTCTTAAAAGCACTGCATAATGACAAGATGACATTGTATAAGGGCTGCAAACATTCAAATTTGAGCCCACTTTGAGAATGATGAATTTGAAGGCAAAATTCGAGTGGACCAATAAAAACATGAGTGAGACTTTTGAATTTGTTAGGAAATTACTTTCTAAAGGTAATCCTATGCCCAATAGATTGTATGCCGCGAAAAGAATTCTTTGTCATATGGGATTGGAACTGCAAAAAATTCATTCATGTCCAACCGATTGTATTTGTACATGGGGAAGGAGGACGAGGGCCGAGAAAGATGTAGGGTATGTGGTAGGGTTGAATTTTAAGAAAATAATACCGGCTAAAGTTTATGGTATCTTCCGATCATTCCACGGTTGAAGAAATTGTTCGCTTGTAAAGAAGATGCTAAGTTGTTGGGTTGGCATGCAGAAAGAGTTTGACTGTTGGATGATGTAATCAGACATATGTAAAACGTTGAGAAGTGGAGGAAGATTGATGCCATGTACCCGAATTTGGATCGGAGCCCCAACATTTGAGGTTAGACCTATCTACACATGGAATGAATCCATTTGGTAATATGAACAACACACACAACTCTTACCCTGTAATGTTAGTGCTCTACAATCTTCTCTCGTGTTTGACAATGCGACGAAAGTACATGCTTTTATCTATGATGATTTTGGGGCCTAAACAAGTGAGAAATGATATAGATGTTTACCTTCCTCCTCTGGTGGGTGATCTCTTGACGTTTTTCAATGAAGGTGTTCGCACGTACGATGGTAGTGTGGGAGATTTTTATTTTCACATTGAAGGCCTTTTTTAATGCACCATAAATTATTTTATACTTTTAGGAATTTCTGGGTAATCGGTCAAAGAACACTTTGCATGTACTGTGTGTGAGAAGTAAACATTATTTTTTCTATTGAAGCATCGATGTAAAACTGTTTACCAAGGCTATAGGTGGTTTCTTCTGGAGGGGCATCTATGGCGCTCGACAAAAAGTGGTTTAATGGAGAAATGGAGTTAAGAGGACCACCAATACCATTAACGGGTGTTGAGGTTTTGGAAAGAGTTAGGGGCTTGCCTAACTATTTTAAAAAGAGGAAGTGAAAACCTGAAGTGAAGAAAGTTAGACTAAATGCTCTATTTTTTCCAACTCACTTATTGGAAAGATTTAGACATTAGACAATGTCTTGATGTAATGCACATTATGAAGAATGTGTGTGATTCTTGGTTGAGACACTTTTAAATACCCCGGGAAAAATCAAAGATGGGTTGAAGACTTAACTTGGCTTGGTTGAAATGGTCTTGGTCCTGTCACAAATGGTGATGATTTTTTTATCTCCCCCTTCTTGTTATTCCATGTCTCAATCAGAGAAGAAATATTACTGTGATATGGAGATTCCTTGTACTAGAGCTTTCTAAAATTTGATGGACGGAATTTTATTATCTTTTTATTTCATAAAAAACCAAGAATATGAAATTTCATGTGATTCTATGTGGTTGAAATCATTGTTCTCATAACGCTTATTGTAAGGATATTAATGGAATACTAATAAAAATGACGGACGATTACCCAGGTTCGCGTTCCTCTTAGGTAGTATGCATGATCTCCATATCAAACATTTGTCATTATGCTAGGGTGCAGAATTCTAAGCGCAGTGAACATGCAAGGAAGTTTGAGTCATAGTGTAATTTTTGCATAGTTTCGTCATATACTATTTGTGAAGATTTTGGGCCCGTTCCATTGATCCGTGCATGACCAAATCGGAACATCGTGGTCGTGACTTGGTAAACTAGATAAGGGTATCTCCAATTTTGCATTTTGACTTCTCCCACTTTGTTGGAGGGACCTAAGTGCAAAAATTGTACACTGGTAGTCCCAAAATCGATTCCAATTGTCCCGGAAGGGACCTTTGTCATCCCCAGTCAAACTTATAATCCCCGAAAGTGATAAAGAAATTGGCATGATCCCAAGGAAACTTCCACAAGATCTTTCGATTAACCCTTCCATACTTTTAAGTAATCATCTACAATTTACTTTAGACCACGTACCAACACTTAAAAAAATTGAGGCCCAATTGCTATGCTAGTGACCTAAAATGGTGATGCACACTTTTGAAATAGCTGATGTCAATCATTTGTCTGTCAATATCGGTAAATTTGATTGACGTGCGATGTTGCACATGCCGAGGTAGAATTCACAAGAGTAAATTAAATTTGTTTTGATCAAACACGGGCCCATTTACAATGCTAGTGGGCTGAAATGCTAAGGCCTGCATTTAGGTTAGTTGACGTCGGTCGTACGTCAGTCAAATGTCAGTAAGGTCGACTGACATGCGATGTCGAACATGCCAAAGAAGAATTCACATGGGTTCCAAACGACTATATATATGGAGTCCACCTCATAAATCACTTCAAACATTTAACTTTCCCTCGAATTTCAACAGTCCCTCAACCTCTCTTCTCAAATGTATGGTTTCTAGATTGTTTAGATTACTTTCATTTTTGTATTTCCCTTAAAATTGTTGTGTATGTGATGTGTTAATATGTTCTTTGTTTTCTGTTTTGAAGTTCCAATGGATTAGATTTCTAGGGAGTACAAATTTTGATTTTATGTTCTCCCTGATAATGTGGCCCATTTTTTTGGTTTAGGACCTTTGTTTTCTTTGATTTTCTGTTGTTGTTAATGTATCTTGTAGATTTGAATGCAACATCGTTGGCCCTTCGATTCACCTTTTTTGGAGCTATCGTCGTACAACATCGCTCATTCATATTTTATGCTATTTTTATTGTATGAGACGTCGCACCCTTCTCGGTTAACCAATTAGTTTTATTGATGGGTTAACGATGTAGCTTCAACATGTCTTCCATGCCATTATTTTGGACCAACATGTATGTGCGACGCCCCGCCAACTTAAAAGATTAATTGAATCGATTTCAATTGAACCATTTTATATCTATCATCATATATATCATCCATGACAATATGAATTTCAAGAATTATGACTAACAATGAAGGTTTGAGTAGTCGTTCCTCAATTGAGGTGAGAATTTTTTTGTTTAGATTCCTACTTAAATTCCTTTTATTTGATTACTTATATTCTAATTTAATTTGTAATAATATCATTGACCAATGTAGATTCGTTATGATTCGGATGAATACCGTACACGGGCTTAATTCGGTGATATTATTCCACATTTCGTCTGCACTCTGACCTAGACGAGCTTCAGTTCAATTCCTATTTGGTAAGTCCTCCCTGTTACACATGTATTTTATTTTCAACTTACTTTTTCTCTAGATTACTTTCATATATACTAACTGTGGTTTTCTGTTTATAATTTAGTACGTCCTAAGCCAGATCGTGAAACTCTTACCAAATGTCAAAACGCTTGTTATCTTGAGGTGCAACAGAAGGGAGTATCACATGGACTACTCAAGGAACAATAAACTAAAGACCCTGACCCCAAAGGGTTTTAGCGAGTTTCTTGATGCAGAGGAACTGAGGTTTAGGGGCGTGCTCTATTTCGATCTATTAGATAGTTCTTGGCCGATAGTGTTCAATGTCATCATTCTTACCACCAAATATTATGCAAAAGATACCAATCCTTTGGGCAGTACCTGTTGAGATCCGTGTAGTCGATGCACATTCTCCACCTTGCATTGGTTTTTCTTACCATGATAAGGTCAGCTAACTAGATTGGATACACCACTTCTCTTAGTATGCTTGAATGTACGAGGGTCAATACCTTGATCTCTATGGCTTTTGTTTGTCATGTGCAAAGATTCTATGCTTCTGCCTAAGTGGCTTGATTGAGGGGTCGATGTTTAGATAGTATGTGGCCATGAATAGATCGATACCTTCCATTTCCTGTGCAGACCATGCAAATGAAGTTGTATGCCTTTTGAGTATTGTTATTACCTCCATTTTGGTAGGTTCCAGCAGTTTCTTTCTTATTTTGACCTCATTGGTAATGTCGCTGTCATCCATTGGAACTGACTTCGTGTCTTCTCCCACATCCGCCCTTAGAGCAGGGACTATCAGTGGTTCTCTCTGGTTGATTAAGTGGACCATTGGTTGTGTACCGCTCTTTATGGTTTCCTCAGACTGTTGCCACTCTGTTTGGGGTTGGAACTTCATGACGAGGTGGTAAGGGGAACCAATGTCTTAGGAAAAATTCATCCATGGTCTTCCTATGATTGCATTGAAATGGTATAGTACATCTATCACAATGAAGTAGTATAAGATTGTTTACTCTTTGTCGTTTTGCCCTAATGGTTATGGGTAGCTTTATGTTGCCAAAGGGCCATTTACTTACCTTGTGAAACTGACTATTGTAGATGTTGGTCTTATGAAGACTGCTATCTTGAATCTAAGTTTGTCGAAGCACTTTACGAACATTATCTCCATTGCGCTCCCATTGTATATAAAAAAATAGGCATATCACTGAGTTACCTATTTTTGAGGTGATGACCAGGGGGGAGTTGTGATGTGATGCATTAGGGACCTCATCTTCCTCACCGAACGTGATTTTTTCGTTCGGTAGTTTTCTCTTTTCTGCATGTTTTTGTGGAGGTAGAAACCTTGATTTTGCTTTCTATGCATTGGTAGACATAACATTGGTGGATCCATGATTGACGAATATTACTCCTCCCAGGATAGTATCACTTGTGTTTTCTCCCAGCTCCACTGTTGCCGCCATCTTTGGTTTTGGCTTACCCTGGGTCTGAGTTGTTGGTGTGATTTTTACAGTGTTGTAGGCACCTGATCCCCCTGCCTGGTTATTCTCCTTTCTATACTGGATGAGTTGTCCCTGTTGTCCCTGTTGTAACAGTTCTTTCGTTTGTCTCCTTAGGTCATTACTGTTGTTCGTACCATGGTCGTGATCATTTTGGAAGTTTTAGTAATAATCCTTGGATCTCTTATCTGCTGGAGCTCTCATATGACTGGGGCCTTGAATAAATCCCTGTGTTTCTACTGAATTTCTTGCCTGGATTTGGTTAGGGGAGTTTCAGCGAAAGACGCTTGATTTGTTGTTGGCTCTCTTCCCCTTGTGGGCGGGGCAGCTCTTCCCTTCTTGATCGCATATCTTTCTAGAGGGATCTTTCCATGTATCTTTTCTCCTCGCTCATTTTCCAGTATCTTATTGTTTGCTTCCTTCGATCGGATGAATTTTTCTACAGCTTTCTGCAGGTATCTTGGATTGTCTGGCATGTCTACAATGAGTCTTTTTTTGTAATACTCTTTGGATCTTATGTCATTCATGAATTCCCCGAATAACATCGAGCGTGTGAGATCCTTGACTTCCAGGCTTTCTATGACGAAGCGGTCATGGTATTCTGCGATGCTTCTGAAGTTTGTTGTGCAATATTCATTAGACCCGTGAATGTTTTTGTGAACCTTTTATTTTGGTAGAATCTACCCATAAATTGATCCGCCAACTAGCCCCAGCTTTGTTTGCTTCGGCTGAGCAGACTGTCATACCAAACTGTTGCGGTTCCTCCAAGGAAAATTGGGAAAAATTTGCATAATAATTGGATGACGCATCGTGGAATCTCATGCTAGTTCCATAAGAGTGCAAGAACTCCTTAGGGTCCATTGTCCCGTCATAGGTGATCTTCACTCCACGAGATCGCTAATAATTCATACATTTTCACGGAAAATGAATTAACCCGTGAAGCGCTTGGATGTAAAGATAGAGATTAGTATTGTTGCTATCATACTCACTACTAAATTTAAAAAGGGGAGCAAGTGGCAAGTCCAGAGATATCCACAGAGATGCTAGGAATCTAAAAATTAAATACGCAAAACTTGCAAATGGGTCGTCAATCCGATTGTGTGTTAGGAATAGTCAATGTTTCAAACATGGTTGTTTTTATTTGGGGGGAGGGGTGTATCTTTAAACTAAAAAATAGGCAAGAATAAGAGGTCAAGTTATATTAAGCTAACACTTGGGGATATTTGCATTATATGATCGGTAGAATACTTTGATGCTAGATTATATCAAATACAAGACATACAAACCTATCCTAATGTTTATGTCACACAGTGTGGTCGATATTCAACACTTCATTTTGTATGTCCCACAAAGGAACCCACATCTTATTCTATCGACACCACCTCCGTAATTAAGAAAGTGTGTCAAGAAGCCCGGCCGTTATGCTCTCCTCTTTCCCATAAGAAATTACATCTCGGGTTCCACTTTGAATGCTTCTCCCTAGACCTATAGAGGTAAAGGGATTAGCATCTCATGATGACTCTAGGGTTTCAATGACAATGGTCAAATTACTACAACTCTAGTTGCTACAAACTATCATGCCCTCACTTATCAAGCTACCATTTTCCAGTCAGCTAACATACGGTCATCGAAATGGTGAACACGGTCTACATGCATACACTCATGTAGCCGAGGACTCGTATTCTCTCTATTACCCTAGTGGACACTCCCAAGGGAACAATCAAGCCTAGCGCCATTACATAAAAGATATACTACGATGTATGACAATCTAAGGATATCTAACATGCATTAGCAAGAATGTAAAGAACAAGTCAAACAAGATATTCATAAACATAAAAAGATAGGGTGATTTAGAATCTCACAACATATCTACCAATTCATGAATACAAATTTAAATCCCCAAGAAAATAAGCTACTCCCTAAGCATTATACCCAATCTATCCATTAGATTCAATGTCCTTGGGTGAAATTAAGAAGATTAAAGAAGATAGAATGGTTATTCCATTTCTCTCTCTACCTACTATTATAAAACTAAAAGAATGAAAATTAAACTAGCCAAACTTAAACCCTAGTAGACATAGGTCCCTTTATATAGTAGATAAAAAATTGAGCTTTAAAGAGGCTCAAAAACACAAGGGAAACCCTAGCTGGCCGGTGGCACAGGTCGTACAATAGTGCACGGGTCTCCGCCTGGCAGCGTGTTTCCTTGCATTTGAGCGACACAACCGTGTAACCTTACAAGCCACTGGTTGGAAGCTTGTTTTGACAATCAGAATGGCATGGCCCGTGCAATACTTCGCGGGATGCCGGCTGGAGCTAACTTCTCAGAAAACCGATGATGCGTCCGTACAATACATCACGGGACGTGGGTTTGTCTTTGGATCAAGAACTTCAAGGGGCATGAATCGTGCAATATAACACGGTATGTGCTCCATATTTAGCCGCATGAGACATTTGAATTGCACGAGCTTTGCAATAACTTGCGGCACGGGAAATTACTTAAGCACCACACCAATTGGGCGACACAGTGCGTGATACAGAAAATAGTCGTGCCAATATTTAGCCTTGTCCGAGCTTTGAATCCTTCTCCTTGGCACACTTCCATCTACTACCACGATAGGCGCATGACTTTCGGTATACGACCAACCTTGCGAATAACTTTCTAATATCTACTACCATCATTGTAAATGGTTGATGAGATGTCAAATTCATGTATTTTCCGAAGCATTTAACATCTATTTTGTTAGAATATTTCTAGATTTAGGTAGGTTTAAATTATAAGGGGTTTAGATAATCCTTTTTTTTGTATCTAAATCCTTCATTTTGTAACCTATTTTGAGTCTAATGGATTTTTGGTCCTTATGAACATCTAGATTCCTTTTGTGAGTTTAATATGTAGATTGCTCGTAAACACTTCGAAGTAGTTTAGAGAAGGCCATTTTCATGGATGGTAGAATATTGAAGAAGGTCATTCACAAGAATGGTAGAAGAAGGAAGGCCACTTACAAAGTGGTAGAAGATAAAGTAAAGGAAAGCAAAGTATAAGGTGAAGAATGAACTAAGTTTTGAAGCCAAGTTTTGAGAATGAGGTGAGAATAATTGGTGTCCGTGGATAGCATCATTGGATTCGTCTTTGAGAGTGTTATAAAGGGATTTCAAGAACTCCTAAAATGGATCAACGGTTCACCCGAAAGAAGCAAAATAAAATTGTACTGCACTTTGTCGTGCCCCACGAGAAAAGCCTCACGATCCACTGCAAAAGATTTACTAGAAGTTGGTTTTTTGCTACTGTACCATCACGAGTCGCGAGGAAATTCTCGCGGGTTACAAAAATCATCCTACAACTTTCTTTTTACTCCTGTTTTTCTTATAAATAACACTTCATTCACTTATTCCTTAGCTCTTTTGGCCCGACTTGGGGGCTCCAAAACCTAGTATTTCCACTTTACCTTCAATTTCTTCTTATTTTGTAGTTTTTTGTTCTATGTTATGGGTGTTGATTTTTCTTCTTGGGAGCAATTGATTAAAGTTTACAAGCCTTTGTGGTGAGAATCTCTTAAACTCATTTATGAATCTTGTTATTTTTCATTTATTGTAATATGAATGTAGCATATTACTTCATTTATGTGATGGGTTGTTTAAGAATACGAAATTTTTATATGATTACATGTTAGGAGGTTAGAGATGTGCACAATTTCTTATCTCTTTGGCATGAAACCCAAGAACATGGAATTAGAACTTCTTGTTGGGTAGATGGTGTTAATATTGCTAGATGAATATGATAACGTGGTTTGTTGTCATGTTTATCCTAAGGTAGCACTAAAAGGTATAAACCTAATGAATACTTTGTTAGGTTAAATGGCTAGGTATTTAGTAGAATACTTATAGTTGTTATCAAATCTATTGGTTCTTTGTGTATGATGCCATTGATGAAATAACTTAAGGTGTTGTTTGTACAAAGTGATCGTTGGTGAGGTTTACAAATAGTCGTTGATCGTTTTTTTTTAAATTACTCTTAAGAAGAACAAAATATTTATCTTCAAAATGGAAGTGGTAACATTCACAATAGGTAATCAAGATGAGTAAATGAGAGATGTTTCTATGATCTATAAGAGGCTTGGAAGTTGAAATCAATTGTGACCAAGGCTTTGTCACTTGTATATTTATCCCTTTTCTTAACTTGTTGTATGATTAGCATAATCATCGTTATATGCTAGTTGTCTTGTTTCTCAATTCATAACTTAGGAAATCTAAACCAAAACCCCTCTCTTTAATTGCTTATTTATATATTATATCCACTCTTTTATGCATGAAACCTTAGGAAAATTCCACTTCTTCATGGATGAACTTGATTTGTCACTATCTACTTAGTTGTATTTAGGACTTATAAATTATATATTTAAGAGGTACGACGAAGACCTCCCATCTTGAAAATCTCCGTGCTTACTATTAGTATTCTAGCTCATCATTAATGTAATTTTTTTATCATTGACTCCATTATTGTTATGCAGGTGTTCATATGTGTTGGTATTAATCGGGGTGAGATATAGGTTGTGGAGAAAATCATAAGGGATCCTTGCCATGTACGTGTGAATCCCTTGGGCATTGAATCAATGCATGCAAGGTTCAAGTTCGATGCAATTCATGTTAGGGAAGACAGTGGGCTACTCAGTTGAAGGACTTCGGAAGGAAGAGTTCCTTCATGATTTCGTTCAAACGGGTCTCGGGAGGGGCACGGGTGAGGTGCGATGCATGCTTGGGCAACCATTGCTTGCTTTTGTGCCAACTATACTTGATGAGAAGGATGATGTCCCTTCACAAACTCGTGTGTCTGGGTTTGGGTAATAAAAGGGAGAAAGTGCAGTAGAAGAATGAGCGACCATTGTTTGCCTTTGCTCCTAACTCGCCTAATGAGGAAAATGGTGTCCGAGGACCTATCCCTCCCTAACCATTTCAAGTTTGTTTTAGAGAAATCTTGTCATAAGTGTTCACTTCCAAAAGGCCACCAATACCATCTTAGTTGTGAGTTTTGGAGGGTCGTGTAGTTATAGTGCAATGTGTTAGGTTCACAGAAAGTTAACTGTAATCTTTAAAAGAGTATGTTACTGTTTAGAAGAGATTTTTGTGCAATCCTTAGTTTTTTTAATCCAATAAGCTCCTAAAAAACCTGTTCATTTTTTGTAGATGTGAATTTATGTTTGATATTTGTTATATATGTTTCTTGTTGAAAAATCTTGGTTAGGCTGCTATTCTTCCTAGTTGCATTCTTCCTAAAGTGACGCGAGCATTGAGTATTTACTACTGGGTATGATCAAATTTCCTCTTTACTTGGTGAAGCTTTTTGGGTGATAGAGTAATAATCTTGACTAATATGTCGAGTGGCTGTATATGAAAATTTGAAGCAGAGTACTTAAAAGAGACCCTTGGTGGGTAACTCGAACTACGGTCATAGTGTGGGTAAACTCACACGCCTATTTAAATTAAAACTTCAACTCGTTTTCCCCAAACCTTCTATCAACTCAAATTTCATCGGATTTTCAAAAAGTAAAAAGGGATCCTCTGCCTTCTCTCTAGCTCGCCTTCTCTCTAGTTTTTAACAATACTTTTTGCAGCTTTACTGAACATCACCACCCCAACGTCCATATCACCACCGTAACAGCTTTTTCTACCACACCGGAGCCTCTCTCTAATTTCTAGTTATGGCGGCTCCTCCCCCTGGAGGTAGCCCGCCAATGGATTACGCTCAATGCCTCAAACAAAAACCCTACTCCGAAAGCAATCCCAAAATGAAGAAATTAAACCTTAAACCTCTTCTATCATACAAAGGCGAGCCATGCTGTCTCTTCACCGACGAAGAAATCGATCTAATTGCGGAGCCTTTCAATGATGCCCTAATCGGGAAATTCACAAGAGGGCGTCCAACCCTTTCTTTCCTCCGTCAGCAGTTTCGGACAATCGGCTTTAAGGGCGACTTCAAGATCACTGCTCTCGACGCCAGGCATGTAAGAATTACTTTTGATCTAGTTGAAGATATGCATCGATGCTGGAGCAGATATACCTGGAACCTTGGCGGAGTTACGATGAGGGTTCTAAAATGGTCAAAGGATTTCGATCTTGACGAGGAACCGCCTTTTGCTCCAATCTGGATCAATGTTGAGCTCCCGCCAACACACTTTTTCCATCCGGATGCTATTGTGGGTATTGGAGAATCCCTGGGAAAGTTTCTTTATGCAGATACCCCAACAGAAAACCTCTCGCGTCCGTCTACGGTGCGAATGTGTGTGGAATTTGACCTTAGAAAACCGCTCCCGGTAAAGGTGAGACTTGGAACCCTGAGAAAACACAAGTTCTACAATGTTACTCATGAGGATCCACCACACTACTGTTCGGAATGCAAGACACTGGGCCATCACTGGTCAAACTGTAGAAACTCAAAACTACAACAACCGACCGACCTGAGAGATCAACCAAGAACACAGGGGGGGCCACCGGCGCTTGCACAGACGGGGTTTGGAATCAAGGGATCGAAGTTACAATCCAAGCCGGGGGAAATATGGAAAAAGAAAGACAATGATGCCCCCCGAACATCACAACTGGCTGGTGATGAGGTAGTTTACCTGGTTACAGACAAGCCTCTGGACAAAGGCAAAGCACCTTTATTCATTCATGAATCACCAACATCAACGAGGTCAGGCCCTTCAAAGCCAGGAAAGTCAGACTATGATCTTGATGATCTGGGTACCAACTCCACCACAAAAACTCAAAAAAAGCCTTCGGTTGCTTCGACCGAGGATCACCCGGTCATGAAAGTGGACCTTGCTACAAACAAAATCTCGGCCAATGAAGGGGCTAATCAAGCTCGTTGTGACGATGGGAATGAGGCTCTGACTAAACAGACTGCAGTGTTTATCACGCCAGTTAATGACCTCTCTGTGTCGGAGATCAATCCGGTAATACAGAACCATGTTCCCACTCCAGAAGAGATGTCCTCCCCTGCAAATAATTTTACTCTTCCAATGAGAAAAGCCAATAGATATGCTAGGGACGACGGTTTCCTAAAGACAAGTAAGTTTCTCTCCCCAATTGGCTCATTTTTAAACACTAAAACGTTTTTTCACTCTCAGCAGAGACTACTGCAGAACAGGTTTTTGCCACTTAAAAACTTTTCTTATGAAGATTCTGAATTACCTGAGGTGGACCAAGTTGGGAAAGATCTGCTAGAATGTGAAATAGAAACTCCAGTCCTCTCTGTCTCCGTTGATGAAGGCTCTTGTAAGTCCCCTGAAGGAAATGAGGTAAGCATAGACCCTGGGGAGAAACAGGTAAGTTTCCTAACTGCACCTGAGAGAAAGTTAGGACGCCCTAGGAAAGACCTAAATGAACAATCTTCCGTGAAACCTCAGAAACAGAGTTACTTAACTCAGCTCAATAGGATTATGACTAGATCAAAAAGCTATTCAGATGTTTACCATGATTAATACACTTAAACTGAAATTTTTGGTTTGGAATCTTAGAGGAATGGGTACCTCTATGAAAAGACTTTCTACTTTGATTGCTACCCACAAATTTGATCTTATCTGTTTAATTGAACCCATGCATGACAATACTGAAATTGAGAACTATAAAAAATTGCTCCACTTTGATTTTTGCTTGCCTGGAGTATATGGTAAAATCTGGCTGTTCTGGAAACTAAACATTTCCTTATCTCTTATCTCGGATCATGAACAATTTCTTTCGGTTTCCATTCAAGCTGATCATTTATGTGCTATGGAGGCCTTTTTCATCTATGGACTGAGATCTAGAAAAGGTAGAAAGGAGTTATGGAAAGATTTACAATCGCAGGCTAGCAGCAATACCTTCTACATAGGAGATTTCAATGCTATAGCATCAGTTAATGAATATAAAGGGCCAGCTGCTCCCAAATTAGGTAGTATTAGGGATTTTAACTGCTTTATGAATGATATGTCATTAGAGGAAATTACTACGGTTGGTAATTTTTTCACCTGGAGTAACAAAAGGAGAGATCCTACAATCCAGAGATTAGATAGAGGTATTTGCACCCCCTCCTGGAATTCTTTCTTCCCTGCCTCTTCAATACAGGTTCTGAACAGGAACTCCTCAGACCACTGCCCTCTACTCCTCACTATAGGAAGTTTAATACCATCAACTCCTAGACCATTTAGGTTCCTCAATACTTGGTATAAAAGGGATGATTTCAATAAGGTTGTTCAACATAATTGGAAACAACCTTTAGCTGATACTGAACCTGGCATGCTTACTTTTTTCCTAAAACTGATCAGACTTAAGAAAGAATTGAAAGTTTGGAATAGGGACCATTTTGGAAATGTACATGACAATGTGACTAAGGCTGAATTAGGTTTAAATCTACAGGAAATTCAGTATGACATTAACCACACTGATGAAGAACTTGTAAAACTAAAAAGGGCAAAGGCAGTTTTAGCCAAAGCCATCAGTGAACAGTGTCATTTCTGGAAACAGAAATCTAGACTCAAATGGATTAAGGAAGGGGATGACAATACAATTTTTTTTCATAATTCAGTAAAAGAGAAAAAGGGAAGGCTGAATATCACTAAGATTAGGAGTAGTAATGGCATATGGCTAGATGATATTGTGGACATTGAATTAGAGGCCATATCTTACTACAAAAACTTGCTGACTGAAGATAACATTCATGAAAATACTGAATTTCTGTCTCACTTTCTCAACCAAATTCCTGTGCTCATCACAGAAGAGGATAACAATACATTAACCAAAGCAGTTACACTAGAGGAACTTAAAAATGTTGTTTTCAGTCTTAATAAGAACAGTTGTCCAGGTCCTGATGGTTTCACTGCAAAATTTTATATCAAATCTTGGGATATAATTGCTACTGACTTGCTTTCTGCTGTGACTGATTTTATGTTATCTGAAGTCATCCCCAAGGGTATCTCTAGTTCATGGATAACTATCATCCCTAAAAAGGAAATACCTATTTCCTTTGATGATTTCAGGCCTATTAGTCTTTCCAATGTTCTAAATAAGATTTTTTCAAAATTGCTTATGGAAAGGCTAAAACCTTTGATGCAAAAAATCATCTCCCCCCACCAGTCAGCTTTCTTGAAGGGTAGAGACATCTCAGATAATGTCATCTACCTTCAAGAGATGGTGAGATATCTAAACAGAAAAACCAGAGATCCAAACTGCATTGTTAAACTAGATCTCAGGAAGGCATTTGATAGGGTTAGATGGTCCTTTCTGAACTGTATTTTACTTAAATTCGGTTTTCATGGTCAGTTTGTTTTCAATATTATGAAAAACCTGTCACAGGCTTTCTTCTCAGTGCTTATCAATGGCAGGGCAGTAGGTTTTTTCAAACCTACCAGAGGTATAAAGCAGGGAGACCCTCTCTCTCCTTTTCTGTTCAATATTTTTTCAGAAGCTTTTACTAGGAGTCTGGCTTTTGTGTTTCAAAATGGTAAACTCTCTTACTATGATCTACCCTCTAATGCCAACAATATTTCACATCTTAGCTATGCTGATGATACTGTGGTCTTCTTAAATGCCAAACATCATACTTTAATTAGATTTAAGGCCTTTCTGGTGATATTTGAAGACATCTCTGGCCAAAAAATTAATTTTGAAAAGAGTGAGATATATATTAGCAAACATGCATCTCTATCTAGAGCCAGAAGTATTAAAAGGACTATGGGTATGAAAATTGGTACCTTTCCATTTAAATACCTTGGTGTGCCCATTTTTACTGGTAAACCTCTAAACTTACATTTTCAGCCCTTGATTGAACAAATTGAAAGGAGGCTAAACAATTGGAAGAATAAGTGGTTATCTACTGGAGCTAGAATCACTCTAATCAATTCTTGTATTTATGCTATACCTCAACATGTGTGGGCTGTTCTTAAGCCTCCACAACAGGTCATTAAAAAGATTGAAAGACTGATTAGCATCTTCTTCTGGGGTCAAAAAGAACTGAAACCTAAAAAATCTTGGAAAAAGTGGAATGATCTATGCTTCCCCTACTCACAAAATGGACTGGGATTCAGGTCTATTGCCACAATTATTGATGTTTTCTCTGTAAAATTGTGGTGGAAATATCAGAATGCTAATGCTTTATGGTCCCTTTTCATAGCTTCTTTACCTGGTTCCTATAGGAAGTCACAAAATTGGAAAAGGATATGTTTTGTTAATGAATGGGCTGAAGCTCAGACTAGGGTCATCATTGGTAAAGGAACCTGCAACTTCTGGACTTCTAACTGGCTAGATATAGGACCAATATGTGACAAATGCGACCCTAGCCTGACTTCAATACCACTGGACTGCTCTGTCTCATGTTTCATCCTGAACAAACAATCCTTCCTTCTTCAGTTCATTCCAATTTTGGACTCTGATTTAATTTCTCTTTTGCAGGGATCAACCCTTGCCACCCACAGGGAAGACATCTTAATATGGAAACTGGAAGAAAAAGGGACTTTCTCATTCAAATCAGCATATACAGGGCTACGGGAACAAAGAGGTTCTATCTCTTCTATCTCTCATATCTGGAACCCTAGAATAAGTAGAAAAATATCTGTTTTCATGTGGAGGATGTTAAACTCTATTCTGCCTTTTGATAACATCCTCAAACATTTTAAGTTTCAACTTCCTTCAAAATGCTATATGTGTGAGGCTGAAGACTCTTTGGATCATTTTTTCAATAACTGCCATTTCTCCTTGGAAATATGGAAAACAGTACATCAATTTATGGGTATTGCTGATAGATCTTTTACATCTATATGGGAAAGAATGTCTTTCTATCTAACTCATCAAGGTCTGTCTACATTACATAATCTTTTTCTAAGAATCACTCCATCCATTACATGGTGGACTCTTTGGAAAGGAAGAAACAAATTCTTATATGAAAGTTACAATACTACCATCCAGGGCATGCTTAAACAGATTAGGGATAATATATATGATAGTTTCAGTGCAAAACATTTCTTTGTTAAAAGCTCCATTGATAGAGAGATTGCTGAACTTTCCTTCGTTCTAGTAGCCAAAAAATCAGGTTTGTCAATGGGAACCATCCTCTCAAGGGTTTAAAAATAAACACTGATGCTTCTTACTTTGCAAATGGGAAAGTGGGTTTGGGTTTTCTGATTAGGGATAGGAGGGGGGCTTTTTTAGCTGCACAAGGTTTTTACTCCAATGCATCATCCCCTCTAGAAGCTGAAATGAAGGAAATAAAATGTGCTATCCATTATGCTTCGTTGAGAACAAAACCTATCATAATTGAGTCGGATTGTTTGAATGCTATCTCCTTCATTCTAAACCTATCATTGCACACTGGAAACTCTTTGAACTGGCAGATGAAATTCATCAAAAGATAGAATCCATATCTTTAACTCATGTATTGAGAGAGGCAAACTGGCCTGCTCACTTCATTTCTCAAAAAAATCTTACTGGTGAATGTGACTATTCTTTCTCTCTAGGATCACTTTCACATAGAGTTAAAGGGCTCATTAGACTCGATCAATTACAAGTTCCGGACATACAAATATTTTCCAGGATGGATGCTACTGATTGATCTCTTTTACAGGTTCCACTTTGCACAGGAAAGGAGGCACATCACACGCAGGGAAATGAAGCTCAATTACGTAGGGAAAAGGATGAACCTTATTCTGTACAAATACGCTGTAAATTGTCTCTCTAAGCTGCTACACCTCTTGACATATTTGAGTTTCGTTTTGGTGATTTTCTAACCCATTCGGAGGTTAAAGTATGCTTAGCAGATACTTTTGTAAATTGATAACTTAGACCTACACCATATTACTATTCACTAGTCTTTTGGGGAAACTATGGTTGCCCGTTACATCGTACCGAAAGATCGGTAAAAATTGTTGTACTAAAACGTAGCCACCCGGCTTCTTTAATTCTGTATTTAGTGTTCTGATTCTACGCTTGGGGAAGCAAATAGAAATCCCCCTACCATTCTTGGTAGTTTCATTAAAAAAAATACTTTCATTCACGATTGAAATAAATATTAATTATGGAATTTTGTTTTTCCAATTTGTATTAGGTTGAAACCTGATGTTCATTATTACTCTTAGTGATTTTTCATTAAATTTTCTTTAATAATTATACCTCTCGCTCATACCGAGAGATTATGGAGGCATATGTGAATTCCTTTTATTTTCAGTGATACGACGTTTTTCTTATGAAATGTAGTTTCAAATATAACTATACCAACCTGCACGTGCCTCACTCGTACTTCATTCCCCTTTCGAGTGAATAGATATTGCCCGCAACAATAAGGAAGAAGCCTCCCTTGTAGTGGACATCGGGAAGTTGGTAAAAAGATGACACCGATGATATTCCAAATCTGGATTTTCTCATTTGGTGTTTCTGGATGGTTTTGGATTGTATAGTTTTTGATTTTTTTATGTGAGTGTATTTATTTGGAATCATCTTTTAATTTAATAGATTTTGATTATTTTTTTCATTTTGAGTTTGGGGTGTTACCTTTTTTTTGAGAAGTTTTTGTTTTTCCTTGTTTGAAGTGTTACTGTGTGTTCTTGTTTCTTGTGTGTTTTTTTCATTTTGTACTCTTGGTGGTTTTGCTTCAGAATACGATGTTCGGGCAAAAGAAATCAAGAGAAGTAGGGAAGGAGAAATTGTGGGAACGCATCAACTACTAAGAAGAATCATGGTGAATGAAGCAGAAAGTATCATCAGAATAATGGATGTCGGTATATTTATTTATTGCTGCCTTATTTTTCTTCATATTCGTGCGTTACTTAATTTCATGTCAATATAAATATTTGATATCATAATCTGTTTCATCTAATTGTCGAGGATCCTTCCCAGCACATACACTTGTTCTGTGAGATGGTATTCTGTATTTCTGTTGAATTGTTGCATTGCAATTTTGGTGCTTTGTGTGAGAATATTTTGTTCGATATTTGCATGCATTAAAATTTAGTAGATTCTTGCTTTTCTTGTGTCATCTGAAATTTAGGCTAGCTAAACAATACTAGTTTTTATATATGTGAAAAAGTGTTAGTTGAAAATTTAATAGGTCATGTTAATGAAAGTGTAGTAGGATAACAAAATTTAAAAGTTAACTTGTATGTATAATAGAACATGATTAGAATTATATCCAAAATTCAAAGAAGCAAGAGATCCATAGTTACAGATGATGACTTCTCAGAATGAAGTTGAAATAAATTTACATTCGCACTAATTCTACACGTGATTCGCCTGAATAAGTAACACTTTTATGTTACAACTATTTATTTTGAGCTCCCATACACCAAAGTTATTACTCACATTCACGATTGAAATAAATACCAATGAAGAAATTTTGTTTTTCCAATTTGTTTTAGGTTGAAACATTATGTTCTTTATTACTCTTAGTGATTTTTTATTACATTTTCTTCAATTATTACCCCTCTCGATCATACCGAAAGATTATGGAGGCATATGTGAATTCTTTTATTTTCATTGATACGAAGTTTTTCGTATCAAATGTATATTTTTAAGATATAACTAAACCAACATGCACGCGCCTCGCCAGTACTTTATTCTAGTTTAGAGTGCACACCTATCGCCCGCAACAATAAGGAAGAATCGTCCCTTGTAGTGTACATTGGGAAGTTGGTACAAAGATGACACCGATGATATTCCAAAGCTAGATTTTCTCATTTTGTGTTTCTGGATGGTTTTTGACTGTATAGTTTTTGATTTTTTTATGTGAGTGTATTTCTTTTGCATCATCTTTTAATGTAATGGATTTTCATTAATTTTTTCATTTTGAGTTTGGGGTGTTACTTTCTTTGTGAGAAGGATTTGTTTTTCCTTGTTTGAAGTATTACTGCGTGTTCTTGTTTCTTGTTTGTTTTTTCATTTTGTACTCTTGGTGGTTTTGCTTCAGAATACGATATTCGGGAAAAAGAAATCAAGAGAGTAGGTATGGAGAAATTGTGAAAACGTATCAACTAGTAAGAAGAATCATGGAGAATGAAGATGAAAGTATCATCAGAATAATGGATGCCGGCATATTTATTTATTGCTTCCTTCCCAGCACACAAACACTAGTTCTGTGAGTTGGTATACTGTATTTTTTTTTATTGTTACAGTGCTATTTTGGCTTTGCTTGTGTCATATGAAATAAAGGCTAACTCACCAATACTAGTTTTTATATAAGTGAGAAAGTGTTAGTTGAAAATTTAATAGGCCATGTTAATGAAAGTGCAGTAAGGTGACAACATTAAAAAGTTAGCTTGTATGTATAAATGTAACACGATTCGAAAAATATCCAAAATTCAAAGAAGAAAGAGATCCATAGTTACAAATGATGACTTCTCGTAATGATATTGAAATAAATTTTCATTCGCACTAATTCTGCACGTGATTCTCTTGAATTACTAACACTTTTATACTACCACTATTTATTTTGAGCTCTCATACACCAAAGTTCTTATTTACATTCACTATTGAAATGAATATTAATGAAGAAATTTTGTTTTCCCAATTTGTTTTAGGTTTAAACATGATGTTCTTTATTACACTTAGTGATTTTTTACGTTTTCTTTAATTATTACCCCTCTCGCGCATACCTAGATATTATGGAGGCTTATGTAATTTCCTGTTATTTTCCTTGATACGAAGTTTTTCTTATGAAATATATATTTTTATGATATAACTAAACCAACCTGCACGCGTCTCGCCTGTACTTCATCTCTCTTTCGAGTCCACACTTATCGCTCGCAACAGTAAGGAAGAAACCTCCCTTGTAGTGGACATCAGGAAGTTGGTACAAAGATGACATCCATGATAATCCAAAGATGGATTTTCCCATTTTGTCTTCTGGATTGGTTCTGATTGTATAGTTTTTTATATGTGAGTGTGAGTGTATTTCTTTGGAATCAGCTTTTAATGTAATGTATTTTCATTAATTTTTCCATTTTGAGTTTGGGGTGTTATTTGTTTTGTGAGAAAGTTTTGTGCGTCCTTGTTTGATGTATTACTGTGTGTCCTTGTTTCTTGTGTGTTTTTTCATTTTGTACACTTGGTGATTTTACTTCAGAATATGATGTTTGGGCAGAAAAATCAAGAACAGTAGGGAAGGAAAAATTATGAGAATGAAGCAACAAGTATCAACAGAATAATATGGATGCTGGTATATTTATTTATTGCTGCCTTGTTTTTTTCATATTCTTGCGTTACTTAATTTCATGTCAATATAAATTTTTCGATCTCATAATCTGCTTCATCTAAATGTCGAGGATCATTCCTAGCACACACACTTGTTCTGTGAGATGGTATTCTTTATTTTTTTGAATTGTTACAGTGCGATTTTGGTGTTTTGTGTGAGCATATTTTGTTCGATATTTGCATGTATTAAAAGTTTGTAGATTCTTGCTTTGCTTGTGTCATCTCGAATTTAGGCTAACTCAGCAATACTAGTTTTCATATAAGTGAAAAGTGTTAGTTAAAAATTTAATAGGTCATGTTAATGAAAGTGCAGTGGGGACAACATTAAAAACTTAGCTTGTATGTTTAATGAAACACGATTAGAAGAATATCCAAAATTCAAAGAAGCAAGAGATCCATAGTTACAGATGATGACTTCTCATAATGAAGTTGAAATAAATTTACATTCGCACTAATTCTACACGTGAATCGCCTGAATTAGAAACACTTTTATACTACCACTATTTATTTTGAGCTCTCATACACCAAAGTTTTTGCTTTCAAACACGATTGAAATGAATATTAATGAAGAAATTTTATTTTACCAATTTGTTTTAGGTTGAAACCAGATGTTCTTTGTTACTCTAAGTGATTTTTGTTACTTTTTATTTAATTGTTACCCCTCTCGCTCATACCTAGAGATTATGGAGGCTTATGTAAATTCCTTTTATTTTCATTTAAATATTTGGATCTCATAATCTTCTTCATGTAACTGTCTAGGATCCTTCCAAGCACACACACTCGTTCTGTACATTTTTTTGCAGAATTGTTACTGGGCGTTAGTGGTGCTCTAGGTGTGCATATTTTGTTCAATATTTACATGTACTAAGAGTTAGTAGATTCTTGGTTTTCTTGTGTCAGCTGAAAGTGAGGCTAACTCAAAAAAAATTGTTTTTATATATGTGAAAAAAAAGTTGGTAGGAAGTTTAAAATTTAATAGGCCGTGTTTATGTAAATGCATTAGGGTGATAGCATAAAAAGTTAGCTAGAATATATAATGAAACACGATAAGAAGAATATCCAAAATTCGAAGAACCAAGAGATCAATAGTTACATAAGATGGCTTCTAATGTTGAAATAAATTTCCATTCGCACTACCTTTACACGTGATTCGCCTGAATTAGTAACACATTTATACTACCACTATATATTTTAAGCTCTCATACACCAAAGTTATTATTTACATTCACCATTGAAATGAATATTAATGAAGAAATTTTGTTTTCCCAATTTATTTTATGATGAAACCAAATGTTCTTTGCTAGTCTTAGTGATTTTTTGTTACTTTTCTTTAATTATTAACCATCTCGCTAATATCGAGAGATTATGGAGGTTTATGTAAATTACTTTTATTTTCATTGGTACGAAGTTCTTCTCATGAAATGCATATTTTTAATATATAACTAAAACAACCTTCACGAACCTTGCTCGTACTTCATTCTTCTTTTGAGTGCACGCCTATCGCCCGCAACAATAAAGAAGAAGCCTCATGGGAAGTTAACATTGGGAAATTGGTAAAAAGATGACATCCATGGTATTCCCAAGTTGGATTTTCTCATTTGGTCTTCTGGGTAGTTTTCGATAGTATATTTTTTAATATGTGTATGTGAGAGTGATTTTTTGGAATCAGCTTTCAATGTATTGGGACTTCATTAATTTTCTCATTTGGAGTTAATTTGGTGCTCCGGGTGGTTTTGCTTCAGAATACGTTGTTCGGGTAAAAGAAATCGAGAGTAGTGAAGGAAAAATTGTGAGAACCCATCAACTATTAAGAAGAATCAAGGACAATGAAGCAGCAAGGAGCAATATAATAATGGATATCTGTCTATTTAATTATTGCTGCCTTGTTTTTTTCATATTCTTGTGTTACTTAATTTCATGTCAATATAAATATTTTGATCTCATAATCTGCTTCATGTAATTGTCGAGGATCCTTCCAAGCACACACACTTGTTCTGTAAATTATTTCCATAATTGTTACTGTGCGATAGTGGTGCATTAGGGGAAAACATAAAAATTTAGCTAGTATGTATAATGGAACATGATTAGAAGAATATCCAAAATTCGGAGAACCAAGAGATCAATAGTTACATAAGATAGCTTCTAATGAAGTTGAAATAAATTTGCATTTGCACTATCTTTGCACGGGATTCGCCTGAATTAGTAACATTTTTATACTACAACTATAAGCTCTCATACACCAAAGGTATTATTTACACTCACCATTGGAATGAATATTAATGAAGAAATTTTGTTTTACCAATTTGTTTTAGGTTAAAACCAAATGTTCTTTACTATTCTTAGTGACTTTTTGTTACTTTTCTTTAATTATTAACCCTCTCGCTCATACCCAGAGATTATGGAGCCTAATGTAAATTACATTTATTTTTATTGGTATGAAGTTCTTCTCATAAAATGCATATTTTAAATATATAACTAAACCAACATGCACGCACCTTGCTCGTACTTCATTCCTCTTTCGTGTGCACGCCTATCGCCCGCACCAATAAAGAAGAAGCCTCACAGGAAGTTAACATTGGGAAGTTGGTAAAAATATGACATCCATGGTATTCCCAAGTTTGATTTTCACATTTGGTCTTCTGGGTGATTTTCGATAGTATAGTTTTTAATATGTGTATATGAGAGTGATTTTTCGGAAGCAGCTTTCAGTGTAATGTGACTTCATTAATTTTCTCATTTGGATTTATTTGGTGCTCTGGGTGGTTTTGCTTCAGGATACGTTGGTCGGGCAAAAGAAATCGAGAGCAGTAGCGAAGGAGAAATTGTGAGAACCCATAACCTATTAAGGAGAAATTGAAAAACTACCACTACCACTACCACCCTCTTTGAAAGGATGGTTGACTAGGGGCGATTACACCATCGCTGTGTGTTTCCCCGTCTTCAACATTCTGACGCCGATTTGGTGACAGCTTTTCGAGCTTATCTGCCTCTCAACTATGGGTAAATCGAGCGGAAAGAAAAAGTTGCAGGCGAAGAGAATCATCTACGGCTCACAAAAAACCCCAAACAAACTACAAACACAAGATTTCTCAGTGATAAAGCAAAAATCACAGGTACAAGGAATGGAGACTGTTCTGGAAGAACTGGATGCGCAGGATCATCAGGGCAGGGTGGGGGACCACCTGCTCGAAGAGGAAGCATTAGGCACCGCACCGGAGGATTTGGATGAAGCACTGTTAACCACCCCACCTCGAATGAAGAACACTGTTGGCTCGCCGGAAAAGGGAGCAAGAACTGAAGTAGAAGACACCAAACAAAATGGGTCGGCAAAGACCTCGGTAAAAATCCCGTGGGGAGATAGAGAGGAAGTGGAACAAGTGCCCCCATGGACCTCCCTATTCCAACAGGAGGTGGAAGAAGAGGTAAAATTCATTGACCCTATCGTGATTGAGGGAATTGTAATGGGCAAAATTCTGAAAGAGGATGTTGATGAGAGCATCAGAAGCTGGGAAACAACGGTGGTATGTAAGATCCTAGGGGCGTTCCCACCGTTCCCAGTTATCAATGGGTTCTTCCGAAGAATTTGGAAACAATTCCCAATCTCGAAGATATGGATGGCAAAACCGGGGATTTTTATGGTAAAATTTGCACAGAAGGCCACTGTCGATCAGGTATTGGAAAAGGGGATAATGCTGTTTGATGGTAAACCAGTAATCATCCAGAAATGGACACAAAAGCTGGATCTGGAGTTGCCTAAAAAGGTACCGGTGTGGCTGCAAATGCCTAAACTCGATGTAGTGTACTGGAAACCGAAAATCATCAGCACTATCCTAAGCCCCATAGGAGTTCCACTAAAGCTAGACCGAGCTACCAGAGAATTGGAAAGAATCAACTATGCAAGAGTCCTAGTGGAGGTGGAGTTAGGAAAGAAAGTTCCGAACCAGATCCCATACCTTGATGAAAATGAGGTCATCCAACAACAGGATATAGTCTGTGAATGGATGCCAGTCCAGTGCAACTTCTGCTCAATGATAGGCCATGAGGAAGAACAGTGCAGGAAAAAGGAGAAGCCAAGACCTGCCAAACAAATCTACATCCCGGTCAGAAAAGCTACTGAGCCAAAACCTTCAACAGGGGGGCAACAACCAAGTGGTCAGAAAGAAAAGCAGGCTGAAAACACAGCCAAAACTGAGGGCTTCAAACAAGTGGGGAAAAGAAGGGAACCAACAGACCTCCAAAAAGACAGAGATGAATTGCTGGAAAACTGCAGAAGAGAAGTGAAAGCCGTGGAAGACCAACCGGAATGTAGTACACTAACAGGTAACAGTTTCAACCTCCTGCCAGATCCCCCATATGATAAGTAATATATTGGCATGGAACTTAAGAGGTTTGAATAGTGGTGTAAAGCAGAAGCAGTTTAGGGAATTTTGTTTGCTGTACAAAATCGGGTTGTTGGGATTTTTTGAAACAAAAGTTAAACAGAAGAATGAAAAAAAGGTTTGGCAAAAGCTTGGGCTGAACTGGAACCTGGAAACAAATAGCTGTGTTAGTGATACTGGCAGGATTTGGGTAGCTTGGAGACAAGATTACTTTAATGTTAAGGTGCTAGGTAAGGGGGACCAGTGGATTGACATGGAATGTGAGCTAAAGGAACATAATCTACCCTGTTATATAACACTGGTTTATGGGAACAGCCAACCAAAAGATAGGTCAAATCTATGGGAATTCTTGAAGAAAATCAGACATGAGGATAGGCCTTGGCTGATCATGGGGGACTTCAATAACCCCCTGGATTTTGATGACAGATCAGGTGGAACCCCAGTCCAGAAACATGAGTTGGATGACTTCACAGATGTGGTCCTCCAACAGAAACTGTTCCACTTAAAGACAATAGGTCCCCAGTTCACATGGTGCAATAGGAGAATGGACGAAAGCAGAATTTACAGTAAGATAGATAGAGCCTTGGTAAATGAAAAATGGCTGCATCACTTGACTGACTCCTTCTGCCAAGTGGTGACCAATGGCACCTCTGACCATCTACCACTGGTCCTGAGGACAAGCAAAAACCAGGAGGGGAAAACCAGGCCCTTCAAGTTCTTCAACATGTGGACCTTATCTCAGAGTTTTAAACCTGTGGTGAAAGGAGTCTGGGAGTTGTATAAGGTACAAAATCTGACCCAGGTATTTGAGACCTTAAAGAAGCTGGAGACACCCCTGTCAAAGTTGAATAGGAAGGAATTCTCTGACATTGAGAAGAGGACAAGGCTGGCAAAAGATAAGTGGGAGACAGATCAAATAAACCTAGCTAATGATCCTCATTCTACTCATAAACAGAAACTGGAGGCAGTATCCAGGAAGGAAGCTGTGAGGCTGGCTGAGGCTGAATACATGTTTCTCAAGCAAAGGGCAAAGGTGAAATGGTTACAGGGAGGAGACAGACCCACAAGTATGTTCTATTCAATGATGAAACTTAGAACCTACTCGAACCACATTGTCAGCTTGACTACTGGGGATGGAGAAATCCATGGTGGGGCAAACATTGAAGAACACCTGGTGCAGTATTTTCAAGGCATCATGGGAAGGGAGATCATACCTGAGATGAGGATTGATCCACAAGTAACAAAATGGGGCTCAGTTCTGACTGTGAACCAGCAAGCTCAGATGATCAAGCCCGTTTCAAGCATGGAGGTTCAAAATGCACTGAAAAGCATTAAATCTAGTAAGAGCCCGGGGCATGATGGCTATTCCAGCCACTTCTTCAAACATTCCTGGGACATCATCGGAGAAGATATAACAACTGCAGTGAAAGGATTTTTCAAAGGAGATCCGGTCCCCCCAAACTTCAGCAAGGCAGTGATCAGCTTAATTCCAAAAAAACCTCAGCCACAGGTGCCAGGTGATTATAGGCCCATTTCTTGTTGTTCCATAATCTATAAACTGGTGACTAAAATCCTCTGTGAGAGACTAGGGATGGTGATGGCATCATTGGTCTCCAATAACCAATCTGCCTTTGTGAAGGGTAGGAATATAGTCCATAATATACTCCTAACACAGGAATTGCTCCACAAATATAACCACAGTGACTTAAAACCAAGCTGCCTTATCAAGATTGATATTTCAAAAGCCTTTGATAGCCTCAACTGGGAGTTTCTGTTCGAATGGTTGAAACAGCTCAAAATGCCAGCTCTATTCCTAGATTGGATCAAAAAATGTGTCACCACATCCTCCTACTGCATCTCCATCAATGGCAGGCTGTCTGCATCTTTTGTAGGGAAGAAAGGAGTAAAGCAAGGGGATCCCCTCTCCCCTCTGCTATTTGTTCTCAGCATGGAGTACCTCACCAGATTACTAGAACAGCAGTACCAGACACAAAAGGTGGGTTATCACCAAAGATGCCAGAAAGCTGGAGTTCACAGCTTGTTGTTTGCAGATGACCTCCTTATCTTCAGCTCAGCAGATCAGAAATCAATGGAGGGAATAAAGGAGGTCCTAGCAAATTTCCAGAAGACTGCAGGCTTAGCAGTGAATGAAGACAAAACACAGATCTTCTTCTCAAAAATGTGTGAAGATGACAAATGCATTCTGACCAAGATATTGCAGGTTTCCAGAGGTGAATTCCCACTGAAGTACCTGGGGCTTCCATTGACCTCATTTCAATGGAATGCCACAACTTGCAGTGTGCTCCTGGAGAAGATCACAGGTAGGCTAAAAAGCTGGGATTCAAGAAATCTATCTTATGCGGGGAGGACTCAGCTGGTCAACACTATCCTCTTGAGTATTACTAGTTACTGGACTAGTGTCTTCAAGCTCCCCGAGGCCATCCATGGAGACATAGTGGAAATTTGCAGAAACTTCATCTGGGGGAGAGAGGCTGGAGAGAGGGGCTTCACTGCTGTAGCTTGGGATACTATGTGTAGGTCCAAGGAAAA
>JAULKM010000001.1:16333020-16352580 GCA_032355605.1 Rubia tinctorum
GTCTGATCTAATTGCATGCCTTGAAATTTTCGGGTACTGGTACAGAGTCTTGTCAGGTTATGGGGTAAATAGTAGTGGAAATCATTGTAGCTCGTCTTTGAGATTCTCATATGCCTTATGGCACTCTGTCATCTAGCTGTATTTAGACGCATGTTTAAAAATTAAAGAATGACATGTGTTTTTCTACTGCTTTTGAAATGAAACGGCCGAGTGCTGCTAGGGAGCTAAGAGTACTTGGACTTCTTTGATTAATCGGGGCTGATGGAAACAATTGAATATTCTAGATTATGGGTTCACTTCAATTCCCCTTGATGACACTTTGTAACCTAGGAAGTTTCCAGTGCCTACTCTAACGGTAAACTTCTTGGGGTTTAGTTTCATCCCGATTGTTCAAAGGGTGGTGAGTGTTTCTTCTAGGTCCTAAGGAAACCTTTCAAGGGCTTTTCTTTTGACAATTATGTCGTCGGTGTTGATCTCGATATTGCGACACACCTGATAGGAGAAAGCCTTGTTGACTTTTCACTAGTATGTGGCTCTTGCATTCTTGAGTTTGAAGGAAACTTGTGTGTAGAAATATGCTCCAAAGATTGTTATGAATGATATTATTTCTTCATCCTCTGGGTTCATTATGATATGGTGATATCCTTTATAAGCGACTAGGAAGGCTATACCTATGTATTTCAAAATTGCTTCAACTAGGTGGTCGATCTTCAACAAGGAGTAGAAGTCTTTTGGGAAATATTTGTTGAGATATGTGTAGCCTATGCACATTCTCCATCAAATGCTGGCCTTCTTCACCATGATAAGGTTAGCCAACCATGTCAGGTGTATGACCTCCCGGAGTATACCTACTTGTACAAGAGTGCTGACCTCATTTTCTGTTGCTTTATACCTGTTGTGGGTGAAACTTCTTTGCTTTTGTCGAACGGGTTTGACCAATGGGTCTATGTTTAGGTAATGCATTACAATAGGCGAGCTGACTTCTCCCATATCTTGGAATAACAATGCAAAGGAGTTCCTATTTTTTTAGGGTAGCAACCACCTTGGTTTTGATTTGCTCGGGTAGGTTCTTTCAGATTTTGACTTTCTTAGCACCATCGTCCTTGTATAGTTGCACTTGCTCAATGTCTTCGCCTGATTCAGCCCATGAATATTGTTTTTCACATGCTGTTCATGGTTGATTGGGTGCACCATCGGTTGGCATTTGAAGGGTGTTGTGAGTTTCATAGCGATGGTCATTCATTGCTCTGCTACCCGTTGGTTACGTCTTATCGTCTCCATGGCTGCTAATGTAGGTAATTTGATATCCATGTGGTAAGGAGACCAGATAACCTTGGAAATTATCATCCATGGCCTTTCTATAATAGTGTTGATACCTTGGAAATGTGCATGTTTTGTCCTTTTGTCCGATGGTGACTGGGAGTTTTATATTTCCAAGGGAATTTTTGACTTTCCTACAAAACCGACTTTAGACAATGTTAATTTCTTCAGATTGGATCTTTTAAATATGAGCTTGTGAAAGAAGTTGGCAAATATTATTTCGACCATGCTTCCATCGTCCACAAAGACTCAGTGTACTTAAGAGTTCCCTATCTTTGTTGTTATGAGTAATGTATCATTATGCAACGATGTGCTCAGGACTGCATCTTGTTTGCTGAACGTGATCGTCTCGTCTACCTGTATTCTCTTATTTGTGAGATTTTTTGATGACAAGTACATTTCCATCGCTTTCCAAGAACTAATGGAAGTGAGCTCAGTGGACCTGTGGATTAAGAATATCACCATGTTTTGGATATATTCCTCCCCGTCCTCTCCTTGTTCGATGACTGATGCCATCTTCTGTTTTGGCTTTGTTTGAGTCTAGTCTGCGCTAGAGTTCTTTTCTGTGTTGTAATTTCTGAATCCCACCAGTGAGCATTCTTTTTTCTTATATTAGGTAAGTCATCCTTGACGGAGCAATTCTTTTGTTTGCCTCCGGGTGTTGCCACTATCTGTATCGTGACCATGGTCATCGTGGAACTCGTATTAATACTCCTTAGAACTCTTTTATGGCGATGCTTTCATCAGTTTTGGTTCTCTGAACCACTTCTTATGATTCTCCCATGTCTCCCTTCTTGGCTTTGTCAAGGGTGTTCAGGGGAATGGAGAGCTTCTGATCACCAGTTCTTTTCCTTTTATGAGTGTGGTGATTTTCCTCCTTTATATCACTTCTCTTCCTTAAGCACTTTCTCCAGACATTTTCTCTTCTCATTTGTTTTCTAGCTTCTTGATTTTTACCACTTCCATGTGAGTAAACTTTTCCACCATTTTCCAGAGATTTGTTGGACTGTCTTAGATGTCTATTGTGAGTTTCTTGTAGAAATATCTTGATCTCATGCCATTCATGAATGCCCCCGACAACATTTAGTATGAGAGATTTTTTATATCTCTAATCTTTCTGAGACGAAACAATTGTAATGCTCAGCAATGCTTTAACCATTTCTTTGTGCGATGTTTATAATGTCCGCTAATGTATTGATAAATTTTTACTTGTGATTGAATATGCCTATGAACTGATCTACGAGTTTGGCCCAAGTTTGAATTAATGCTTCGTTTGGGTAAGTTATTGTATCAAATTATAACCGTCCCCACCAAGAAGTTTGGAAGACTTCGAACAAAGGTTGGATAGGTGCTTCATGAAACCTCGTGCAGGAACTTCTTTTGGATCTGTCGTTCTGTCGTGAGCTTTGAATTGGGTGGGTAGCTTGAAGCCCTGTGTCATAGTGAAATTTCACAGCTCTTGTATCCCCTAGAGGGGAGGGGGCTCTGCCTCTTATTCAACGTTGTAGCTCACATTTTTCAAGGTGTTCTTTCGGCAAATGTCTTTCCGTTCTCCACTCCTTCTCTGGTTCAAAGGCGGGGATGTGCTTGTTCTTTGATTCCCTATTGGTGTTGACAAATTGAATGTAAAGTTCCTCCCTATTTGCTTTAAAATTTTTGTAAAGGCCAACTTTTCTTTATCTACCTAAGGAAGGGATTGTGCCTCTGTGTCAACTCTAGATTCTTGAACTTCTTTGATCACAGTAGGTCCTAGCCATCTGGCTGAGGGGCTTGTTAACTATGGAGTTGGCTCTGCCATGTTCTCTGGTTGACTTTTCTGCTTTCTGGTTCTTGAAACCATAACTTAAAGAGAACAACGAAGACTAAGAAAAAGTCCATAGAGACGATGCCACTGTTGCGATGTGTTTCCTCTAAAGATGGTGACAGCTCCAGCCAACGTCTGATTTCAGGTGCGTGTTTCTTGCAAGAGTCTCATGTATTGGATTTTGGGTAGAAAATTTAGTGTTTAAGTTAGTATGGAGTTTTTGTTATGTAATCTTCTTTGCCAGACCTTACTTATCTTCTTTCCTTAGTCTTCTGCCTACTTATAGGCTTCTCCAGTCCTCCATTGTTGGGATGTTACTTGACATGCATGACGTGTTTATCGTGACCATCACATTGTGGGTCACACTCTTTTGATCATGTGCTAAGTGGTAGCTATTTGCGCGGTCGTGGCCACATTATGTCATGTGCGGATAACGTGTATCATGCGCCAAGCAGATGTGGTGTATTGTTGACGGCTTGCATACTATAGGTATTTTTTAAGCCCTACGCGGGGCTGGACTTACTGATTGAGCCATATATATACCACTAAGAAATGTTGGATAGGGGTTAGACACTAAAGTTAAAACTGGTTAGTGGCTCCCAAGATTGGAAAAGTCAAAAGCCTAATTTGCAACCAGGAACCATTAAAGAAGATCTCACTGTCATATTATGAAGGAAGCTCCGTGGAATAAAGAGTTTATTCACACCACTTTCAGCCAAAAAGAAGTTTCTCTCAGTTTATCCTTACAAAGAAGTATTGGTTCTCAACTTCAGAACCGATAAATATGACACCCGACTTTGGGTGGTAAATAAACGGTCAAATCAGGTAAAAATTGAGGTAATAAATCTTCAAAATTATGGCAACCAATAGCTCAGACCGCTCACCTCAATATAAGAAGATATGGGTTTTAACAACATAATAGAAAATTAAACATTTCATATGGAGATTATGGAAATGAAATTTACTATCAACGACAAATCTAAGCCACAAACATATGCAAGCTGAAACTATTGTCTTAAGTTTCAATATAGAGGACACTTTCCTTGAAAACTTGTTATTATAATAACCCTTAGCACATCAGGTTTAATTTGCGGCTTATTTGAAAAGATCTTTAAACTCCAATTACCAAAATCAAGTTTATGGGTCCAAGATTTGAACTTTAAAATGGATACTCATGATAAGGAAATAGTTGTTATACATTTATCACAACTTTAGTAGCACAGAAACACACTTCTTTATGGGGAGAACCACAAGCTTCATCCATAACACTGTGTCATTTAAACCACAAAACCACAAAATTGATAACTGAATTGGGAAGGAAAAGTCTGGGTGCAATATCAAGTCAGGTGGACATAATTCAAGCGAGCCGTTACCAGTGATCAGGATTACACTCTTCTTTGATGCAACCGAATCGTGTGATGTATGGTTGGTGTATCTGTAACTCAAGCGGACATTGGTTGTACAGAGTATCTCAAAACACACCTTTCGTCTCCAAGTCTAATATACTTAAAATAGGGCTACAACAAGTAGAGCTATATAGTGAATCACGCAGCCCAACATGTTTGCAGAAATATTTGTAATAGCTCCCAACATATATACTTAATCATTGATGAAATAGTTAGTCCACTAGACAATCATCAATTCTCAAGAATGTCTTTGATTTTTTTTAAAAAAGAATATCTTAAATTGATAGACATGAAAATATTGTTGCTCACATGTTAGTATCATCCTACACTTTTTAACAACTAAAAAATAAATAATTTACTTTAAAAAGCACAATACATACACTACTCCCTTTTTCCTCTCTAATTTGACAGGAATTTTTTTCCCGTCAAAATTTGATTATATATTTTAATAGATATAAATAAAAATATCGTCATATGTAATATTGTTTAATTCGTCATAACTTATAATTTCTAAATATCAAAATTTAAGGGCTGTTATTGTCCATAGTTATTACATGGAAACAAATTTTATGTAGTGGGAGGGTGTACAATCCTCCATGGACAATTAAATACTGCCCGTCTCACTTTAAATTTACTAGTTTCCTTTTTGGGATGTCTCGCTTTAAACTTCCTAATTTTAAACTTTCTACATTTAGGTATAAATATAAATATATGGTCATAATTTTTCCTTGATTTATGTAGGTCCGCTCTCATTACCAATTTAAAAGATGTTACATATACTTGTATTTAAGTTTGTGCAAAAAGAAATTAGGAAGTTCAAAGTGGAAAAAAAAAGAGAGTAATTGATAAAAAACTCCCAAGTTACGGTGACCGCTTGGCGAATTTAGTTTGAAAGTATTCAAAACCGGATAAAGCCTCTGCAGTGTCTCAATACTCGCAGCCGCTAACAACCAGTGTTCCGTCGGCGGTGAACTTTCCGAAATGTTAGCACCTTATCCGACATCCCATGGCTTGCTACCCCAACATTTCAAGGGCACCACCACCTACAAATTCTTCCATTCCTGCTCTACTTCACCCCGCTCGCTATCTGAAGTCCCTGGACACTTCCCGCTGCCCTTGCTTAATCTAAGAAGGAGAAGATGCACGCGCAACCTGTTGGGCGCTGCGGCCGCTTCAGAAAGTACGGCCGGTGGAGGTGTTGCGTCCCCGTACACGGTGAAAATCCCCGTAGGAGACCGACATGTAAGTAATGTCTGGTTTGGTGCGAACATTTCAGTGTACATTTTGCTCTATTTGCAATTTATGAATGCTCCCTATTAATTTTATTGTTTCTTTTAGCTTTGTTTCTCACTAGAACTAATTTACTGGTTATGGAATGACTGAAACTATGACGGGTTTTGTGCTGTAATATTTCTGTAGAAAATTAGCGTTTTTGTCCCCGGGGTGTATGCTATGGAACTATGTTTTCTGTCAAGGTTTTGGAAAAATATGATTTTGTACATTCAAGGTAAATTGGTGGAGGACTATTTACAATTTGCCTTATTTCTTGATGCAATAAGCCTGAGTATCACTGTAAACTCCAATTCTTGGTCTTTTCTATTGCGGAGAAGTTAACTATCACTAGCTTTATAGGTGTTAGAGCTAATGCTGCACGAGTTTTTTGAAGAGTAAATAAATTTCCCTGTTAATTGGAAAATGATGGCCAACTGGCCAAACAGAGTGGGGAACTTTCACACATGAGCTTAACATATTTAAGCCTCTCTCCTTCCATCTTCTTGTTATCACTTTGATGCGTTTCATGTTATTGTCATGTCTCAACATAGTTTGCAAACTTGGACTTCACCCGAGTTCCAACCCTCTAGCTACATAGACCATATCTCTCCATTGTGTTGGGTTGAGACTCAATATATTGTTAGCATTCAAGTATATCACATACTTCCCTTCAAGCTCTTGTTGGATCTTCCCACTTCAATTTTAATGATGGTTTAATGTTTCTCTGTATTTTACCATCATTCTGGGGTATCCAAGGTCTACATGTCTAAACTATTTTAGACGTAAAGCTGCATTTAAAAATAATAAAATAAACCTGTTCTAACCTATGACGCCGATGCATCCATCTCAACATTTTCAGGTATGTTACCTCATTCTTGTTCATGTTCATATTTAGTGGCATAATGCTTGAAATGTAGAAAATGGTTGTATTCTAATCATTAACCTTACTGAATTATTGGCAATAAGGATACCCTTTTAAGGAGCAAAATTTTTGCTTTGTTTTTCACATATTGAGCTTATTGTTAATGGCTCTCCATGTTTTTTTCCCACTTCTTTGGTGCTTGCATCTGTTGTTCTGATATCTTTATGTTATTATTGACAACATTTTTCCAATTCATAGATATTGGTTGAAACTGGTCGAATGGGGAGACAAGCTAGTGGTGCAGTTACAGTGACAGATGGGGAAACAGTATGTATACTTTCTATGGCTACACGTATGCTTTACTTTGTTTATATGGTACTCAAATGGAGGTCTAGCTTGTGTGTTGGTCATGGGGGTCATAATGCTTTTGTGTTTATACATTAAATTTGCCTTATGAAGCTGAAGGTTTGCCAGTAGTTATCCGTCAGCATGTAGACTAGGCATACCGAATTATACTTTCCTTTCTATGAAAAGTTTATGTCTACCCTCTCCCTTTCCTCTCTGAAGGAATGAAGTATTGGTTTCATCTTCTATTTAATTGTAGTGGGTCTCTACTTTTCTATTATTTCTGAATAATATCATTAGTCCAGATGACTGATGACTGGGGATGCAACTAGAAAGATAATAACAGATAGGAATGAGGGGACTTAGATAATGAGAGAGTATAAATGTCTAAATTAATAATGATGTTTACCCATTACCCCGAGAAGCGTGTTCTAGTATGTAGGGTTCCTATGCAGTACACTCCCAGATTGATCTATCGACAATTGTCTCGGTGGTCACCTAGGCTACATGCTACCCTTGTGCATATATTGGATGAGTGCATCGATATGCCTTCAATGTAATCACATTCGTATGTTAAATGAGTCTTCTTCTTGTATGGGTAGGGTAGAGTCAGTTGACGATGATACTAACTAGGTATCAGTAGATTGAGCATGCTGATAAAATTATCTTATTTGTGAACTTTTCAGATTATCTATACTACTGTTTCTCTCGCTGATGTTCCTAGTGAGCCATCCGATTTCTTTCCCTTATCTGTACATTATCAAGAACGCTTTTCAGCTGCTGGTCGAACAAGGTACATAATGCTCTCTTCTTTTTTCTTGTCACAGTAATACATTTATTTTCCAATTTCAGATATTTTTGTATGCCATGTGTCCTCTTTATCCTTTGAGACATTTGATTTTAACATCTGCAGTGGTGGATTTTTCAAACGAGAAGGAAGGACCAAAGATCACGAGGTATGGCTTCTGAAAATTTTCTCCACACATAGTTTGTGAATGATCCAAAGCTAGTAGATACTAATGTATCACCTAAGTGTGGCTTATGAACATTGTCAGGATAGTGAAGGCCCCCCACAGGCTCCACCCTCATATCATTTCTAAGGTTTGGCTTGGTGGAGCCCCAAATAATATCATTACAAAAGTTAAATATTCAAATTAACTAAAAGCATTAATGCATGGATTAAACGTTTCTAATTGTCATTTGTCAACATTTTAAACAACTAAGTGGGGTCTCACCCGTCACATTGCTACCTTTGTCTTTTCGAATAAGACACTTACAGTGTGTTAGCATCCCTCGTCATATTGCCACCTTTGGCTTTTCAAATAAGTATCTTACAGTGTGTTAGCATCTCCTTGGTGTGCACATGCAGTATTTGCTATGGAAAATAGTAGGTAAAATTTGTGGGGCTTAATTCGAGGATTTTGATTGTCTGAATTATCCTTAACTCAACCAGCTTAATTCTACATGTTGATTCGTTTTACCTGTTAAGTAAACAGAACTAAACCTCAACCTGCTTGTTTTTTGTGTAAATCATGTCTTGGTTTAGTATTTTAGAACCTATCCGTGTCTTGGTTGGCTGGCTGGTTATATCAAGCCTAGCAGTATAACTACCGTGCTATTTGTGTCCACCCGTGACTGCCAGAAACCGACTTAAGGCTTCAACCTAACTCGTTTTTTGGAGGTTTGTGTTTTGTGTTTTCATGTCGTAGATATTGTCACCCATAGAAAATAGGCTTTTAGAAAGAGTGAGCTGACCTGCTCATTTGAATATGCCAATAGCTTGTGGGAGACTTCGTGTCTCTTTGGTAAAACATAGACAACAATATAGAGCAAATACAGTGCAATGCAGCCAAATTATCAGTCAAGCCAGCATTCAAGAATACAGTCTAGGTCTAGGTTGCATGAGACATCCTCTTGGGATGAGTGGGATGAGAGGTGTTCCCTTCGACCAGTTTTATGATGACCATAATGTGTGTCACAATCCAGTTTTACTGTAGCAATCTTGACTCATGAGGCAATTTGGAATCTATATAACGTGGGTCATTGAACTTGTGATCAAGCCTTGCGTTGGCTCACTGGTTTGACTTTAGTTACAAGGCCTAGGATCCATCATCCATGCAGTAAAATCTAGAGTACACGAAGTGCCCGGAACACAATTTAGTAGTTCATTTAGGTCATTTGTCATTTAAGTATGATTACGATCATACCAAATCACCGATACGCATCTCAGAGTTAAGCATAACAGTATGAACGGGGAAAGTTTATTTTGGTCATTTACAACATAAGGCATGCAATATCTATAAGCATAAAATTTCATGCTAGTTATTTATATAAGCAATATGTATGATTTATGATTGACACATATCACACACACACACCACAATGCATACAGTGGTGGTAGAATTATTGAAAGGGGTGAAATTCATTCTATTACTCGCACTAATAGGTTGCTATGTACAAGTCTTTTCTTGTAAATCATGCGTGTCTCATATTTATCGGTTGACCTTTTTCTTCTGTTATATTTATACCATCTTATAAATATGATGCTTGTTTGGTTGACATCTGTGTTTTAAAAGTGCGCTTAAGCGCATAGACAAGCGCCTGGTATCATCGAGCGCTAGGAGTTGAAAAAAAGTGTGCGCTTCCAACTGCTCTTTGCTGCTTCGGTCAAGACGCATATGCGCAGAAAGCACCCGCTTTGAGGAGGGAGGCATATTTTCCTATTTTCTGATTTTATATTTGCTGTAGGGTGTTATAAAGAGTAATCGAACTTTGATGACTAATATGAATGGTATAAAAACACAGAAAAGACCTAGAGTCACATCATCAGACGCAGACTCTTCTCATATTCTCCATCTTTTTCAATATATTCATATGCTCCAAGATATTATCTCCACCGATTTTCTCAACATTTCTGATGGAGAGAGATATTGGAAATGATATAGAAGATGATATGGAGTTTGGTGATGGAGATGAGAATACTTTTGGTGGAGATGATGACGACGACGATGATTCTGATGGCTGTTAGAGTTTAGAGCCTTCAATAATATTTTGAGAATCCGGTCTTTGTGTCTTAGTTCTTACTACCTCTTAAGACCTTGGATTTAGTATTGTGTTTCGAAACCTTATTTGCCTTCTTTGAATTTGATTTGTTCGAGATGTGTTACTATTTTTGTTATTATTTTCTGTTTTTTTGCTATATTGTGTGTCACAGTTGAAATATTCCTTGAACATATAGTGCATACACTTTTATCGGAAAAGTGTGCGCTTGCGCTTTGTACTTCATGCCTAGGAAATTTTTAATTTTTTACCGTTTGCATTCAAGTGCGCTTTGCACTCTTTAAAACCAACTTGACAATCGAAAAGATTGGAAGTAGAAATTTCTATGAAGTGGATGGATGTGGAGTTTGGTTGGTAAAGCCATAGAAATTCATATTTCCAAGGTATATCTACTTTCCACAAAATGGAGGATGTTACATACTTGGGCTCCCTTAGGAAAGTGGAACTTCCCTGATGGACCAAGCATTCTTTTATTCTTTTTTAACTTTCTAGAAAAGGTATTACATGGAAAACCTGACTCCTTATATACATCCTAATGAGCACACAATATTTTGTCTACAATTTATTTTTTCTAATGTGCAAAATCTGAGGTTTTTCTAGGGTAGATGTGTTTATACATCAGTAAATCAAATATATTTGTCTGTAAACTTGCAGGTGCTCATTTGTAGACTGATAGACAGGCCCTTACGTCCAACAATGCCTAAGGGCTTCTATCATGAAACTCAAATATTGTCTTGGGTATGTAGTTGTTCTTTATTTTCTTTTTGTTTTAAATTATTGGGTAAACTTCATAAGTTTGAAAGCTTGATGTTCTTACCACAACCTCCTTATTGGCACTAAGGTACTAAGTTATGATGGATTGCACCCTCCAGATTCTTTGGCAGTTACAGCCGCTGGAATTGCAGTGTAAGCTAGCCTACTCTGGCACTCTTTGACTTAAGTAGCTACATTGTTTATTATATATGCCACTAATGCCCTTTTCGTCATCCAATATAACAGAGCCTTATCAGAATTGCCCAATTCAGAACCTGTAGCTGGGGTTCGAGTTGGTCTGATTGGTGATCAGCTTATAGTGAACCCAACAACAAAGGAGATGGAAAATTCTAAATTGGATCTGTTGATAGCAGGCACTGAGAGTGCCATATTGATGATCGAGGTTAAATTTAATCCCTGCCAGTTAAATTTGTTTATTTTTTTCATGAAAATAATCTCTCACTCTGGCCATTGTTTACTATCTCTGAGGACCTTCTTTAAATTTAAAGTAATGGTGTTGTTGGACACAAGTAATTTCTGGTGTAGTGCGACAAAAAGTTCTGTATTGATATCTTGATTTTAACCTTCATAGGTTTAGGTTTAGGTTTTCCACTCTTTATTATAAATGCCAAAACAATCTATTCCACAAAGCATGTTTTAGTGCTTAGCATGCTTGAATTTTGAGTCCTTCAGTGTTTGAGTATCTATCCCGGCCACATTTTCCTTTTCCGTCTTGAAAATACTACACATAATGAGCGAGGCGTACTGGTGCTCTGTAATAACACTCATTCCTTATTTTCATGAAGTAAATTCATGGCTGAATAATTTGATGGCAGCTTAGTCTTACCATTATCAATCAGTCTCACTTTCACGCTCCCCCTCTTTTCTCTATACATGTATGTATATAAGTTCTACCATTTAATTTTAACATTTTTTTGATAGATATTGATCTTTTTTGTTGCAAGAAGTTTTAGATGTTTTGGTGATGTTTATGGATCCGTTAATAATATAGAAATATTTTTTTCATCTCATAGGGTTATTGTGATTTTCTTACTGAAGAGAAGTTGCTTGAAGCTGTACGAGTTGGGCAGGTCAGTTAATACTCCCGTGTGCTTTAATTATCATTCTTAAGTCTGGCCTGGTTTGACAACACTGGTTACATTACTTAAAGTTTCCAATCAAATTCCAGTTGTCAATGATTTGAGCCACCCAGTGGTTTTAAAATTTTCTGTTGGACTCTTTTCGAAGCCTATTTGGAAAACTACCATTGACTAGCTATGATTATTTTACAAAATAATAATTCTATCAGGCGAGACCAGCGAAGCTACAAGGTCTGGAAGGGTTAACTTGCTGGGATTTTTCTGAGTAGTTGATTCTGTTCATTAGAAGCAGGTGCACCTGGATGAGCCCTTATATTGCTTTCAAAGTTCTTGGATTAAAAGTGTCTAGGAGTTATTGATCTGATAATATTGCAGTTAAAGCACACATATAGTGTTCTCCACTGATGTCCTTTTCAATCCAGGGTCTAAAATTAAGATAGTCTACAGGCTCAAGTCATATACTAGAGAAGAGAATAGTATTATTTGCCTCATTCAAAGTTAAAAAGGTACAAATAGTATGATTTGGGGAAGCTAAGTGGATGATAGGCCCTGAATTATGATGCTGCTCATAATTTGCTTCAACATATTAGAATTTTGGCAAAGAATCTGTGCTGATTATCTAATTCGGACCTCTTGGTCTATTATAGCCTTTTATTTTGCACAGCTCGCCTGGGTGTTTCACATTTTGTCCCTTTTGTTTGTTGTATTGAAATATTAACCTTTATTGTGCATATGGTTGCAGTTTTGGTGTAAATTACTTAATTGTTATAGGTTTTAGCTGCTCAACTTTATAGTAAATGGTAATTTGGGGTATTTTGCAAATATTTAAATATATATAAAATTCAGCAAACAAAAGAGACCATAAGTGTATTATATTTGAATTTTAATAGCAGATCAAAACTGTAGCATATATTAAATACTCCCTTTGTTTCACAATATGAGTCCATTTAGCAATTTTACCCTGTTTCAAAATATGTGTCATCTCATGGGTCTATCTATTATGCTTGAACTAATCATTCCTATTATTTCATGGGTTTATCTCCTTCAAATCCTATTCCCATTAAAATTTTAATTTGCCAATCATCTTGTAATGTTCAATGAAGAATTTTCATAGTATGCATGGAAATATTTGAAATGACTTGTACTGTGAAACAGAGAGTTGTATTTTGACACTCGCAGTGGGATTAGTTCCCTATAGAATCATTAAAAAAATCACTTGGGGAAGCCGCACAACAAAAACAGACAATTTAGGGGATTTGGGCTTCGTTTTGATAATTTATTTAGGGAATTAATATGTGGGTTCTGGTTTCAGTAGCCCTTTCTGCACCTCTTTATAATAATTGATGTCTTTACCATTTCAGGATGCTATACGGGTAATTTGCAATGAAGTGGAACACTTAGTGAAGATATGTGGTAAACCTAAAATGCTTGATGCGATTAAGTTGCCACCAGCTCAGCTATACAAACATGTTGATGTATGTCTTTGCTTTCACATGTTGTAAATGCCTCATGTCATTATTTTTTTGTGGTCTATTTTCTCAAGTAGGTAAAACAGAGGTTGAAGACCTCAATCAATCAAATAAAAATGTTTCTACATGTCTCCAAGTTATTGCTGGAGTTTCCAAAAGTTCTGTTTACCATGGTTGAACCCATATCCACATTTCGGTGATGAATATGAAGCATTTATGAGGTTATAAGAAGTTGAAACTTGGGTAGAGGGACTACTAAGTATGTGGAAGGACCTTATTTTGAATCTTCCAATGTTCATTTCCTTTTTGATTTAAAATAACTATCATGTAAACAGGGTAAGTATTACATATTTTTCGGATGCATTTCACTAAAATTCCTGCTGGAAGAACGTATCTAAGGAGCTAGCGGGATGAAAGAAAGTCTTTCCTGCTACTATTTATGCATTTTTTGTCTTGTTATCTTTTCTCTCTGGTCCTTTTATAGTTGTTTCATGGTATCAGAATGATAAATTAGGTCCTTAACCATGTAAACATTTGTTTTTTATAATTATGGAAATACAGAGCTTTCCTAATCGAAGCTGGATTTGAGAATTCAGATTTGCATTGAAAGTTCTGTAATAAATGTGTAGATTCTGGCTTCATTCCTAAAATTCTCTCATTTCTGACGTTTCAAAGACTGAAACATCAGAACGATGTTAAGTCCAGTAATTTTCATAAAACAAAGTGTCTCTGGATCTTTGAAACTTCTGAGTTTTCCTTATCCGTTACACAACTGAACCCATATGTTTCACCTTCATGCCTTCTATATACCTAATGTTGCATAGTCAAACTGAAGGAAGGCTCTTTAATTTCTGAAATACGACTTCATTTATTGTATGGTGTCTACCTTCCATATTACGCCATAGAGCTTTATTTTCTACAACTGTGTTATTTATAGATCATGGTTCGATACCTACTATGTTTGCTACTCAGGAGATTGTGGGTGAAGAATTAATTGAAGTGCTGCAAATAAAAAAAAAGATTCCGCGAAGAAGGGCCCTCTCATTTTTAGAAGGCAAAGTATTGGGTGTACTTACAGAGAAGGGATATATTTGCAAGGCTGGAGCTGTTATATATCCTGAAACCATACCAGAATTAGTTGAAGATGAAGAGGATGAGGAAGTGGTTGTAGATGGGGAAGTTGACGAAGGTGATGTTCACATCAAACCAGTTTCTAGGAAACCCAGAGACTTGGTAGGCACTGCCGTTTTCTTCTCCATTTGTTGTCAGTCTCATCTTACCCCCCTCTCTGAATGAGCATCTATGCAATATGTTTGCCTCATCTGTAGGGTTCTTATTCGCAATATGTTTATTTCACATTTGTTAAACACATCTCTACTATTATCAGCTATTTTTTTAACCTTGCTCAGCAGTTATTAGCATGGAGCTTGATAACCAACTTGATAGAAATACCCTATGGTATTTCACACTATGTTACACAGCTCAGTTTATATAACGTGATATCTTAGATGGCTATACCACTAGAAACCTTATAATCAGTAACTGTAAATGACCTACCAATACAACATCAAACAATACCTATCTATATTCATATAGGGAAATAAGAGCTTCCATTTGAATAAAAGATGACAGGAGGCAATGCATAAAGTGTAATTCCTGGAAACTTGACTTGACAAACTGTCATTATACTGAGTTAATACAATAAGAGACTATACATGAGCCATGGCCTGCAGTTTCAGACCCACAGTTACTGTAATTTAAGCTACCCAATTGTTTAAACTATTAACAATGATCTAACCACTGTTTATCCTTGAATCAGCATGATTACATTTGCTTTTGCTGACTTTTAGTGAAATTATGGCAATTTATAGGGTAAAATATACATTTTGTGAACACAAGAGTATAGTCAAAAGTACCCTGTAAGCACAGGAGGGCAAAAATAACCTTGGATTAATTATTTAAGAATTAATTCTGTTAATACTCAAATTATTATTTCACCATGAGAACAGATCACGTCGTAATTTTCTGATTCTTATTTGTTTTGGCGGGATGGTATTTTGAAAGTAAATTCTTTAGCTCTAGAAGAACGGTTCAGTGGTAGAATTTCATTCCTGATTTCTGCTCTGTCTGAAATGATATATATTCTTGTTTTTCCATAGTTAATAAAGTAAATAGTTAAATTAGATGTGGTATTGTTGGTTTGATATGCTCATTTTCTTTCCTATATCTTCAATCTTAGTTCACAGAGGTAGATGTGAAGCTTGTTTTCAAAGAAGTGTCATCTCGATATCTCCGCAAAAGGATTGTTGAGGTATGAGTTTCCTGGCCTAAGACTCATCGATATATACTTGGGTTTGCTATACTTCTACTTTGGATTAATACATTAAGCAGGATTAGTCTGTTCCGTGTTTACCACTAGCTACTCTGTAGGTTATTATTCTAGACTTATATTGTACTGATGGATAAATAAGTTTTTGATAAGGAGTTCGTTAAAATTTGTGCATGTTTAGCTGAGACTTTCATGACAGTAGTAATTGTTGAGTGGTTTGGTACTATCATTAGGATGTATCATGTGGGGTTGGGGGTGCTGTAATTAAGAGTTCTACGGTACAAGACAAATGAGTTACAAGCCCAATAAAAGAAGCACCTCTTGAATAGTTTATTTCATGATAGAGGCTCACATCTTTTTCCTATTTTCCTAGGGAGGAAAGCGAAGCGATGGCAGAACACCTCAAGAGTTGCGTCCAATTAACTCATCTTGTGGATTACTTCCAAGAGCACATGGAAGTGCACTTTTTACTCGGGGTGAAACACAGGTTTTTTAGACCTTACTTTATGCACTCGTCATCATATATGCTAACATCCATATTTGTTTATAGTTTTCAATCTTTCACATATTTTACCCATTGAATGGATGTGTTTAGATCTTGTTTATTGTGCAAATTCTTGGGTTCTGCAACTGTAACCTACAACATAGTGAAACAAAAGGAAATACATGACTTGTTTCCCAGCCAATTTATTCTGTTTTTTTGAGTCTACATTCAGTTAATTTTGGAGTCAATTACTGTCATTTCTGATGGTGGTTGCATTTTCAGGTGATCACCATAATAAATCAAGAGCATTGTTTAAATGGAAGATGGAAAAGAAGTGCTACATTTGGTAGATTTAGTGTGAAGGCACAAAGTAGTAACAGGTCCATTAGTTGAGTAAAAAAGAAAGAAAGTGAAACACGCTCAAGGATCGGCTGGACATGTCCATATAAGAGCCCTAGATGCCCTTGTACGGTGTTCAGAATAGAGAAATAGTAACATATAAAAAGGGGTAGGGAAAACCTGTAAATACTTTGAACCAATTGTTAAATAAGATGTGCTATGTTTAAGCATCAAGAAAAAAATGTATGCACCAACCTTTATGGTGAGATATGATACGTATAGTCAACCAAGTTAACCAACATAGTGGGATAAATGATAGGCTGAGGTGTTGAGTGTTAAAGTCCTTTCTGATTACTGATTTGTCATCGGTGATGTTGGAAAAGGAAATTGGAGAGGGCATGGAAAGTCTCACGTTGGATGGTTTGTTGAGGACGTCCCACATTGCTAGTTGGTTTCTAGTTTAAATCGCTTCATTCTTTGACATGGTATTAGAGAGTCAGCTCAATATTGGAGGCTAGAAAAATCCAATTTCATCAAGAAGGGGCCTGTTGAAAAAAGTTTTGAGTGTTAACCCTGGATTCTTCAACCGGTGACATATCCTCTGGCCACCAAAACGTTATCGGTCACAGACTCCAATTGAAGTAAATAATTACAGTTGAGTTATTTTTGGGCTGCCAGTGAGGGTCCAGCTGGAGTACCTAGTCAATGGTTTCCGAGCATCACTACCTTAGATCGAGCTATTTAAAATGTCTCATCCCTCTTCTGTTAACTCTGAGTTCCTTAGCGTCAATCCTTCTGGTCATGAAATGTTTATCTTACACTCAATTGTTCAATTTCCTTGGCAATCTAAGAGTTCACCACTATTGAGCAATCACTCCAATCACCACCTTTCACTTTATAACCATAAAGCTACTGATAAAAATTAGAACCTTGAGCTAACGGCTCAAGTTTGGATTTCCATGAGCTAATTTTAGTTACATTTTAGAACGATTGTAAGCTACTGATAAAACTAAAACCTTGGGTGATGAAATAAGATTCTGTGACAGATATTTTAAATGGACTATTACTATTATATATCTGAATTATTGTACCATCATTTCTGTACATTAACTAAATATATCAAGTTTACATTTACATGAGCTAATGTTAGTCGCAGTTCAGGGATGGTTATTATCTGTATCATTTGTTCCTGTACAATGTGATCGTGATGATTGTAATTTTTAAAATTTTGCATGCATTCATGTAAATAGTCATATGATAAGGATTTTTTCCTCCAGTGGAAAATGAATGAAGCTGATGATTACCTGAAATTGGTTTTATATTTTTCAACAGTCACTAGCAGTTGCCACACTTGGGGATAAACAGATGGCGCAGAGAATTGATAACCTGGTAGATGATGAAGAATTCAAGAGATTTTATCTTCAGGTGGGGCTTCTTCATGTTTAATAGACTAGAGCTTATATTTCTAAAACTCTCACCTTACCAGCACAGAAGCACACGTTATTTAAATTCTCTCAATGCTAGGGTTGGACCCTTGCTGCCATTTTCATTCTTTCTAAGGACCAAAATTCTTCCATACCTACTTTCTAGAATTGGTTAAGAGTCAGTTGTATTTCTTGTTTTGATGAAGTCATGGTCTTGGGTTATGACTAGGTCATGGACCGGTGTTCATTAAGTTTTATCTTGCAGGAGTGAGCATGTTTGACTTCATGTGGAGTCGTACTGCAGGAAGTTATCAATTTAATTCTTATTGTATTCTGCCATGCTGTATATCTCAGGTTCTTTGTGTGACTCAAAAAAGCTAGTAACAGCCCTTCCAAATACATCTGATGTCTTTTATTGCAGTTGTATCTCTGCTTAATGCATATTAAATGAAATTTGTGATGAAATTATTAAAAACATGGTGAGTAGCCTGATAGATGAAAAAACTGAGGGAAACACATATAGTTTAGTTTGTGGCCTTGTTCGTGAGAGCCCCTTAGATGCCAAGTAAGTTTTGTAGAAAATAGAGAACCCCTAAACAAATAGGACAGGGAAGACCTAAAAGACTTGGAAAGTTTTGAAAACTATGCTATTTAATATGTAAACGTACCATTTGTTTGGATAGAACGTGATGGTGAGATATTATCATTATAGACGGCCCTACATAGTTGCAGAAAGGCTTGGCTGTTGTTGCTGTATGCATCTACTTAAAGCCTTTCGTTCCATGTCAGCATGTGTTCGCCCTGTAAAACTTTTCTGGGTTATGCTAATAAGTTGCTTTATGTTCATAGTATTTGCTTTTCTCTCAAGCATACCTCCCCAATGTACTTCTGTTTGTTGGGGTTCTTATAAAAGGAGTTTAAATACTGGTACAAGTGTTGGAAATTTGTGTTTTGTCCGCAAATTTCAGCCTACACAATTAAATCTTCATGTGAGAACAATGTGATGCATTAGCTTTCCCTTTAATTTCACCCTACCTAGTCAACTCTTTCTGTGCAAACCATGTGATATGTTACATTCGATATATCGATACTTTCCAGTTTCCCCTTATCAATGCAAAAGAGTATTCTTATAAATTATGGCCAATAGTGGGTAGATGAGCAGGGTTTTCAGATTGGGAGGTTCATCCTGGATCTTTTCCAAAGCATTTGGGAGTTAACCATAATCTGTGCTTAGTGCGTCTGTAGTTCACTCCAATACTAGTGAGTATCGAGTACTTTTATGTTGTTCGCATTTTCCATTCCAGATTCTGTCCTAAATTTCTGGCAGGATATATATAATAGTTATAATATAGAATAATAAAATTTTGGGTCCCTATTTATCAATGATATTTCACGATCAACACAATTGGCTACAATTGGCTGAATCCTGTGAAACCATTTAAAAACATCTCCTGGATAAGCTTCGCGACCCGGCGGTCTTTGTAATAGAAGATTCCTTGCCTAGAGCTTCAATTCAATTTTGAAACTCCTTGTTTAAATTATTTCGTTTTTTGTTGTTCGTATAAACCCAATGCTTGTCAAACTCATTAGAGG
>JAULKM010000001.1:16361272-16374817 GCA_032355605.1 Rubia tinctorum
CCCAATAAAACCGTGCGGGCTTGGCCCAAAGCGGACAATATCATACTAATGTTGGTTGTGGTGGGCTTTGGCAGTCCCAACAAGGCCAAGGAAGAAGCAGAGGAAGTTTTTTCTGAGATTACATGGAGTTATGGGAATGATCCGATAATAATAACCCCTTGAGAGTGGCACCATTGGATTTTTCTTCTTGAGAACAATAAAATCGACAACAAAAATTCTCAAATCAGATCAGCGGTTCATCCATAGTGGAGCAAGCAAGTCAGCCGGTCGGACCAGCGAAGGCCAGCATGAGGCCAACCCAACCAGCACGAAGGCAGCCTATCACGGCCCATGTCAGTGCTCAACATGGACCATGCCAAGAAGCACGGGCCATGCCAGAGGCCTCTAGCACGGACCGTGCCAACCCCGGCTTCCTTCGTGCCAATGTCTTCGATCCACTCCAAAATTCGACTAAGTATGGGCACGGACCGTTGTTTCACATGGTCTGCGTCGTTTCAAGTCACTTATGCATAGACCAGCACATGGGGTGGGAAGAATGACATGGGCCGTGCCATGTTAATGATCAAAACGAGGTTCCAGCCAATGGGTCGTGGGGGTGGGCGTCGATTCAATTTAATCGGTTTTTGGTTTATTCGGTTTTGCCCCTAAAAAGCCCAAAACCGATTCCGACCCAAATTATCCGAACCGAATTCGGAATTCGGTTTTGGTTTGAAACCAAATTCAACCCGAATTCACCGAATTAACTGTAAATTTTTTTAAATAATTTCTAAAATCAAAATTTTTTATTTTAATTAAATAAAAATATCAAATTCAACCATAAAAGTTTAGCATTACATTTAAGACTAAAGAAAAATTGTTTGTTTTAATATTCATCTTCAAAGCTTTCACATTCTTCAAGCCTTCAATCACTCCATATTCACATTCACCTTCAAGTACTCCACAAATTTACGTAGGGTAGCTTATGTTATTTACTTATTACCCCAAACTTACTTAGTCTTTAGAGTTTGGGATAATTTTTTAAATATAAAAGATTGGTCCTCCAAATTAAATTTATTTATACATTTAATTTTTTTGTTTTTAAATTCAATTATTATATTTTTATTATTTAATTATTTACAATTCGGTATTCAGTTTTGGTTTCGGTTTGAGTTTTAATATCCAAAACCGATCCAAAAACCATATTTAGAATTCGGTTTATTCAATTCAAATATCCAAAAACTGTTTATTAAATTCTGTTTGAGTTATTCAAATTTGGATAATTTGGTTTTCGTTTTTGTTTTCGGTTTTTTTGCCCACCCCTAATAGGCCTTGCCAAACGACACGGGATGCGCACTCAAAAGATCAAAAACGGAGTTCCAACCGGCGGTCCGTGCCGGGCGATACGGATCATGCCAGCACAAGGCATACGGGTGGTGCTAGGCCGAGCTGGCTGCGGAGGGATAAGGCATCGGGTCATTCCACGCCGAGCGGCCCGTGCTAGCACGAAGGGTCATCGGCTGGCACAGACTGTGCCATACACCACTGCATGTGCTGATTGCAGCTGCTAGGGTTTTTGGCCATTTTCTTTGGGCCGTTTTCAAGGCTCAATTCCCTACTACTATATATATGGACCCTTGTCTACTAGGGTTTAAAGTTAACGCCCACTTTTCATCTTTAAGAGTGGGTTAGATAGAGAAAATACTCTTCCTTCTCTCTAGCTTATTTTTCTTTCTTCTATGTATTTTTCTTTTGCCCAACAGTGTTGAATCCAATGCAATATTTGGGTTCAATGCTTAGGGAGTAGGTAATTAACTTGGGGATTATATTTGTATTCATGAATTAACTTGGGTTCAATGTATTCATGCAATATTTGTGTTGTATTCATTAACTTGGGGATCAAATTTTCTTGGTGTAACGATGGGTCCGGATCCACGTGGGTGTGTGCACGTAGGTTACTGTTGTTAAGGTTACGATCGATTATGCACTAGTAAGTGGTTTGAAGGGTAGCAGGTAGAGATAGCTAGAGTAGCAAACTAGGGTTAGCTTTGCAAACCTAGAGCCATCGATAAGCTGCTTCACCCCATTTGCCTTTTTAGGCCTAGGGAGAAGCATTCTTGGTGTAGTACCCAAGACGTAATCGCACATGGGAGACTCAGATCTCCCCGGTAGGCAGGGTCATTGTTGCACTCCCTCTAGTTATGGAGGCAGTGTCGATAGAAGATTACGTGTGCACCCTACGTGACAGGTATGGGAAGCATTTACCATTGACCACAACACGTGTCATAAACACTAGAATAGGCTTATAGTTGAATGTGATGAAATCGATGATCGAAATGAAACTAATCATGTTACTCAAATATTCCCCGAGTGCTAGTTTATATAGTTTATTCTCGTAATCATTTGCATGCTAGTAGTTTTAGTTATAAAAATCCCCCAATGCTTGTTTTATCAACACTGATTGTTCCTAACACATGGTCAGATTGACGACCCAACCACGGTTGTGTATAGTTGATTATTAGATTCTTAACATCTTTGTGGGCGACCCTGGTACTTTCCACTATCTACCATTATTGGTAGGGTAGTAGTAGGAAGGTAGCAACAATATAAATTCTATCATTGATCCCTAACATTCATTTTCTCGATTATTAGTGGATCTCTCGAGGTTCATGAATTAGCGACGCCGGGAGAGGATATGTCAGTGGTAGAAGATATTTGAAGGTTATTCGCAAGAATGGTAAAAGATATTAAAGAACATTCACGAGGATGGTAGTATATTGAAAACCACAGACTCCAAAGTGTGGTAGCATATGGAATTGAGCCCGGAAAGGCAGAAATTGAAGTTCAAGAAAGCCAACAATGGAATACAGCACCAACATGCCAAATCAGCCGGCCGGTCGATAGGTCGGCATGACGTCTTGGCACAAGCCAACTGAAGCTAGCACGACATGTGCCAAGGGTGGATAACATGGGTCGTGCAAGCCAAAATGGGTCGTGCAACATCCCTCAACACAGGTCGTGCATGTTGTGCCACCCGTGCCCCAAACTCGCTCTAAATAGCTAAGTATGGGTGCAGACCGTGTCGTTTCACACGGTTCGCACCGTTTCAAGTTCCAAAAGTGAAGACCAAGCCACGGGGTATGAAAAATAACATGGCCCACGCCGTTCAACCGAGCAAAATGTCCTTCCAGCCAACGGGTCGTGCCAAACGACACGGGAGCACAAATCAGAAGTTTAAAACGCCACACCAACCGCCGGCCCATGTCGTGCCACGCTCCCCGCGCTGGCATGACCCTGCACGACCTGCGCCATTTTCCATAGGGCGTGCAAATTGCGGCTGCTAGTGTTTTTAGCCTTATTTTCGGCCTTTTTCAAGGTCCTATTCCCTACTACTATATATATGGACCTATGTCTACTAGGATTTAAGTTTATGTTCATTTTTTAGACTTCAAGACTAGGCTAAAGAGAGAAAGTTCTCTTATTTCTGTTTAGGATCGTTTCCCTTCTTATCTTTATTTTTTCTTTTGCCCAAAAGTGGTGAGTCCAATGAAATACTTGGGTTCAATTCTTAGAGATTAGTTTATTTACTTGGGAATTGTGTTTGTATGCATGAATTAATTTATTTTTTTTGTGAGACTCCTTAGGTCTACCTATCTCTATGTGTTTTTGGCTTGTTCTTCATATTCTTATTAATTTCATGATTATTACACTAAGATTGGCAGACACCATAGTCTACTTTCATGTTGGTGCAATTATTGATATCTCCCAGGGAAGGAAACCTAGATGTGCTTAGGGTAACAATAGTCTGGAACCATGAGGGTGTGTGCATGAGGGTTGCCGAGTCAACACTACGGTCAATCACACACTAGTTAGTCGGCGAGTTGGTCCAAAGGATTATGGATAAATATAGCTAGAGTAGCAAACTAGGGTTAGCTTTGCAACCCTGGAGCCATCGATAAGGTGTTTCACCCCCTTTTGCCTTTTTAGGCCTAGGGAGAAGCATTCGTGGTGTAGTGCCCGGGACGAAATAGCACGGGGGAGATTCAGGGCTGCACAGTAGGCAGGGTTGTTGTTGCACTCCCCTAATCACGAAGGTCGTGCGATGGAAGATTACATGCGCACCCTACGATAAGTATGGGGAAGTGTTGACCATCGACCACACCACGTTTCACAAACACTAGAATAGGTTTGTAGTTCCTGTATATGATGAAATCGAGGATCGAAACAACATTGATCATGTTAGGCAAATACTCCCCAATTTCTAGTTTACATAGTTTAATTTCGTGTTAATTGCGTGTTAGTAGTTGTTAGCGAAACCCCCCCCCCCAAGCTTGTTTTACCAACATTGATTATTCCTGGCGCGTGATCAGATTGAATACCCGATCGCGGCTGTGTTTAGTTGACTCTTAACATTTCTGTAGACGGCCCCGGTCTTGCCACTATTTACCCTTTTGGTAGTGTAGTAGTAGGAACGGGAGCAAAAATATAAATCTCTATCTTTGACTGCTCCCTCTCGGTTAATAGTAGATCTCCCATGAAAAAGGTTATTTATTAGCGACGCCGGGAGGAGGCGGGCCACAGACTCTATAATTCAAATAACTCTAAGACAAAGTCCTGTGAAAAACTGTTTTTCCATAGGTATATGGAAAGATGGAGTTTAATTAGAATAATATGAAATTATGAGTTTGTAATAAATAGTAAGTGCGAGTGAAACATTAGAGTTTTGGTTTGAAACATTAGATATCTAGAGTAAAACATACTTATATGTTACTTATTTGTGTTTTCATTTTTTTTTGTGATTCTTCTTCTCTAATTTGTAATTTTTATATATCTTCTGAAACTGTTCAGTATAAAACTATATAACTCCCGGTTGAAACATACTCCATTTGTCTCACTCTAAATGGGAGATATTGTTAGAATTCTCTTAACATCTTTTTTCTAAATATTAATTTTTTTATGTGGCATTATTATAAGTAACTAGAGATATTTACGGTCAAACATGTTCATTGAAGACTGTGAAAAAGTAAATAAGTAATTTAGAGTGGGACGGATGGAGTAGACATTAAATCATAAAATAATGAAATTTGAGTTGATGGAAGGTTTGGGGAAAATGAAAGAAAACTTTACCTTAAATATGAGCGCGAGTTTACTCAATTACTTTATAACATAATTTGACCCAAATTTTAATTTCTTTGGACCTGCGAATTTTCAACCCTTTATTTAAAAATTCACTTAAGTCCCTGGTCATTCCATAGCATACAGAAAGACAGTTTTTCAAGAGACGGACTCTAACTCTAAACTTTAGACTTTAAAAAAATACTCCCCCGTTCCAGCAAAAATGGTGCATTTACTTTTTCACGGTTTTCATTGATCATATTTAACCATCAATATTTGAATAAAAAATGATATTTAGAAAATAGATACTGACATGTCTCTAACAATATCTCACATGATATTTTTATTAGAGATGGTATCTTGTTAGGCAGCCTTAACTTTAGACAGAGACTATATGCCATTCTAACTCTATTATAGATTCAAGGACCTATCTCTAATAATTTTTCAGAGACCTATCTACTTTTTTTTTTCAGGGACCTAGCTCTAATAGTTTTTTTCAAGGACTTTTCTCCAATTTTTTCCATCATTTCCCTCCAGCTGCAATATGCAAAAAATTCAAAAAAAATGTTTACAAAATATTTAAAATGCAAAGAAAATCTATATGATCATCGAACTGAAAATCATAAATATCAACTATAACAAGCAAAACATCAACTGAAAATCATAAAACATCGACTAAATATTTCAGCAAAAATATATGTAAAAAATCAACAAAATATTGAAAAAAATATCGACTACAACTAACAAAACAACTAAAAATTATAAATATCATAAACTGGAATTCAAAAAAATCAATTCCTATCACCTAAACCTCACCGAAAAATGAAAAACATCAACATGAGGAAAAGAAACACTACTAACATCAGCCCATATCACCAAAAAAAGCTACAAACATCAACTCCTATCACCTAAAACTCATCTAGAAAATGAAAAATATCAACATGAGAGAACAAAAAAGAGCTAAATATATCAACCCATGTAACCTAAGAAAAACTACAAAACGTCAATTCATATCAACTAAATCTTACCCGAAAAATGAAAAATATTAACATGAGAAAAAGAAGAAAACAAACATCAACCAAAAAGTTACAGTATCTCAAGAGTATAAATTCTTCACTCTGAAAATCATAAAACATCAACAAAGATTAAATTATCATTTTAAAAAAATAAAATACAAACATCAAACTATATCACCCAAAAGTTATAAATTTCAACTCCTATCACCTAAATCTCATCCGAAAAATGAAAAACATCAACATGAGAAAAAAAGGCACTACAAATATCAACCTATATCACCAAAAAAGCTACAAAGATTAACTACTATTGTCTAAACCTCAACCGGAAAATAAAAAATATCAACATGAGATAATTAAAAAAACTACAAACATCAATCCATATCACCTAAAAACACTACAAAAAATCATCTCATATCAACTAAATCTTACCCGAATAATAAAAAACATCAACAAGAGAGAAAAAAAAGTTGAAAACATCAACCAAAAAGCAATAGTACCTCAAGAATATAAATTCTTCAAAAAAGAGGACATGGTGAGATTCGAACCCATGTCACTGACCTAAAAATCCAAAGTACTAACCACTACACCAGAGAACCATTGATGAACATACACTAAGTCAAATAATATTAAACCTCAATATATATCTTAGAAAAAAACAAAACACAAAATTAAAGCTCACCTCTTATGCGTAGAAGCTGAGTCGTCATCCATTATCCACCACCGTCCACCGCAAGATGAAGATACATACTAGAGAAGCGCACGTACGGAAGACGCGCCTTCAAATGGCATGTGTGTCATGTGAGATGCACACGTCTGGATGAGAGCTCATGGTTGCTTTCGTTTGCGCCTGTGAGACGCGCTTGCAAATCTGAAGCGCTGGCCGGAGTGATTTGTAGAGTCTCAGTGGCTTCTAATCGGAGCTGGTGTTTTTATGATGGGAAGAAGAAGCAAATTGCTGAAACGATGGAGACGATGCAGAATTCGTTGGCGGAGTTAGAACATGGTTTCAGCGCTTCAATGGTTAATTGTAAAGGCATCGCGGCCACGGCGGAGCTAGGGCACAGTACTGTTCGAATATGGTGGTTTAGGTTTAAAGAAGACGACACCTCCACCACCGCCACAGGAGCAAACCAGAAAAAGTACTAGATCGTCGGCGTCGCATTGATTTAGCCAGCGAAAAAAGAAGAATCATAGCAGAGCGGTTGCACGTCGGTTTCTGAGAACAGGCAACACTAAAATGCCGGCGAGATTTCGACGTTTGGTGGTGGTTGCTGGCGTTCGGTGGTGGTTGGCGATGTCCGGTGGCAGTTACTGATCGGTGAGGAGGTTTTCGATCAGTTGCAGAAATAATGAAAATCCTAAAACTTTTGTAGTATATATAATATTTGATAATTGCACAGTAGGTCCCTAGATTTATTAGCATAATTTTTTTAACTTACAATAATTGCACAATAACCCCTAACATAAAGTTTAGACTGCCTAAAAGCATCTTCAATGGTAAGCTACAAGTGGTTGTAGTTTGACTTGCCATGTCATCTTTTCAAACCAATGATGTGGCAAGATACACACTCCTACAATGGTAAGTTACATTCATGTGTATCTTGATAGGTCCCAAATGTTCTTACAATATTCTTCTTTGTTTTTAATAAAATATAAGTGTTATATACCTAACAATAATAATTAATAAATTAAGCATTATTGTTATACTTTAAATTAAATTTATTTAAAGTACTCCCTCACCCCAACTGAACTTGCACTCTTCTTATTTTTTGAACACTATTCACTATCAAATTTAGATGGCATATTTAAATAGATACATGAACAACAATATTATCATATATGATATTGTTCAATTTGTCGTAACAAGTGGTTTTAAAATATCAAATTTTTAATCACCGTTATTATACATAGGTAAATATATAAACGGTCAAACATGCATCTTGAACAGCGTGCAAAAAGCAAGAGTGCAATCTTTCTCCTCTTAAAAATATTTTTAAAAATATTTTTACAGAGGGAGTAACAAATATAAAAATATTTTTTAACAAACTATAAGATTTTATCCTTCTTTTCAAGGATACATCAAGTATGGATGAAAGAGCTAAAAACAAATCACGAGTAAATATGTGAAAATCATTTTAAACTAAGTATTGAATGTCTTGATTGCATATTGATGTAATTTTTAATTAATTTTGTATTTTAATTTTGAATTTATACAATGTAATTTTATATAATTTTCATTGCATACATTTCTACATTTATTATTTTTGAAATATATTTCATTATTTATTTTACAATTCTATTCATGCCCGAGAAATAAAATAAAATAATTGTATTTTAAATAGATTTATTATAGTTTTTGTTACATATGGAGATTGTACCCTTGATAATATAAAGATTGCAACCATATAATATGTGGAATACACTTTCTGCATTGGAAGTATTAAATGGAATAAACATCAGGTAACCCGATCCCACAAGTTATAGTTGGTTGGAAGCTGCATACGTGAACTCTACAACAATACTGTCATTTATACAATTTTACAAGCAGGTCAAAAAACACTACAGTTGGAGATGTTATAAAACAGAATTTGTATTTTTATTATATATATTAATAATTTATATTTAGGATCAAAATTTATAAAATTTAACTTGTAAAAAGTAAATGTGTCATTTTTATTGGGACGAGAGAGCAATTTAATTTCAGTCTAAATATAAAATGCGATCCTATATTTTGTGGATTGCTATATCACGCCCTGTATTTTACTTACTTACGCCATGTATTTGTATGTATTTAATATAAAATGTATTTTGAATTAAATTTTAAACTTAATTTGAAATGTAATAAAATGAAAAATAAAAAATGGGTTTGGTTCAAACCCGCCGCCGGAAATTTCAGCAACACCACCACCGACGGATTTCCCCGCCCCGCTGGTCTTCCCTCCTCCCCTGCCCGATTTCCCTTCGCCATCGGCCCGATTTCCCTCCGCACCGGTTCTCTGTCCCCACGGTTGATATACACGCGTGTGCCATTATGCGCGCGCGTGAGATGCACACGCGGGCCATTGTCTATGTGCGTGATATGCACGCGCGCGTGTAACGCACGCTCCCCTCGTTCCACTGTTCTCGTGCTCCGGTCCTCGCCGCCGGTCCTCGCCGCCGGTCTCGCGTTTCATCATTCTCGCTCTCCGGTTTGCGCTGCCGGCCTCGCGTTTCACCGTTCCCACGCTCTGATTCTCTCCTTCGGCCTCGCGTTCCACCGCCCTCTGGCTCCGGTTCTTTGCTCTCCGGCGGCCTCCCTTGCGGTTCGCGCGCTCCGGTCCGGTTCTTCGCCGATCGGGTTCTCGCGGGGCGGTGAGGAGAGGGAGCGGTGAGGGGATTTCCGGCCTGTGAGGAGAGCCCAATTTTCAGGCCGGTGAAGAAGGGTTAGGGAGCTGGCGGCGGCGCTATGGCAGCGACGAAAATAGCGGCGGCGCTGTGGCAGCGACGGAAACAGCGGCGGCGATGCGGCGGCCGGAAGTAGGGGGAAGAAGGTGGGTTAAATTCTGATTTTTGTTTTTTTTAAATTAAATTTTATTTTATACACATACATACATATTAGGGCGTAAGTAAGTAAAATACATGGCGAGTACGAGATATTAAACACCTATATTTTTCAAACACCACCACGAGTACACGGGCAACCCCGCCAGTCCATGAAATGCCGCGAGTGTCAAACCGAATAGAAATTCCCTTTTCTTTATTAGTTTATTTATTCCCGTCGCTGTTAGTCTTCAGTCCTGACTTCCCGCCAGTTTCCCTGTTCCACCCTCTCCGCTTCCCGCTCTCAAGTTCACTCACTCTCCCTTTGCCAACGTGCCCTGTTGAATTACAATGTTGTGGGTCGACAAGTACCGCCCCAAAACCCTCGACAAAATCATTGTCCATGAAGAAATCGCTCAGAATCTCAAGAAATTGGTAAGTTTATCGTACAACCACTCAATTTTGGTTTCCTTTATTCCTTTTCAATTAATTATACATCTAGGATTCGGTTTCTGACTCGCAGGCAGCTGAGCAAGATTGCCCGCATTTGCTCTTTCATGGGCCATCTGGGTCGGGCAAAAAAACCCTAGTAATGGCTCTGCTTCGCCAGATGTTTGGACCCAGTGCCGATAAGGTTTTTCTTAAAGTTAAAATTATTTCTTCAATTTACTCCCATATGTACGTCGATTTAAATTGATGAGGGGTTAATTGTGTCTGCAGGTGAAGGTTGAAAACAAGACTTGGAAAGTAGATGTAAGTTGGAGTCCAGTTATATGATTTTCTATCATTTTGTTTGTTACTCCAATTCATGTAATGATAGTGTGTATGAAACTGAAATGAGCTGAAAGCTATTTTTCAATGTTACTATCATCTTAAACGTATATCTAATTAAAAACTTCTGATACTTGGTATGTGCATGTTTCGGAGACTAATTGAAGATTTTTTTTCAAGTTTTTGTTCATTGAGGACAATGAATTCTTGTGAACTTCATAATTTCCTTTCACATATCTTTTACTATGACAAAACAGAAGAAACTCTAGTCATAATTTTTTTTCTACAGTGAGTTTCAATATGTCAAATTTCAAATGGCTTTTCTTCCGCAGTATGATTATCATCGATAAGCTTTTGCTGACTTGCTTAATTTTTTGGTGGATAGCTTTAGCAATCACGGTCATCTAATTCATGCCAAAAGTCCCCGTTAAAAGCTAATTACTTTAAACTTTCCTGGTTCTTTTCTTATGTATTTTCTCACTCAAATTTTGGTGTCTTTGACATTAAATTGTTCTTTTTTTGGCTATAAAACTGCCATAGTAGATTTTTTTTTAAAAGTGTTTCTTGCCTTAAAGATAGATCCACTCCATTGAAGCATTATTCGCTTTGATTTTAAGAGTTCTCCTTTCAGGCTGGGACTCGAACTATTGATGTTGAGTTGACAACACTGTTGAGCTCTCACCACATCGAAATGAATCCTGCCGATGCAGGATTTCAGGATAGATATGTTGTTCAAGAGATAATTAAAGAAATGGCAAAGAATCGGCCCATTGATACCAAGGGAAAGAAGGGGTTTAAAGGTAACCAGGCTGTTTAAGCACAAGTAACTATGATAGTGCTTGCAAGCTCTCATAAATGCTATACTCTACGAGTTAGCCTGTTAACTCTGTTTTCATAATGACTTATATATGTTGATATGGGCCAATTTATGAATGATATACCAGACATGTGGTAAAATTATATCAGAATGCTGATAGTGGGGCAACCACTTCTTGGGGCACTTATATATGTTCTGGCTGATGATCTTGCATACTACCTTAGTAGTTTGTTCAAACCACTAGCATAGCAGAGGAAGGGGCCTCTATATGAGAAGTGTACTGCACAACATATACAAATATAGAAGAAAAGTTGCAAATTATACAAACCTCTGCTAAGCTAAAAGCTTCTCTAACAAGACATGGGGGACCCAAAGCAAAAAATTCGATGGTTTCGTAATCAGTTTATCGTTGTCTCTGTAGAAGTGTGACGTTAATATTGGAAGTATTTATGTGACCTGAAGTCATGGGTTTTAGGTTCCTATTCAGCCTCTTGTAAGTGTGTGACAGGTCATATGCATTGTGCCTTGATGGCCTTACAAGAGCTTCTGTGCAGTAAGCTGCACTTTTCATGTCATCGCCGTTCAATATAATTACTTTACAAAGAAAATAAAGGAACACCAGTTCACCACTGTCAATTTATGATTCCCAGTTATAGAAAAGAATTTTCTTAACAACCTTCAAAATTCCCTGAAGGAAAGTCACATACATATTGAAATAACCTAAAGTTAAAATTATCTGTAATGAACACCTTGAACCTTAAATAAATGATATAGGACCGATCATGTTAGCATACTTATTGTCACGAGGTCCATTTGTTTCTATTTTTTGTCCGAGGTTGTCTTCTGTCTTCTCAAATAGGACAGCTAAATAGTGTTCAACTTGAATCTCTGGTTAAACGTCATTGTGTCTGACTACTCTGTCTTCAGATGAATCATGTAATCTGCGCATATACATGTGTGTGTGTATATGTATATACATGTGTGTGTGTATATATATATTATTCATGTTGATGAAGTTTACGGAAGCTAATGAATTGTATTAAATATCTTGTGATTGGTACATGTTTTCTTGATCTTGTTTGTGGTAAAATTTATACAACATTTAGGTTAATTGTGTAAACATGGACTGATGGACATGGATTGTCTGTAGATTCTGGTGTTTGTGATTCTCACTGTTGGTGATGTTTTCATTTTCCCTCTTTATTTTGTTGGTTCTTCAGTTTTGGTGCTTAATGAAGTCGACAAACTCTCTCGAGAAGCCCAGCACTCACTCAGAAGAACAATGGAAAAATATAGTTCATCTTGCCATCTGATTCTATGCTGCAACAGTTCTTCAAAAGTCACTGAAGCTGTACGCTCTCGCTGTCTCAATGTGCGTATAAGTGCACCAACTAATGATCAGGTTAGTAAGGCTAGTATTTTGGTCAAATATCTTGCTAATTAATCTCTGGTTATTAGCTGACTATGTTAGGAGATTGCATAGTTCCATAATTTCCTAGTGTACTTTTGGTCCAGTGAGTCTGGGAATGAAGATATACACTTGGCGACATATGTCATAGGAATCATGCTTTTTGCAGTACAACCTTCTTCATAATGTACAAATATATTTAATGCTTATGAGCTTTCAACACTATTTGAGACGGAATAATAGAGAGATTGAGATAAGCAATTATGTATATGTTGCAAGAGCGATGAAGTTTCAGCTGCATGTTTAATGTTAATGCTCCTTCACTCCAACCTCGTTCCCACAGTCCATCCCTAAAAAGGAGAAAGAAGGAAATCTCTTGTCAGAGATGGAGGAAATTCTTATTCAGCAGATGCAAAGAAGGCCAAATCATGTTTAAAGATATTGGCGGTTAATAATGCTGGAATGTTGGTACAAAGTTGTATCTCTGTCTAGACCTATTTTGGCCATTGGAATGACTAGCTGATTCTGTAATATGTATAACGTATTGAAGCCCTTATTATACCCGTTTGTGAGAAGGGGTGATTTTAGGTTCCTCACTGTTGAAGTTGGTTATCATTATTACTTGTGATTACTCTGTCGATAGTCTAGTTGTTTATTGGCTTCATGTTCTAGTTGTTTATCGGCTTCGTGTTAAATAATTATGAGTTGTCGCTGATATACCTGATTGCATTTACCCCCCTGTCTCTCTCTAACGGTATGTGTGCGGTGATAGATTATCAAGGTGTTGGAATTTATTGGAAAGAAAGAAGGTTTGCTCCTCCCACCTGGATTTGCTCTACGCATAGCTGAAAAATCGGACCGGAGTTTGAGGAGAGCTATATTATTATTGGAGACTTGCCGTGTTCAGCAGTAAATCCTAAAAA
>JAULKM010000001.1:16419587-16435034 GCA_032355605.1 Rubia tinctorum
TAATCGACCATGCTCTAGTCAGCCAACCAAAGAGGTCCGAAGGGTTGCTGGTAGAGATAGTTTCGGTACCTAATATTATTTTGTTGATCCTAGAGCCATCGATAAGATGGCTACTTCCTTTGCCTTTGTAGGCCTAGGGGTAGTTCGTTCGTGGTGTTCCGCCCGTGACTTAGTTGCACTGGGGAGAATCAGACCTTTGCAATAAACCATAGTTGTTGTTGCACTCTCCTAGTTGCAGAGGCAAGGCTGATGGAAGATTTTGTACGCGTACCTCTATGTGACAGATGGGGGAAAATTTTTACCATTGTCTGCACCACGTGTCACACACACACACACACTAGAATAGGGTTTAGTTCTTGTATTTGATGAAATCAATGATCAAAATAACATTTACCATGTTATGTAAACATTCCCCGAGTGTTAAACAACTAAATTAACCAAAAATTAGAGAAAACGATATAACTACGATCACAATAGCACGAAAGATGTAATTTAGATGATAACGAGTCTTGGGCACAGTTGGTTTACATTTATAGCCATCCTTTGATCATCGAATAATTATCCTATTTTATGAATTAATCACATATTGTGGAGAACTTATCAACACCTTTTGAGTTAAGATATTTCTCACCTCTCCTCGGTTAGAGTTAGAGTGGGCGATCGGCGCCACACAATAACCCTTACCCCCGGGGTCACCCTAGATTATCAGAATCATCGACTTTCCCGAGAATATAAATACACATGGAGAACCAATACAACTAACACAATATCCTACAAGCGAGAAATATAGGGATAGCACAAATGTATCTACTAATAATGATTACGAGGATCGGCCTTCATGCTAATCGTTATTAGTGAGCCACATTGATAATTAGTTAAACCCATTCATATTCATCTCAAAGATAAGAAATTTCATCAATCAATAATCATAATTAGTTGTCACACCTAATTATAACCTAACATCAACTAACGATGATCACATCGACAAAAAGTCAAAGTATCCAGAGTTCGACCAAAAACCTAGCAAATAATTAACCAACAATCATTAACTAGTTGATCATCCTAGTACAAATAATTCATTAACTACACAAAAAAGCACAAAAATATACTTGATAATCAAAGTACAATATAGGAGAAATCAAATCTCACAAATTCATACTAGAAATGCTTACCAATTGCTCCCAAGAGTATATTTAGGCTAGATTAGCTAAACCCATAACAAAAGCACAAAAATCCATGTTAAACATTGGAGAAAAGGTGAAGGAGTAAATGCAAACTAGGGTTTTGAAGGTAGAAATTCGTTCTCTTCAATTAGGAGAGAGAGGGGTATTTATTATCTAGGAATTAAAAGAGAAAAGTAACAAAATGGGCTGATCGACCCTTTATCTTGGACCGTGCCAATTTGACACTGTCCATGTCCATTGACCGTGCATATTTGACACTGACCGTGACAAGCTCTCTTCCCAGCTTCTACCCATTTCCAGAATAATTGGTCTTCTCTTCTAAATTCCTTTGCTATGGATGAACCGTTGATATGTTTTGGGAGTTCTCTTCTAAATTCCTTTACTGATCGTGCTAATGGAAGAAAACGTGCTCAACCTTATGTTAAAGATAGGGGTAGTGTTGGCCATCGACCACATTACATGGCATAAGCATTAGGAGAGGTTTATATGTCTTGAATGTGATATAATCTAGGATCAAGATATATTACCGGTCATGTTACGCAAATATTCGCCAAGTGCTAGTGATTTATTGTTTTACTATCTTGTGCTTTTGCATGTTCGTAGTTTTTAGATAAAAAATCCCAAAAAACCTGTCTTGAAATATTAGCTATTCTTAACACCTGATCAGATTGACGACCCGATCGAAGCTATGTGTAGCTAACTTTTAGATTCCTTGCATCTCTGTGGATGACCCCGGTCTTTCCATTATCTACCCTCAAGGTAGCTTAGTAGTAGGAATGGGAGGAACAAACAAATCTCTTATCTTTTATCACGTAAGCCCTCTCCTAGGGTTACCTTAATTGACGAATTAGATGGGAGGCAGGTCACAAAGCGATCACGAAGCGTTCACGAAGCGATCACGAAGAGATCAAGATAATCCGAAATACTCTTGCTGCTCCATTGTGAAATGTTTATTAGGTTAACGAATGTGTTTTTGAACTTCTATTTTTTGTGGAATCTTCCCATGAATTGGTCCATTATCAGGCTCCAGCTTTGTATGCTTTTACCAGGTAGGCTGTCATACAAAACTATCGTTGTTCCTGCCAGAAAAATTGGAAAGACTTTACAAACCAAGTAAATATGCATGTCTCGAAACCTCATGCTTATCCTATAGGAGTGTAAGAATTATTTTGGGTTAGTTTTCCCATCATATGCGTTGAGCTCTGTTGGTAGCTTAAATCCTTTTGGCATTACGAAATTTTGTATGATTTCCATTAGTGTGAATGATCAATTTTATCCTCGACATCATATTCCACGGCCTCATCATTGCTCTTGTTAGTTTTATTTTTTATTCTGTGATTGATCTTGTTACATATTTTTTTGTACATAGTGGAATTGACAAAATGCTTGTACAATTGTTCCTTCTGCAATGCTAGAGTTACCATATATGAATGGTCAAGACTATGTCCCAACTGATGGTCTGTGTCAGCCATAATGGCCCGTGATGGACCTAGCCAACACGGGTTGTGCTAGACCCAGGCAGCACGACCCGTCTCAATTTTGGCTGCTAAGGTTTTGGGCATTTTTCAAGTCCCAATTCTCTACTACTATATATAGGAGCCTATGTCTACTAGGGTTTAAGTTTGGTTCATTTTATTTTCTTTCTCCTAAGAGTAGGTAGAGAGAGAAAGAGATTAACCCTTGTTTCTGATTTCTTTTCTCCTTGTTTTTTTCCAAGTGCATTGAAATTCAATGAAATACTTAGGTTCAATGCTTAGGAAGTAGTTATTTAGCTTAGGGTTTAAATTTGTATTCGTGACTTGGTATTTGTTATTGGAGATTATATAGATCTGTCTTTCCTATTGTGCTTATGAATATTATGATGGTTTGTTCTATACATTCTTGTCAATTGTATGATTCTTACACTAAGATTGGCACACACCGCATTCTACTTTCATGTTGGTGAACTTATCCCCAAAGGTGATAAACCGAGATGTAATAGGGGTAGCGGGGTTCAGGACCGTATGGGTGTGTGCATGTGGGTTGCCGAGTTATCGTTACATAACCGTACACTAGTATTAGCCGTCGAATCAGCCCGAAGGGTTATAGATAGAGATAGCGTTAGTAGAAAACTAGGGTTAGAGTAATTTGAAACCTTTGAGACAATGATAAAATTACTATCCCTTTGCCTCTGTAGGCCTAGATAGAAGCATACATAGTGGAGTTCCCGGGACGTAATTGCACTGGGAAGAATAAAACATGCACAATGGCTGGGCCATTTTTGCATTTCCCTAAATATGGAGGCGGTACTGATGGAAGAAAACGTGCTCAACCTTATGTGACAGATCGGGGGATGTGTTAACCATAGACCACATTACGTGGCATAAGCATTAGGATAGGTTTATATGTCTTGAATGTGATAGAATCTTGGATCAAGGCATATTACCAGTCATGTTACGAAAATATTCCCCAAGTGCTAGAGATTTATAATTTTACTATCTTGTGCTTTTGCATGGTCGTAGTTGTTAGATAAAAACCCCCAAAAATCTGTCTTATAATATTACCTATTCCTAACACCTGATCAGATTGACGACCCGATCGCGGCTATATGCAGTTAACTTTTAGATTCCTAGCATCTATTTGGACGACCCCAGTATTGCCATTATCTACCCTCTAGGTTGCTTAATAGTAGGAACGGGAGGAACAAATAAATATCTAATATTTTATCACGTAAACCCTCTCCTCGGGTTACCTTAATTGAAGAATCAGACCGAAGGCAGCTCACGGAGCGATCATGGTAATCTGTAATGCTCTAACCGCTCAATTGTGAAATGTTTATATGGTAAACGAATGTCTTTTTGAACTTCTATTTTTGGTAAAATCTTCCCATGAATTGCTCCATTATCTTGCTCAAGCTTTGTATGCTTCTACTGGGTAGGCTGTCATACCAAATTATCGTTGTTCCTGCCAGAAAAATTGGAAAGACTTTACAAACCAAGTAGATAGGCGTGTCTTGAAACCTCATGTGTATCCTATAGGAGTGTAAGAATTCTTTTGGGTTAGTTTTCCCATCATATGCATTGAGCTCCGTCGGTAGCTTAAACCCTTTTGGCATTACGAAAGTTTGTAAGTTTTCCGTTAGTTTGAATGATCAAGTTTATCCTCAACATCATATTCCACTGCTCTTTTTAGTTTTCTTTTTTATTCCATGAATGTTCTTGTTACACCCTTTTTTGTACATAGTGGAATTGACAAACATCTTGTAAATTTGTTCATTCCGCAATGCTAGGATTACCTTATATGAAAGGCGAAGACTAAGTCCTAAACGACGATCTGTGCCAGCCAGCATGACCCGTGCTAGACCTAGCTAGCACAGGCTGAGCTAGACCCACGCAGGACGACCCTTCTCAATTTTGGCTACTAGGGTTTTAGGCATTTTTTCAAGTCTCAATTCCCTACTACTATATATAGGAGCCTATGTCTACTCGGGTTTAAGTTTGGTTCATTTTATTTTCTTTCTCCTAAGAGTAGGTAGAGAGAGAAAGGGATTAACCCATCTTTCTGATTTCTTTTTTCCTTGTTTTCTTCCAAGGGAATTAAAATCCAATGAAATACTTAGGTCCAGTGCTTAGGAAGTAGTGATTTAGCTTAGGTTTTATATTTGTATTCGTGACTTGGTATTTTTTATTGAAGATTATATAGATATACCTTTTCTATTGCGCTTATGAATATTATGATGGCTTATTCTATACATTCTTTTCAATTGTATGATTGTTACACTAAGATTGTCACACACCACATTCTACTTTCATGTTGCTGCACTTATCACCCGGGGAGATAAACCTAGATGTAATAGGGGTAGCGGGGTTCGGGACCGTATGAGTGTGTGCATGAGGGTCATCGAGTTACCGTTACATAACCATACACTAGTCTTAGCCTTCGAATCAGCCTAAAGGATTACAGATAGAGATAGCGTTAGTAGAAAACAAGGGTTAGAGTAGTTCGCGACCTTTAAGACAACGATAAAGTGACTATCCCTTTGCCTCTGTAGGCCTAGATAGAAGCATACATAGTGGAGTTCCCTTGACATAATTACACGGGGAAGAATCAAACCTGCACAATGGCTGGGCCATTTTTGCCTTTCCCTAATTACGGAGGCGGTGCTAATGGAAGAAAACATGCTCAACCTTATGTGACAGATAGAAAGTAGTGTTGACCATGGACCACATTATGTGGCATAAGCATTAGGATAGGTTTATATGTCTTGAATATGATAGAATCTAGGATCGAGACATATTATCGGTCATGTTACGCAAATATTCCCCAAGTGCTAGAGATTTATAGTTTTACTATCTTGTGTTTTTGCATGTTCGTAGTTGTTAGATAAAAACCCTCAAAAAATGGTCAAGCAGTATTAGCTATTCCAAACACCTGATCAGATTGACGACCCGATCGCGGCTATGTGTAGTTAACATTTAGATTCCTTGCATCCCTTTGGATGACCCCGGTCTTACCATTATCTACCCTCTAGGTAGCTTAGTAGTAGGAATGGGAGGAACAAACAAATCTCTTATCTTTTATCACGTAAGCCCTTTCCCCGGGTTACCTTAATTGACAACTTGGACGGGAGGCAGGTCACAAAGCGATCACGAAGCGATTATGGTAATCCTCATTGCTTTCGCCATTCCATTGTGAAATGTTTATTAGGTCAACGAATGTCTTTTTGAACTTCTATTTTTGGTAGAATCTTCCCATGAATTGGTCCATTGTTTGGCTCCATCTTTGTATGCTTCTAATGGGTAGACTGTCATACCAAACTATCGTTGTTCCTTCCAGAAAAATTGGAAATACTTTACAAACCAAGTAGATAGTCGTGTCTGAAAACCTCATGTTTGTCATGTAGGAGTGTAAGAATTATTTTGGCTTAGTTTTCCCATCATATACTTTGAGCTGTATTGGTAGCTTAAATCCTTTTGGCATTACAAAATTTTGTAAGATTTACATTAGTGTGAATGATAAACTTCATCCTCGACATCATATTCCACGTCCTCGTCACTGCTCTTGTTAATTTTATTTTTTATTCCATGACTGATCTTGTTACATCCTTTTTTGTACATAGCGGAATTGACAAACTGCTTGTACAGTTGTTCCCTACGCAATGCTAGGGTTACCTTATATGAAAGGCGAAGACTAAGTCCCAGGCGACGATCCGTGCCATCAAGCACGACCTGTGCTAGACCTAGCCAGCACGGGCCATGCCGGACCCATGCAGCACGACCCGTCTGAATTTTGGCTGCTAGGGTTTTTGGAATTTTGAAGGCCCAATTTCATACTACTATACATAGGAGCTTATATCTACTAGGGTTTAATTCTGGTTCATTTTATTTTCTTTCTCCTAAGAGTAGGTAGAGAGAGAAAGAGATTAACCCTTCTTTCTAATTTCTTTTCTCCTTGTTTTTTTCACAAGGGCATTGAAATCCAATGAAATACTTAGGTTCAATGCTTAGGAAGTAGTGATTTAGCTTAGGGTTTATATTTTTATTCATCACTTGGTATTTGTTATGGTAGATTCTATAGATCTACATTTCCTATTATGCTTATGAATATTATGTTGGCTTGTTCTTTACATTCTTGTCAATTACATGATTGTTACACTAATATTGTCACACACCGTAGTCTACTTTTATGTTAGAGCACTTATTAATATCCCCCAGGGAGAGAAACCTAGATTTAATAGGGGTAGCGGGGTCCGGGATGATATGGTTTTTGCATGTGGGTCATCGAGTTACCGTTATGATGACCATACACTAGCCTTAGCTGGCAAATTAGCCGGAAGGATTACGGATAAAGATAGCATTCGTAGCAAACTAGGGTTGGTGTAATTCGCAACCTTAGAGTCAATGATAAAGTGCATATCCCTTTGCCTACATGGTCCTAGGGAGAAGCATTCATAGTGGAGTGCCCGAGACATAATAGCACGGGGAAGAATCAGGCTTACACAATGGTCGGGCCGTTGTTGCACTTACGTAATTACGGAGGGGGTGCCGATGGAAGAAAATGCGCACACCCTTATGTGACAAATAGGGGGTAGTGTTGAGCATCGACTACACTATGTGGCATAAGCATTAGGATATGTTTATATGTCTTGAATGTGATAGAATCTATGACCAAAACATACTACCAGTAATGTTAAGCAAATATTCCCTAAGTTCTAGCAATTTATAGTTTTACTATCTTGTGCTTTTGCATGTTTGTAGTTGTTAGATAAACCCCTCGAAAAACCTATATTGCAATATTTTCTATTCCTAACATGTGATCGGATGGACGACACGTTCGTGGCCGTGTGTAGCTAACTTTTAGATTCCTATCGTCTCTGTGGACAACTGCGGCCTTGCTACCCTCTAGGTAGTTTAGTAGTAGGAATTGGAGCAACAAACAAATCTCTTATCTTTGATCTCATAAGCTCTCTCCTTAGGTTACCTTAATTGGCGACTCGGAGGGGAGGCAGGTCAAGAAACGATTATGATACTCTGCAATTCTCTCGCCACTCCATTGTGAAATATTTATCAGGTCCGCGAATGTCTTTTTGAACTTATATTTTTGGTAGAATCTTCCAATGAATTGGTTTATTATCTGGCTCTAGCTTTGTATGCTTCTACTGGGTAGGTTGTCATACCAAACTATCGTTGTTTCTGCCAGAAAAATTAGAAAGGCTTTACAAACCAAATTGATAGACATGTCTCGAAACCTCATGATCTGGAGCCACCAGTAGGATCCCTGCAACAATCTCCTTAATTGTATCTAGGGGATATTCTCTGATGATAAAGTTAGTATATGGAGTTGGATGCTTAAAATGCTATTGTTGGTACTTACCTGGGTTCTTTCATCTAGCTTTCATTTATAGGGTCAGTTTCCCTATATTCTTGGTTGTTCGTGTCCACATTGGTTGTGCCAATTTATCTACTATTGTGGGCCACGATCCCTAGCTTGTGGTAGCTGCGATATGTTATACAAAGTAACCTCTTGCGAGGCTTATGATCATTGCGATATTATTTGAAGCTAGATCTCGCGAGATGTTCCCTTAGTTTACTAGGTTTTGTGCTTCACACTTCTTCTTTCTTACTTACTTACCTATCATATACCAGTAAATTACCCAACCATAAACATAAATAAAAACCCACAATTTGGATAACCATCCGTTGCAGGACAAAACTCATCAAAAATTTCAGTCAAAATACCTATAACCACGCGTTAAAAAGAAGCCCTTATATAGGCACAACAAAGCCAAGGGAATTAAATAATTTCTTTATCTAATCTAAATAATAATAATTAATGCGTCCCCACGATCCCCGAGAAACTAGGTAGCCAAAAAAGTGGCTTAGGAAAAAACAACTTATTTAAAAAAATTCAAAATAAAAGTAGCATCCTTATCTACATATACGTCCCAATAAAAGCCCACAAAACCAAAAAACAACACATTACGCAGAGATAAAAGGGAGGGAAGCTACAGGTTCGCTTAAACATCTAGGAACTAACCAGTTTGAGTTTGCTGCACATTTCTACCCCCGAACCCCCTAATTTACAAAATACTTTTTGTAAACAAATCATACATTGTAGATACGTGTAATTGAAACCAAGATGCTAAAGCAACGATGTAATTGGTCATAGCTTCGTATACGCTTGAAATATCACCATCCAGTGAAACAAGTGACGAACCTTTAACGCTACATCGCGAACACCATGAAATATGACCCGATATTACTAGTGTGCAAACATAAAAACAACAGTTATATATAACAATAAAATAAAAAAATGCCAAAGCCGTTTGTTCGACAAAACTTTGCAAATATACATAGTTAAGGATTCAAAAATGGCATTCCAAAGACCAACATTCTAAAACAAAAACTTCCAGTCTAAACTTCTTTCCCTACACTAAAACATCCAGCACCACAAAAGCCAAGCTCTCATCAACTCCTCCGAGCATACTAGTATGACCAAACATATATGAATCTGGAAGATGTTGTTGTAGCAGTTCTTCAACCATATCTCTAAATTATTTCTTCCCCTCAGCTTTTTCATCCACACATTTATCATACTCAGGTTCCATAACTCTTTTTAACACAGACAATTAAGAGAGCTTATCTAATTTTGTGAGCATTTTGAATAGGGACACATCATTAACAATCATCTGAGTATATTCATCATCTACCACAACCCCATCCCTTTTAATGCATGTCTTTAGGGTTTCAGCATCATAGAGTTCCTCAATCCTTGTTGTAGGGTTTTGTTTCTACAACTCTTCCATTGCCCGAAAGCACTCTAGCTCTGCAATTTTATTATATATCTCTCCAAAGAGTGATAGAAACCTCTCGATTTTAACATTTTATTAACCAAAGCATGAGCATATTTTGGATCAGTATGGTCTACAGTTTGCAGCTTAGTAAGTTGATCCATCAAAATCTTTTTCACCTTGTCTTTTTCCATCATAGCCATCTTTAGCCTACTATACCCTTCTTCAACCATCTTTAGTTTCCCTTGCATGTGAGTCATTTATGTACAAACATCTTTGATCATTTCACCCAGCTAGGATTAAAAGTTAAACATTAGAAAACAAACCATAATAGGCATCTAAAAATTAAAGTTAAATACAATAGTTCACAAACATGAACTAACTGGGACTGAACATCCTTCATAATAGGAATAGCAAACTGGTCCGTTTCTCCTCCACTAGAATGAGAAATAAGCCCAGCCAAACTAGTAGGAACATCAAGAATAACCTTAGTTTTCTTACGAGGATGGGTGCCCTACTACAAGTTTTCCCTCATTTCCCCCGTTTCCATCCTTAGCTGACTAAGAGCCAACCTTATATAACATCATCCTTACATAACATATGAAAAAATAATTAAACTATGAACAATGCGCTAAAGTAATCAATCATAAGAAAATTACAATAAGAACAACCTTGTTTCCACGGGAACGATTTATCTTCACAGCATTATGTAACATTTCCCTAATTAGCTGACTCTCATTTGTCAAACTTCCTACCTTAGAGCGATGTTCAATAATAACAAAACGATTCCAAGGAGGAATGAGCATACCTTATACTTCCTTAATAAAGAAATACCATTTTTCCAAAGACCACAATTACTGGGGAATTTATCCACTAGGTGAACAGTAGGAATCACAAGGTAGAACGTCTATACACTTGTTGAACTGGCACTATATAGCTTATAAAACTTTAGAAAACCCTCAATTTCTAACTCTTGTTAGCACATAAATGAAACCCTAAAACTTTATGTAGTTAGGCCAAATAGACCAACAAAGGCAACCCACTAGTGGCGGTTCTATTTCTTTAATCAATGTCCATTAAAGGTGGTTCCTCAATAACCGCCTTTAACTGATGTTTGAACCGCCTTTGAAATAGAGGGGAGATAAAAGAGATGAGTTATGAACTTGGAACCTCAATTAAAGGTGGTTCTACAATCTGATCTGCCATTAATCAATGTCCATTAAAGGCGGTTCTTCAAGAAACAATTTTAATTGATGCCTGAACCACCTTTAAAATAGAGAGGACCAGAAAGAGACTAGTTCCTAACTATGAACCTCGTTTAAAGGCGGTTTTTTAAAACAAATTAAGGAACTGCTTTCTATCGTTGCCTTTAATAAATCCTTTTCCATCAGTGATCTCGGGTCTTCCCCGGGACCTTGTTTTGTTGGTTTCACGAAGCTATCATGGAGCATTGCGCAGATTCCAGATATTATGTTGGTACAGAAGGAATCTTCCACATCAATTAGAGTTTCAACCATTCTTTATTGATACATTTTACTGAAGTTATAATTGTGACAAGTATTATTAAAGGTGAAAATGCAAAAAACACCAATAACAGATTTTACCATTTTTTGTGGTGGTTTTGCGATTTTTGTATGTAATTTTAAAAACCTATACAACCATCAAGAGACCAATACGAGATATCACATAGGTTAGATTAACAATTTCCATATTTGTTGTGTGAAGATGTTTATTTGTATTGGTCATTAAATGTGGATTGCGGTGTTCGATTTTAAATACAATAATAGAATTTCACATTTTCCAAAATTATTTCCAAAATCGAATAGTTTAACACATGCAGAGAATCACTGCCAACATACATATCCTAGCAGCGAAAGGTGTTTAAAAAAATACAATTCAACAGTATCAATTCAGAAATGGACACCGACTTCGTGACCAATAACATTGAATGATGTCGCTCTTTTATCCGATATCATATTCAAATCAATTGACCCATAATACAATATCATAAGATCTAACTCCAATCCTCATAGGATAACCAGCACTTACAACTTTCGACATCGAATGTTCAATTCGAACGGACGCCAACATTTTCCATGAGAGTTTGATTTCCGATTCCGGAACAATTTTAACACTACAGCCAAATGGAAGTGTTCTGAAATTGTGAATTGTGCGGCGGTTGAGAAATAACAAAGCACGGCGGTTATAGACATCATTGATTAAGACAAACAACATAGGCAATTTAACCACAGTCTAAGAAAGGCAAAAAAAACCGCAGCAATGCCAGGGACGGTGATTTTAAGCTGCAGTCTTACTGTCAGTATCACCGCTCTAAACAAGGCACTTCTGCAATAGTGAACAAAACATGCAGAAGAACAACATTTCTAAACTAGAGAGTTCCTTGTTGCACAAGAAGAGATATTGTTTCATCAGGTAAAATAAAATCAATTGATTCAACAACAGTAAGATCACAAAGAATATCCTTGTTTCCGATTGCATGATATGAAGTTTCAGAGTCAAGAATCCAAGGTAAAGTAAACTTACCTGGCACATTGTCAGATGGTTTCTGTAATTTACAAAGTAAATTCAAAACCGTAATACATTGAGCGTCAAACAGTGCCGCATCGACAACCGGTTGATCGGATCACTCGGGGTTGCGGCGAAATTGGCGAAGGCGATTAAAGGGCCAGTTTGGGCTAAAACTGCGAACGACTAGCTAGAAGTTGAAAGGTAGGTAGCGGCGTCTTGAGCAGCGGTGATGGCGTCGAGCTTATCGGTGACGGTGGGTATGGACGTTGATCGGCGAGGACAGTAATTAAGGTTTTAGGATATAAGAGTTTTGGGATATTTACATCCGATGTCATGTAAACTATGAACGGTTAGTTGTGTTCATCATCAAATGTTACAATATATAGGACACTTTACAGAAGACCAAAAGAAAATTTATTCTATTCTAATCCTTATTATATACAAAACATAATATTACAAAATATCCCGATATATCCTAATACATATCATTAGAATTTGGTCTAAGTTTCTAATTTTACTACTTTTCATTAGAGTTTCGACCATTTCTTTATTGATACGTTTTACTGAAGTTATAATTGTGACAACTATTATAGAAAATGAAAAAAAAACAGCAACAATTAATTTTATTCGCTAACATCACACTGAATTTTCAATCAAAATACTGGAGACTCCAGTGGCATTATAGATGTTGTAAAACAGCTCCCGGCCGATTTGTTGGTTATCTTAAATTGGCGTGTGATTATAAAGTGACGCATGGCACCGTCTCTTGATTTCCATGCCAGCGGGTAGTAAAATGTGACTACGGATCCAAACCCGTGGGAGATCATAAAGAGCTGGGTGACCTGCACCGCAAGTTCATTAGTCAACTTTGTATATGAGTGGTTTGCACATTGACTTTGTAGGGAGGGTGAATTTATTGATGCAAAGCCACTTTTTCCTTCTCTTAAAAGTCTCCGCTGTATTTAAACTGTCTCTGAAACCTGGGTTCATGCTCATCTCTGGTCTCGTCTCGTCACAAAACATGGTAAGGCCTCCTTGCTGTGACAAAGTGGCCATCAAGAAAGGCCCCTGGACTCCTGAAGAAGACATCATCTTGGTCTCCTACATCCAGCAACACGGCCCTGGCAGTTGGAGATCAGTGCCTACAAACACAGGTAATTGATCTTTGATTAATTACTCCCTCCGTCCCAGGAGAATTTGCATGTAATCTTCTTCACCGTCTCCAAGAAACATGTTTAACACAGGTAAACATGTGTAACTACGGACAATAACGGCACACAAAAAAATCGATATTTAGAAACTACATGTTAAAACGAATCTAATCATATCTCATACGATAAAATTATTTTCACGTGTAGCTACGGAGTACTAAACATTTGTTTTCATCAGGGCTGCTGAGGTGCAGCAAAAGTTGTAGGCTGAGATGGACAAATTATTTGAGGCCTGGGATCAAAAGAGGCAACTTCACACCCCATGAGGAAGGAATGATTATCCATCTTCAAGCTATATTGGGAAACAAGTACTGCCCTCCACACATTTCTTTCAGTTCCTTGTGTTAAGGATCTCCATTTTCATTTGGTCCTCTTCCTTTTGCCATTGACAGATGGGCAGCTATAGCATCCTATCTTCCACAGAGAACTGATAATGACATAAAGAACTACTGGAACACCCATTTAAAAAAGAAGATCAAAAGGTTCCCACCAGATTCCGACTCCCAAATCTCCACTTCTTCAGTTGCTTCTGCTGCTTCCGTGAACCATAACCTGCAGCCGTACGCGTCGAGTGCGGAAAACATTTCCAGGCTGCTAGAAGGGTGGATGCGATCTTCCCCAAATATTGTGGATTCTTCACCGAATGGCGCCAAGATCTCAAAGTGCTACACACCATTAATGCAGCAGGATGATCAGTTAGGGGGAGGAGAAATTGACTCCATTTTGTCATTTGACAATAATCTTCACACTTTGCCTCTTACTGAAAGTGAAAACAACAATATTGTTTCTTCTGATCATGAAGAGAAACCAAAGCTGGGAGATGCTCCACCTCTGTCATTTTTGGAGAATTGGCTATGGGATGAAAGTGCCGCCGCTCAAGTCATGGAAATCCCATCAATCTTCTGATTTGTAACATTAGTCCAAACAAAAACTAGAAAAGTTTCCAACAAGGATGGAAGTCTAGTTGAATATTTATTTTTGTTAAGTAGTTTAATAATTAGTAAAATCTGGGGTCTACGAAGTAGATCCGCAGAGTTAGGATATTGTTAGTATGGTCCTCAACTTAATTTATGAACCTTATGCCATGGGTTCTGAGTTTTACTGTTTTAGTCGAAACGGGTAACAAATGGAGCAGAATGTAACCATATTCAAGAAATATAATAGGATGAAAATGTAATCCTCAATAATGAATATGAATTGCTATTATATATAAGAACTCCCTCCGGTACCTCTTTATATGTTACCCTAAAAAATGACATATTCTTTTCGAAAAGAAAAGTGAGTGGTGGAGGTTTAATTGAGAGTATTAAAAGTTAAGATTTGCCAGGGAGGGAACCCAAAACAAAAAAAATCATTCGCAAAATGAAAAATGACATATTATAAAAGGACATGAGGGAGTATGTAAAGATAAAATGTGAAAAATATTGAAGAACTGACCGACCATTTCACCAGTCAAGTCTTCGAAGGAAATCCTTCTAGACTTTGACAGTTTTTTCCCTCTCTAGCTAGAAAAAACTAAGAGCTAAGGTTTTGAAGTTTTCATCGGAAAACACTTATAACTTGTCTCTGGGATACCCTTAATGTGCATTGTATATAGTTAGAATGATATTATTATTTGTGCACATAATACTTGCATAGTAACCACATTTAAATTATGATAATGCACAATTTAATGCAAAAAATGCACAGACTTAAAATTTAAAATACACAAATAATTCCTAAGGATACGATGCTCATGGTACTCCATGGACACAATATAATTTATCTTCATCGGGAATTTCTCACCAATAAACCACGAATCAAGGTCAGTTGGTGAGGCACCAATCAAGGAGAGTAAACGGTCCACACAGAAGGATTAAGGACATTTCTTCTTCTTCTTTTCCTTTGAAAACACTACAAACACAATATTTTTTTATCTCGGTTATTTTGGGATATTTACCTCGATTTTTTATCCTTAAAAACCCGTAGTAAAAAGAGCAGTTCTTAAAAGTGTATTTCTTACCTCGGTTCAAGACCTAGATTAAAAGTTTTACCTCGTTTTTAGTAAAAAAAAAATAGCAAAAGCATCATTTCTTTTAACATAGGTAAAAAATTACCAACACTGGCTCTAATAAATTGCCAAAGCCGGACATCCAAGTTTGTCATCGTCGACAATTAACCATCGATGTCGGTCGAACTTGTAAAGTCACATGTGATGAATTTAATTATGGAGTAATGGTTGAGACACATGTGGTAAGGACTTTAATTGATTGGC
>JAULKM010000001.1:16453133-16518015 GCA_032355605.1 Rubia tinctorum
GAAGTGGACGGTGAAGGTGGGGATTTCGAAGCAGACGTTGAAGACGAGCATTCTCTATCTAGTGATTCAAACCCCGGGGACGATGATCGCTCACTGGTGTTCGGGAATAATGTTCCCACTGCATTCCATCAAATATGGAATCCTAATACCCGGGCATTTTTCAGGGATTACGGTGGTCATGATGAAGTTGGGTATGATTCGACTGATTGTGGCATAATACTTCCTAATTATGTTTAAGCGACAGGGGAATTTTCTTAGGGTATGAGATTTCGTAGTAAACCGGAATTGGTGGAGGCAATATCTAGGTGAAGTTCAAAGATGAACAGTGAACACCGAGTTGTGGAGAGCAAGTCACGTACATGGTACACATAATGTAGGGAAGTCTTCAAAGGAAGTGGCAATTGCTCTTGGATTGTCAGAGTCAGCATGATGTCTTCCCACGGTATGTGGGAGATCACCAAATGAGTAAGCAGTCATTCTTGTATTGGTGCTGACCGATCGGATGGTAACACTAACATGACATCGTTGATGATCGCTTGTTCCATCCGATATTAGATTGATACCAACCCCTCCTTCATTGTCAAAGATGTTATAGAGCATGCGCTGAAGGAGTTGAAAGTGACCATTTCGTACAAGAAGGCTTGGTACGGTCGACAAAAGGCTATTGATTTGGCCTTCGGAACTTGGGAGGAATCGTTCGAGAGGTTTCCCACGTTCATGGATGAACTGGTAAGAGCTAATCCGTCTACAGTTGTTGATTGGGGGTGACGTACCGGATAAATTTCATGGTCACGGGTTTAGGAAGTTCAAGTTCGTTTTTCGGGCATGTGGTCAGGCCATCGAAGCCTTTCGCCAATGCAAGCCAGTAATCAATGTGGGTGGTACTTTCCTGAAGGGGGCGTACATTTCAACAATGTTGCTTGATGTTGTGCACGATGCAAATGATTATGTGTTGCCCATTGCCTATGCGATAGTAGACGCTCAGATGAATGAGAGCTGGCACTGGTTCATGCTGAAGTTGCGTCAACATGTGGTAGGTAATGACTCGAGATCCATATGTGTCATATCTGATCGTTATTCCGGGATCCTGAACGCAATGGCAACCACGGAGGAATGGATGGAACCAGCAGGAAACCATCGATTCTGTTTGAGGCATTTTTAATTCAATTTCCTTAGTGCGGAAGGTGGGAAGTTTAAAAATGCCCACTTGAAGACCCTAGTGTGGCAGCTCGATAGTGCCAGACAGGTTCGGAAGTGGCGAGAGTTCAAGGAGGAGTTGAAGGAGGTCGAACCCGCTGCATGAATGTGGTTGAAAGCACATGACAGGAGTAAATGGTGTTTCGCTTTTGATGGAAACCGTAGGTGAGGTATTCTCAAAACCAACATGTCAGAGAGTTTCAACAATTGTCTGAGGTGCGCACGACATCTACCAATAACTGCTTGTATAAACGCAAGCTTCGAATGAACAGTCGAAATGTTGCTCAGAGGTTAGCAGAGGCGACTAACTGGAGGTACCCTTACATTACACGAGTTCATGTAGATATGCAGTTACTGTGGTAGTAAACGATTCTTAAGTTTTGTTATTTTGCAATTCTAAATTGCCTAGCCGGATTTGGAAGAAATTCGAGAAAAATGACACCAGGGGGCAGGGACATGTTGTCAATGTGTATGACCATAATTTACAGATTTATAATGTTGTGATTAGGACCTTCGACGATGGTGTGGTTGAGCGACACTACAATGTGAAATACTTGATGAAATGGTGTAGATGTCGGGAGTGGTAAATTTTTCGCCTGCCGTGTTCCCATGCCTTAGCTGTTTGCAGGAAAATGCGGGATAATCCAAAAAACCTGTGTGATGCGGCCTACCACACGACAACCTTCGTATCTCAATACATTTTGGGATTCATGCCTATCCGAGATCCATCACTTATACGATACGCCCACCGCCATGTGGAACAGGAGGAAAGCTTTGCGGAGGGCGTCAATAGTATAGTCGAGTCGAGTTCAACTAACCTTGTTTGGGATTCATGCCTATCCAAGATCTATCACATATACGATACGCCCACCGCCATGTGTAAAAGGAGGAAAGTTTTGCGGAGGGCGTCATTAGTATAGTCGAGTCGGGTTCAACTAATCCAGTATTAATAATACCCACATTTCTACCAACCGAATATGAATTTATTCATATTTTTTATTTACCATCGTGCACAAATTAAATAAACTATGAACAAGACAATGGTTTTGTGTGTTACGATCAAGTTAATAAATAGGCTATACGAATACATATGTCAAACCATTATCCAACAAATGAATAATTCATTAATCCATGGGAAAACATACACACACACATATATATATATATATGTATGTATATACACACACATATGTACATATATATGTAAAAAATACAAATTAATCTTACCTGAATTTTCTTCATTTTTAATCTTTATTCAAAACTATTGGATATTAACATTAACTAAAAATTATATTAATTAAACCTAGAGTACGCATTACAACAATGCGTCCTCTTCATTATTATCAATTTTTCATTATAATGTTTCTTAAACTCCGACAATTGTAAATAAAATAAAAATTTAGCCATTTCAGAGGACGCATTTCACAAATGTATCCTCCTTATTATTTTAAAATTTTATTTTCATGCTTCTCCAAAAATGAAACTTTAATAGATGAAAATAAAAAATTTAGAGGGCACATTTCACAAATGCGTCCTCCATGTTTTTACAAGTTTATCCGGACAATTATTCAAATTACAAAATGGAATTTTTTTTTACAGTGATCCTCTTCAATTTTCCGCCTTTTTAAATCCAAAAACAAAATATGCCCTGAGGATGCATTTTTAAAATGTGTCATCTATAATTTCAGAAACAAAAAAAGACCCAAAATTTCAACCCCACGAGAACACATTTTGATAATGCGTCCTCTATAATTTTAGAACCGAAAAAAAGAAAAACTTTAAATCACCATGAGGACGCATTTTGATAATGCGCCCTCCCCTCTTATTTCCATCCTCCCACCAAAAAGCTATCCAGCCTCCAAGTCCCACCATCCATCCCCTTCCAAGCAAGAACTCGAATAATAGAAGAAATCAAATAGCTGAAAAAGTTTGACAATGGAAATTCGGATCTACTAACGTCGGGCGTCATATATTGCTTTCTTAGATGATACTAGTGCAAGAATGGCCTAAGAAGGCGTCATTGGAATGCGATTCCTCATTGTTTTTGTGGAACTGCCATCTCTAACACCTTCCGACGATGGAACCCAGACAAAGGATCCTTTTGATATTAAAAAAATTTATATTAGACGGTTAAACCATGTTTGAATGGCAGTTCAAGCCACGATAATATACCATTAATGCCTTCAATTTCCAAGTTTGAACTCGTCCTACAAAAGTCCTTCTCCTCTCCTAAACCCTGCAAGCACAAATTCCTCCCAACCTTCGACGCTCACGTTCTTCTTCTCCAGCCCTCACAAATTCATCTTTTTATTTTGCTGCCCGCATGAAATATCCAAAACATTAGCTCTCTCGGGTTTTGATCAAGAGCATCGCAGAGAACCAACACTAGTGCACATGTTGTCTAAGTTTTATTTTCCTCCTTTTGTGTTTAATATTGGTGATGGATTATGGAACTTAGATTATTATTTTTATGTTTTTGTAGAAGTTAGATCTATTGATTTTTGTTAAGTTTTATCTTTGTTGTAGGTGGTGATAAGAAAGTACAAGGGTTGCAATTGGTAGATTGAGAAGGTGGCATGTAGACACTCATATGAACTTTTCAGTTTCATAAATTCTGATTTATTTTTTCAAACTTAGTAGCCAAAAATGGTGACACAAAATTTTCATCAAAAGGCTAAAAAATTCTTATTTAAATGGCGGCGGCGAAGGAGTGGGTGTGAAATCACAAGATGAGAACGTGGTGAGACCAATCAGGATCAGGGAATGAAGGGGATGAATCTGTTAGTAGAACTGATGATGAAGAGGAGTTGATTGTTGGGGAAAAATGGAATTTTCCTCTTTGTGTGATCAAGATGAGTATCGAAAATAAAAAAAATAGGACACCAAAAATTTGGTAACGCGGAAAACCCAAATCGGGAAAAACCGCGGGACTGTGTAGTCAAAATCTTCCACTATAAGAGGCTATAGTAGGGTTACAAATATCTCACCCAAGTAGGATGGATTACAAGGCTACTCACACAATGGTGGATACTAACTAACTAGAGAGGATGAAGACTTCCCTCTAATTCCTCACTCTAAGAGTGGATCTCTCACTAGAAGTAATAGAAGTGACTATGGAATGGAGTGGATGGGATTGAATGATGAACCCTTCTCTGACACCTCTATTTATAGGTGAACCAAGAATGCTCTAGAATTATTTTCCATCTTCCCAAAAACCATAGTAAATGCTTGGAGCCTTCTAGAAGTTAGTCTAGATTCTTCCCCCTATCATCCTAGAAACATCTCCCCTTTTCCAATAATGGAGAGTTATAGAATTAGGGAGGAAACCCAACACTTAGCTGCCTCAATAGTATCTCTTTCCCACTTACTGTTATTATGATTTGTACTTCAGAATCAATGTGCATATAGTTCTGAAATGAAGGTACCACTAATTACAGTGGCAAACAATACAACATTGCTGCCTGTCATCATTTATTTTATAATTGATGCCTGAATGCGTATACATTTTCTCTGTTTTGTAATTTTTGTGGGATACTCAGTATTTGATGATTAGTTAGATTCATCATTCAAACTCAGTAGTTTGATGTTGAATTAGGGTGCTGATATGGGGTCTGTCCACAAACTAGGTTCTACAAAGGAGGCAAGGCTTGACTTCTGGAGGGCTGACTTTGAAGCAATTGAATGAAATGCTATATCGCTTGTCATCGAGTGAAAATAGGTGAGAAAGGATTTCTTTTATTGTGTTAACAATTACCTCGAGTATTTCTATTGATTTCGTAAATAATCACCTCTCATTTGATTCCTTGGAGGTTTTTAGATATAGTATGCATGTGTTTCAATATCTGCTACTAAATTCCACTTTTTCTTGCTAATTAGTTGTGCAATTGCACAAGGAGAAGGTAATAGGACTTCTCGTGAAGTACATTATAGATTGTAAAGGTGGTTAGTTGCTTAATTGCTGCAAGAAAAGAGTAGCACACTTGAAGAATTTAGTTACATCAGTTGCTATTCACTCGAAGCACATATCTCAACGTATGTCGATTTTCATCATGATTGACTTTCATGATGACGATAGCCGGACGTGGTTGTTTTATTACTACTATTACCTGCATGGCTGCATGCATGACATATATTGATAATTGTAACTGGTCTTTGCTGTAACAGAGCGGAGAAGGCTTCTATTCTCTCTGATTTGATAAGAGAAACAAATGCTAATGAAATGAAGTGGATTACTATGATAATTCTGAAAGGTGCGTTGGCTATCAAATTGAAATCACTATGTTTTATGTGCCGAAAATAGTTTGGGTTTTGATGGTTTTTCTCTTTGTTGGGGACCTTGTACATGCTCGTTTGCTTAGATCTGAAGTTGGGAGTTAGTGAAAAGAGCATCTTTCATGAATTTCATCCGGACGCTGAGGATTTGTTCAATGTCACGTGTGACTTGAAACTTGTTTGTGAAAAACTAAGAGACCGTAGTCAACGGCACAAGCGTCAGGTTAGCTTCAAGTACATGGAAACTTTCTTAACCTCCGATTTTAGCTGAAGCTATTCGAGCAGTAGGCATCTGTGTATGCTTCTTGAGAAAATATGTACTCCCTCTGTTCCACCTGTATTTGCACTTGTTCACTATTTCAAGTTGACCAAAATTAATTTTGACTCTTGATATCTTTAATTGTGTATATTTAAAAATGATACTCACTCTGGTCCTCTAAATATGGCCTCTTATAAGATGGCACAAGGATTTTAAAAGTTGGAATGAGTGGAGGAAGTTGTATTGGGAGAGTAAAAAGTAAATTGAATGAATGAAAATAATATAGAATTTGCCAAAAGAGGAAGGAGCCAGAATAAAAAGACCATCCTAAAATAAAAAGTGAGCCATTATAAGAGGACCGGATGGAGTAAAAAGTTTATAGTTGAAAATAGATGTTACGACGATTTTAACAAGATCCCGTATGATAATATATTATCTTATATATTACTCGAATTTTACTTTTCAAACTAATTTTGATTAAAATAATAGTGCCTGAGACAGGGAGTATATCTTTTTCTCTAAGTAGTCATATCTGTCTTTAGTTTACATTAGCTGTTACCACTTACCAGTTGGTTATTATCTGGAATGGGTTAAGATTTTATTATATGTCCTCTCTTTCCCTTAAGTTTGAACTTCTGTGCTCAAACTTGTACCAACTTGGAAACAGTTGCAGAGCTTTCATCTTTATGTTTCCACTTTCCACCCTTGTCCCTGCCTCCACACCCACCCACCCCCAACCTGCCAGGGGTCTCTGTTGTTTACTTACTAATATTTGTACGATTTATTCGTGCTCAGTTATTTTCTTTCACTATCCATTGTAAGATACTGAAGTAGCAGGTATTTGATTGTTTTTTCTGTGAAGGACATAGAAGTTGGAAAAGCTGTCCGTCCTCAACTTGCGCTCAGAGTAAGCAATGTTGGTGCTGCTTGGAAAAAGGTCATTACTTTGGACTTGAAACACATTATTTAAAATGCAACGGTTTTGTTTAGCATTTTGGTATTGCTTTCTTTTAAATAGTCTATGATTTAGCTTAAGTTTTTTTATTCTTCTTTCAATTATTGTGTTTCTTCTATGGTTTCTGCCAGTTATGTCGATTCTCTACCTTGGGGAATATTCAACTGTTATCTTTTGTTACTTGAACAGCTTCATGGAAAGGAAGTGGTAGTTGAATGCAAATTTGACGGTGACCGCATCCAACTTCATAAAAATAACTCAGAAGTACATTTCTTCTCTAGGTAATTTTTTCTGTTAAATTTTTATATCTATTGCTACTTGATACCCTATTACAGAGTTAATGCGGGGTTTTGAAATTTTTTGTTCTGGTGATTTTGATTGAACGTTAATTGAAGCTTAAAATTTGATGTAATGTCGACTTTCCTATGTTCTAAACCAATATTTAGACCTGAGGATAGGACCTTCCTTCAGAGGTAAAAGTGATACTATATGGTATTTTGATTATACTGCACCTCTATACTACCAACAGATGATGTCTTTCTGATTGTACTGGTGGAGAGTTCCTCACCCACCTGCATCAATACTCAACTTTCATTCAATGATTGTTTATAAATACCTGTGCCCATAAAGAGAAGCATCTCTGCTTGATGTAAAAGTGATCACTTACATTTAGTTTCTTATAGCATGATGTTACTTTTCTTGATTTATGCAGAAACTTTCTAGATCATCCTGAGTATGGGCACGCCATGTATGACATTATTGCAAACAATATTCTAGCTGACAGGTATGGAAATGTATGAAAAGGCCTACATCTCACTCCTTGTTGGTTCATATTGCAGAAATGTTTGCTAATGTCTTTGTTGGCTGTAGTTACTTGCTTCTTAATGCATTCATGCTTTAACCTCCCTGGGAGGACGTGGAGATGATTTTTGAACTTTAGATAATGGCTTATTGATGCACATGCTTCAGTTAAAAAGAGTTGGAATCAAGGAATGTGTTTGCATCACAAGCTTTTAGATTAGAAATAACATTATTACTATTTAGAAGTTGAACTCAATTTTGTGTATCATCTACAATTAAATTAGAAATAACATTATAACTAATTGAAATTGTTGAACTGGATTTTTTTGTAGAAATTGAAATATCTTGTTTTGTTCATAAAAATTTCCCATTTCGGATACCTTTGTTCATAAAAAAGTTGAGGAAGCATTTCGGCATTCTTTGCTGATAATCGGATACATGTGATATCTTGTTTTCTCTGCTGAATTTTTAGTAATGCCTGAAAATTTTAGTTTTCCAAGTAATGTCTTGTTTTTACAATTTCTGATAATTAATGAGGAACACGAATAGCAAAATTAAATAAAACCAAAACCTGCTTTTAAGTTTGTGGCTCTTAAGGATCCTTTTTAGTTTTCCCTGCTAAATTTGAATTGTAGATACCTTTGTCAAGAATGGCACTTATTCATATTCTAACACTGTTATCATAAGGTGGATAATTTATTCACCAAGCACAAGTGTTTTTGAGATCATTTTTGTATGCAATAATCGTGCTGAGTTTATGGACTTCATTTCTATAATAGGTGTATACTTGATGGGGAAATGTTGGTCTGGGATACATCTGAAAACCGTTTTGCAGATTTTGGTTCCAATCAAGAAATAGGTACTGTATTGATTATTTTTGTTTGAAAGTTAGATGTTGATCCTCTTCTGGAATCTGTTTCCAATTTTAATTTCTCCGTGGCTTCTCTTTTGTAGCAAAGGCAACAAGAGAGGGGCTTGATGGTGATCGGCAGGTAGGCTCCTGAAAACCCCTTTTTGAGATTTTCATGACCCAAAGAGCTGTTGTAACATGTTTATCATGCTCTCTTCTGATGCAGTTGTGTTGTATCCTTCATTGCTCATGGATTGGGTAGTCAAATGGAAGTGATCTATATTTTAGGTACTCCATTCATGTCACACAATTGGAATGTTTGAGCTACTAATTAGTATCATGATCTGGGTTGTCTTGGGCGTGTGATCTGTGTTTCCTTCACTCAAGTATGAATAGATGTTGCTTTCGATATTCTATATGCTGGAGACACCAGTGTTATACACCAGAGTCTGAGAGAGCGCCATGATCTTCTACGCAAAGTTGTGAAGCCAAAAAAAGGTCGATTGGAGATTTTGGTTCCGGGTGGCGGTCCCAATGGAAATCGTCAATCTGGTAAATAATTTCATGCATACATAATTAATCAGTATTCTATGGTTGACTTGTGATATCCCTTTATTTATGTTATTTATCAGCTAGAAGGATTTTAATGTCATTCTCATAATGTGTTATTGATTGTTTTGGTGTATATTATTCCATATAAACTTACTGGGTATTGATTAAAAGGGTATAAGAATAAGCAATGAGAATTATTCAAATTCATGGAATCATGGTGTTTGCTTTATGGGTGTGAATCAGAATTCTAGAATGATTCTTACATTTTCAAAAATCAACCATTGCCACATTCCCCCAGGGGTTTAGTCCACCTCCCCTTAGGGACATATTAGATTTGCTAGTGTGCTAGTTTAAGCTGTTCAGTTGCCATAAGGCCCATATCTGAGGTTCTATGCATAATTTCCATTGTAAGCTGTGTAATTGTTCCCAATCTCTGATCAAGAAACAGCATTCTTGTTTGAACTTGTGAAGGCATGTGTCTTGGCTGGTTGGTTTGGCCACAAATATGTCTTTTGTGAATCTGAATAGATTTTTATTTTTTGTTCTAAGGGTCTGTTTGGTTAAAATTGGATACTGAAGTGTGAATGCTGATGCTAAAGTTTGGGTATTGAACAAAAGTCGTTGAGGTTGAATCGTTCGACCATATTTTAAGCCTGGCATTTCCCATCTCATTTTATATTTATTAACCACTTTCCATGTCCCTGACTATCCTTTTCCATTTTGAAGGCACAACTTAAATTTTCATGCTCACTTGTTTATTCTTGGTGTGAAATCAAAATAAGAGAGCTTAATGTGGATAACACAATTTAGATTTTGTGACTAACTATAACTTAGTATAGGCATTACTTTCCTCTAAAGGAGAGGGAGAGAGAACAGTTAATCACATGTAGATGTGATTTTAATAAGTCTCAAATTTGTATCTGTGAACCAAAATAGCATCATTCGCTTATGTTAAAATTGTTAAGACATTTCACAGGGAATTCATACAAATTTTAAAGGCTAATAGTTTTCATCTTATAATAAATTATCTTGAAAAGTTATCCAATGTAGCTATGATTGGGACTTAAGAACAACGAAAAATGTAATTTATAAATGTTTGTAAAAACATTGATTGGTTGGTGGGAAAAGAAGCAGAAAGTTCATGAGACGAAAGCAAGCTAATCTCTTTATAACTATATATGTAAACTAAGTTAGGTATATCTGCTCGTGAGCCCTTTAGTTAAAGGCCCGGCTTGGCTTCATGTTTATTGAGTTCGATCAGTTTGAGAATTTTTGAGTTTATAGTGTAGAAGTATATATTTTATACTACTTGATTTAAATTATTTAAAATTTTCTATGTAATTTGACAAAGCTTTCTAATTTTATTAGTAAGTTTCTTTAGAATATTTATGAATTAATTGAACCTTTAGCTCGAGCTTAGATGAGATTCAAGTATGCTTATTTTGAATTCAAATTCCATAATTATACCAGTGGATGAGATTCTGAACTTGTTAAATTTAAGAACTTGTACTTTGAATTTTTTAAGTTTGTGTATAGCACGATTCTGTATCTACTGGACTGTAATGCAGTATACACATTATATATGAAAAAAAGATGTAAATAAATAAATACTAGCAAACGAAGCCGTATATTTTTTGGAGTAAAGTGCTAAAATAACTGACTGAAAGTGCCAATATAACCTTGCAATTTGTAAAAGTGCCAATCTCACCCTGCACTTGGCTAACTTTTTAGTCAACGGACGTTTGACCGGAATTTGGTGAAATGACGATTTTGCCTTTGATTAAAATAAAGAAAAAACATGAAAATACTGAAAATGCCCTCCCATTTCCCCATATTTTCCATTTCCTTCTTTCCCATTTTTCCTATTTCACATTTTCTTCATCGTCCTCCGCTCTGCCGCCGAGGAGGTGGTGGTGTGTTTGATTTGAGGCCACAGGAAAGGCGAAGAAGGCGAAGGAACCCATGGTGAAGAAGGTCCTTGCGCCCTCACCTCCGTTGAAACAACTCCATGGCCCACCATTCTGAATAAGCCCCACGTTGCCGCATCGCGAATTGCCTCCAATGCTGCCTTTCTCCGGGCGGCGTCGGTCTCAAGGGTTCCGGCGATGGGTGGTGCTGTATTTAAATGGAGCTGAGCTCGGCGGTAGGGGGAAAGAAGAGGGTGGGGATAGGGTGGCGGAGGCCTGAGGAGAGGGTCGGGATAGGGTGACGGGGGGCGGTGTGGTTAGGGTTATTGGGTTTGGTGTCCCGGGAGGTGGTTGATAGTGGTGTGGGGAGGGATTTGGAGCGGGTGACGGAGGTTGGGGGAGAGATTTGGAGCTGGTGGTGGGGAGGTGGAGGAGGCGGCGGCGTGTTAGGATGGCGAATGTGGAGGAAGACGGGAAAACCAGCATCTCCGGAGATTAAGCACCACCGTTCAGCTCCACCGATCGAGAAGCAAAGCTGCGCCTTAAACTTCCAGATCTGCTCCAACACCACTGTCCGGCACAGCCCCTCTGCCGAGTCATTGCCGACGGGGTTAGGGTGGTGGAGGTGGGGCAGGTGGCGGGGTTAGGGTGGTGGAGGTGGGAGGAGGTGGGGGGGGGGGTTAGGGTGGGGCTAGGGTGGCGTAGGTGGGGGTTCATGTGGGGTGGGGAGGGATTTTGAGCAAAACAGAGCAAGGGTGAAAGAGAACAAGGGTATAATGGGTATTAAATTTTTAGCTTTGGCTTAGAGGGTATTTTGGTCATTTCAGTTTCTAGTAAATGCCTGAATTCCTTGGATCAATGCTGAAATTAGGGACTTAGGCTATAGGGAAAAGGGCAGAAATGACCCTATAAAATTGAGAAAGTGCAGGAATGATCTTATAAAATCTGAAAGTGCAAAATCAACCCTATATCTTTGAGTAATAGTGCAGATATACCCAAATAACACTATTCCAACATTGGCCGGCTAAATTCAGCCGTTGATCTAATATGAAAAGACAAAAATACCCCTAAACTTAAAACTAAAAAGTCAATGACCAATTACCCCTAGGGTTCTTTTTCATCTTCAAGACTTCCTCCAGCACCACCACCGCGGGCGCCGCCACCTCCAGAAAAATCCATTAAATTTAGTTGATTAGTTAAGTTTGAATTTTACAGAAGAAAATGGCTTGCAATCCAGAAAAACCCAGATAAACGGGTTTGGGAGGGTAAAATGGATTTTAGGGTAAAGTTGTATTTTCCTATTTTTATTTTCTTAAATTAGGGGCATAATGGTCATTTTAATATTTTCTGATCAAATTCAGGTTGTTAGGGTTAAATTGGCACTTTCATTGGAAATTTAAGGTTAGATTTGCCCTTTCAGATTTTACAAGGTTATATCTGCACTTTCTAACAAAACATAGGGTTTAAAAACGCATTTTCTCTAGGTTATATTTGTACAATTTGACCAGCAATTAGGGTTAGATTGACACAATTGATCCTAACTTGGGGTTAGATTGACACTTTCTTAGATCGCAGGGTTATATTGGCACTTTCAGCCAAAAGTTAGGGTTATAAGTGTATTTTGCCCTATCTTTTAAACAAATTATATGGAATTATTATGTGTGAAACTCAAAACATGGTGCGTGAAAAGTATATAAAAATTTACATATGATTTAATGCAAATAAACAGTTATGAATTCAGTTTTCTAAAACTTGGTGGGCTGATCAATTATGTTTTAGCCTATAATCATACTTGTATTCAGACCTCACTTATCCAATTAAAACATTTTGCACCAAATTAAGCCATTTTGATTTGTATAACTTTGATTTACATATAAATTTGATGCAAATAAAAACTTGAGCACTCAGATTTGCATAAACTGGTGGACTTATGAATTGTGTTTTTAGCCTATTATCATACTTGTTTTCAGACCTCCCCTTATCTAATTAAAACATTTGACCTCAAGCAATTATGCAATTTTGATTTATAAAAGACTAATCAATTAAGAAGATTAAGTGCTGTATTTGGTTATCAATGAACTAGCTAAGTTACAAAAATCTATTTACTTTGAAAAGTGACATGTTAAAAGTGCTCAAGATGAGGTTAAAAAGGCCATACACTAAGCTTGGGTTGATATGAGAGCCCACTATAAAATTATACAAACTGGCGCATGTGGGAGATGTGGGAAAAGAAGACAAATAACTCAAAAAGACAAATAACTCAAAAGTATACAGATAAAAGACGAACTGAAAATGTTTGAGCTGATGGTAAAGTAATGGAGGGTTGATAGAAGATACTGTATCTTATTTAATCAAGAACTCTGTCATGAAGATAATAAGTGACCTTGTTCAGTCAGATCAAAATACAATTTCGACATATCCTCACAAATTTGAGTCTTTGGACATAGAATAGGCAAAATGAGAATTTCCGAAGATGTTGGTGATAAGGATTTTATTCCAATAGAGGCATGGTACTGCTTTAGAAAAGTTGAATTATGTACACATATATTTATTACTCTCTTTGTTCTACTTAGTGCAAGATACAATTATACAAAGTTACGAGTCACAACACCCCAAAAAAACCCGTCATAATCTTCTCACTTACAACACGTGGAATGTTTGTTTGGCATGCCAATTTTAATATGAAAAATTGGGAGTATAATTATAAATTTTACATGCCAATTTGTTAAAATTATGCTAACTACTCTGTTATTAAATTATGATGGACACTGAAAGTTGTGGCGATTAATGTCTGCTGCCCTGATCTAGTTTTATCAACATTTCACCTCTCTCTCTGCATGTATAATTTTAATTTTATTTCTCTGTATTGTATTCTCTCCTCTTATGTTGCATATAGAATTAATAATGGTATTGCTCATAGAAATAGCTTTATCTGGGGAACTCTTAATGCACAGTTTTGCAATTTTCGGCTTTAAATAGATGTAATCTCTAAATGGAAATAGAGACTGGGCTCTAATTCCTGCTTCTATTTTTCTTTACTTCATTGTCCTACAGGAGAGCCATGTCGATCATTTGTAGCACATGGCGTTGAGGAAATTGAGAAATTCTTCAAAGAGACTGTTGAGAATAGGTCAGTTGCATCTTTGATTTGCTGGTGTAATATCTCATCCATATTTTTTAAGTATCAGGAAGGAAGTTTTACTGTATTTAAATCCTAACCCATTGTTCAGAGGCACTGAGCTGTGTATAAACTCCTTAATGGGAATTATAGTTTTGATTTAGATGACCAATCTGAATGAGTACATGATTGCATTATTTTATTTGTGTATGATTCAGATTATGAAATGAGTATAATAGCAATTGATGATGCTTGGCCGGGTTGTTTATTTGTAATGGCAATCAATACATGCATTAATTTCTTCCTTGAGATTTGGACTAAAGTAATAAACAATCTTGTGGATTCAGAATAAAAAAAATAACCCTGCCTTAGTTGACAAATGATCGAACTTTGGTTTATCATCAATTCTTGGCAAAAAGCACACAATAGCCTTCAAGGACTCTGAGAACTATAATTACCTTCATTTATAGTATACAGTTAATCGAAAATTCAAAAGATGACTCAATTGTTTTGGGTGCTGATACTGTGGAACTTCAAATAAATTGTCATCAAATCCCAGGTGATTAAAAAATTGATGAGATTTCAATGTCTAACTGTTGGTTCAACAACAGCAAGCTTACTTTTAAAATTACAGTGCTATTTATCAAGTGTCTGCAATTACAAGATTAATTTTTATTTATATTCCAAACCTCATGTTTTTGCAAACCAACCCTCAATTACAAAGTACAGAAATTGAAATAAGTGTGGTAGAGAGAGTTATATGAGATATGCTGAGAAAGAAATTAAAATGTGAGAAATAGTTGGAGAGATTAAAATGCATAGAGAAAGAATAATGTGAGAGTTAATGAGGTGGATTACAGAATTTAGACGGAGTTAGTGAGATGCAGTAGTTAGAAAAAGAAAGTGAAGTGGGATATGTAGAGCAAGTTAGAGAGGTGGAGAGAGGTAAAAAGAGTACGTGGTGGAAGTAAAGAGAGTTGGGTAAGAAATACAAAAATGGAAAAGGAAAAGATGAGAAGGGGGGTTTGGTACAGAGAAAATATTAATCGTGGAGTCTAATGAAATGGAGGATTAAGGGGGGTAGGTAATTAATTCAAATACGATAATTGTCATACACTGACTCGTAATAGCTGTCAGATTCCTTCTATTAAACCCAACACAGCACCCTGCATATTAACACGATGTTTTTTCTTTAGTTCATCACCTATAAGTGCTGCATTAGTGAGAGTGAAACACTGTTTTTAAAATTAAAGATGAAAACGTCTTTAATCTCTCTCATTCTATGTTGGTAATCAATCCAAATGAGGTAATGATTAACTTTTTAAATTCACACTCAAACAAATATTATCAGTCACATTTCCTTTTCTGTAAATCCCATCAATATACCCCTCAAATTAACTAAACATCTTTCTCAAGCTGCATTCCGAGTGTCAAACACTGGTTCTTTAATTAGAGATGAAAACGCCTTTAATCTCTTATTTTATGCTGGTAGAAGTTGAAACTTCCGGGTAATTGTAAAAATGGGTGATTGTGGTAAATAAACCAAAAAGGTTTTAACATTTAGAGTTTATTATGAACGAACGATGGGGAAATCGGTGTAGATTGTAGACATTCAATCCAACTGGGTGCAACAAATGGAGAAATGTGACATACATATATTGTGATTATACAGTACAGTTAAAATTTAGAGGGACTATTGAACAGCTGTAAGACCAGGAATACTCTAGGCTTGGAATATTGGATGACAACATGAACAGAATAATAGGTTAGCAGACATGATACAGTTTTGGTGGAAATGATGACATACTAGATTTAAACTAAATAAAAAAGTAAAGTACTAGAAACATTGTATGGTAGCCTCAATGGATGAAAATGATGAGAAATATTCCTAAGAGGTTTGAACATGTGGCCAAATAGATGCCCCAATAAAATGTATAAGAAATAGGAAGCCTACAACACAAAAATAAAATAGAAGGGAAGACTTAAAAAGGATTTTGGACAAGTTCATATAACAAGCTAAATTTAAATGGACTAGACTCCATTTTTAGTCTTTTGTATATTGCAGAGGAATGTTTTTGTCCCTTACTTTTAAAATGTCCTTTTTGATCCAGGATTTTTGTATACTAAATTATTTGTTCCCTTTTTTTTTGTGTTATGAAATACGTCCAATTTTGTCATGTATAGCTCATATGTTCACAAATTCATGGTCAGTTAAGGCAGAACAGTAGGATTCTGCACCTAGAACACAAGAAATGGAGTGGTAATTAGGGCAATCAATAATTTTGTTGAGTGTACTAAGAATATGGGTAGTTTTGCAAGGTTTAAAGTGTATGATCTTTAGTTTTACCTTAGTTGTTCTTCGGTTTGTAAATCTACCTGACTGGCACTAGGTGGAATTGGACGCTTGTGCAACGTAGATGACCAAGTGATCAAGTTATAGTACACAAAAGTATGGGACATGAAAAAAGTTATAAGAAGTAGGGGGATCAAAAACAATTTTAGCAAATAACAGAAGTTCAAAGTTGGTATTTAATATAAATATAACAATGGCTGCTCAGTGATGATTGGTTGCAATATCTAAATTTATTGCGGAATCGTATAGGATGATAAAGATTTAGTAGTTTTATCTTATGTATCTTTATTTCTCTTGGGGAAGAGGGGGCGGGGGTAGGTGGAAGAGTGTGGGGTGGGGTGGGGTTGGTCTGTTATTAAGTGGAATTAGTCTATTTTCTATCTTGTCTGTAGTTTCATTCTATATTCCCTGGTTTGCATTTTTAATGAGTACTTCTTGTTTTACACAGGGATGAAGGAATTATTTTAAAAGACCTTGCTTCCAAATGGGAACCAAGTGATCGTAGTGGAAAGTGGCTAAAACTGAAGCCTGAATATGTGAGAGCTGGAGCTGATTTAGATGCTCTTATTATAGGTTAGAGTTACTTCTTTTCAGTTTTCCCAACTTCAGCCCACGGGGACACGGCGGCTCCTTATTAACAATTTTATTCTTCTGCGAACAGGAGGTTACTATGGATCTGGTCGCCATGGTGGGAAGGTGATTTTATTGATATATTTATCCTTTTTATTTTTTGTTATGCTTGGAATTAGGATTACTGACTTTGTTGTCCTGTATAGGTAGCACAATTTCTTGTGGGATTGGCCGAACGTCCCTTGCCAAATATGCATCCAAAGAGGTATTCTTATTATCTCAAGCAGCAATCCATAAACAAACTGTAGAATGGAGAAATAATTTGTTCCGCTTTTCATATCCTCCTTGGCATTTTTATATCTCTTAAGTGCTTGTTACTCGTTGCACTTTCTGTTTCTGTCTGGGTCCATTCAATCTATTGTTTGACTTCTACCTCTTTCTTGGAGGGCTATTTTATCTATTTTCATCTGATTGATCACAGTAGCTGATTCAAGTATTAGATGCTAGACATTTTATTTCCACTCTGTGGTTAAATGTAGTTATTTAAGTTTAACCATTTAAATTTTGAGGTGATATTCAATCTGAGATGGATAGGGAGTTCTGCGGAGGCATCAGGGTGCTAGTTTGTTACTCTGACACATTATTAATTACATATACTATTTAGACTATTTTTTAACTTGCTATTAGGGGAACATGACAGGGTAGTTGCGTCATTGGTTCACCAGCTTCACTTAAACTAACAAAAAGAAAAGAAAAAGAAAATGCCACGAGCCAGTCACACCGGCTTGTGTCTTGCATCAAAATTGATGGATAAATGTAGATTTATTCCCTTAGGAAATGAATTTGTCCCATGGCTTGAGATGTTTCTAAATACTTGGCATGTTGGCACTTTTTGCTTCTTGTTGCACCAAGTAAATGGAATTGAATTTTCTGAAATCCACGTTTCTGCATAAACTATTTCCTTATTTATTTCTGCTTCTGATATTTCAGTACATAAATAGTCAAAAATAACTCTGAATTAAGTTTAACAATGCAGATTCATTTCCTTTTGCCGGGTTGGTACTGGGCTTTCTGACGAGGAGCTTGAAACAGTTGTGAACAAATTACAGCCTTATTTTAGGTAAGATATGATTGTTTAGTCATCAATCCAGATCACTCTTTTGCTAGCATCACACCAGTCGCAAAGCATGATATAAGTAATCATATTCTGTTTTTGTTGTATAATAGGGGTCTGGTTGTAAAACAAAGTCTCAATCTGCTCATTGAAAAGAAGCATTTGGATCTTTTTAACTGTTCTGTTGCTAGTTTAGGCAAGAACAAGTACCTTATAGACAGAGTACATAATATAATAGCAGTAAAGGCCTAAAGGGATTATAGGGCTTTATGATCGGAAAGAGAGAAGGGTTGTGACTGGTGTGCACTGGGTCGATGGGGGAACCAGTAGGAAGGGGGGATGCCTAATTCACATCAGAAATCGCCAACTTGAATACAAATAAAACTTTTATTATGTCGAGAAACAAAACGAACCACTTATATTATCGGAGCTGAGGTATATGAAGAATGTCTTTTTGCCCCTTTCATCTAGTGGTTTAAAAACACCACGACAACCCTGTCCTACTAATGGAGATTAGACACTGATCATTCATACAGTAAAGCATAGTCTATTCCAGGAGTTTGGCAAATTGCACCAAGTCCTACTAACCTTTCAGTTTTGATGTGGAAAGCTGTCTTAACTGTAGCTCTTTTAAACAAAATTTGGCAATAAGCCTTCATGTGCTTGGTTTGCATGAAAAGATGGATGTTATGCAATGGTGAGAGGGACTCATATAAAGCTCCAGAGCATCATTTTCTGAGAATTACATAGGCCGATTGCACTTACTAATGGGGTTTGGATAATCCCACACATAACCTATGGCTATGGATCTCTGTTCCTGTCCTGTTCTGGATCAACTTCTACATTACTCTTCTTACCCTTCAAGGATGCCAATGGATCTTTACTCTTGTAGTGCCATTGATCATGATGCTTCATTTTGTATCCTAAGAGGATCAAGTAACTTTTATGGACTGATGGTATCCATTGCAAGACCTTGTGTCCAAATTACATAAGATCAGTCAGAAATCATCCTAATTTGAGTCATATTATTTTATAATAGAGTTTTCTTGAGATTATGTGATACTTGTCCCTAGAGTTGCCCAAATGGCAGAAGTTTGACACCTTAGCCCTTATTATTGCTTCATGTAACTGAATATTTTCTAAGTAATTACCATAGTTAATGGCTATATGATCATAAGGGTCACCAAAATCTATAGACCTAAGCAAAAAACCTAGCACAACTCCATATGTATCTTTGACATATCTGTTGAATGGATGTGGCTGTCTTCTGCTGCTGTAAAGGAAAATATTAGAGAAGTCAAGGTTTTGCCCATTGCACGTCTCTAATCTATTAGTACTTTTTTTATTATTTATTTTCATATTTCTCTAAATAGTGTTCCTTCAAGATCTACTTTTTTCTCTGCCACCAAAAATGAGCATTTGGTTTTCATAATATGAGTCTAGCAAAATAAGAAATGCCAAACTAGCGACCAATATGATAAAGTTGCCCAGAATGTAATCTTCATGTAAGTGCCTTGTCTTTGAACATTGATGTCTGTGTTTAATGTTTCTGAAGCATCGCTTCTTGTTTTAGAAAATATGAATACCCAAGGAAAGCAGCACCAAGCTTTTACGAAGTCACAAATAACTCAAAAGAGAGGCCTGACGTTTGGGTTGAAAGTCCTGAGCGGTGAGCATTTTCCTCGAAAAAAATAAGCATAATTTGCATTTCTTGACTATATGGTTTCTAACATTCTGTTGTAAAATTCAGATCAATTATACTCTCAATTACCAGTGATATTCGAACTATAAAATCCGAGGTATGAAATTAGCAGGGTGCTCTTATTATTTTATTTTTCTTGCTTTTTGGGGATCTCTGACCTTCAGTAGATTTATTTTTTCCCATTGTCGTGTCAGGCTACTTCGTTTCATTGGTTTCTCACCGACTCCCATTCTATATATTTTCATCGAGTGCCACTTTGATTTATTGTTGACTTGTGACTTGTGAATTATAGGTGTTTGTTGCTCCTTACACCCTGAGATTTCCACGAATAGATCGAGTAAGATTTGACAAGCCTTGGTATGAATGTCTGGATGTGAAAAGTGAGTGGGTACTCGGCATTGGGTTTTTTATTTCTGTTTTTGAAATTATATTATCTTCTGTTGAGATATAATTTTCTTTGTAGTGTAGTGCTTGTGGATGCATTATCTGCATTTTCACTTTTACTGCAGCTTTTGTTGAGTTAGTTCATTCAAGCAATGGCACTACTCAAAGAGGACAAGGTTTCGATAATGTGCAGGATAATTATCCCAAACGGAAGTCAACAAAGAAAGTTGAGAAAAATGCTTCATTTGTTCCTACACATTTTATTCAGACTGATGTCTCCACAGTGAAAAGTGAAACTCTGATATTTCTGAAAATTGTTTTCTGTATCCTTGCTAGATGAGAAACTAAATTTTCTCCATTACTGCCCATGCTCTCATTTTGCTTCATTTTGCTTCATTTTGGTTGGCTTGTCCTTTATATACAAGCTGAGAGGTTACACACTTATGCAAGTGTGTTTGTCTGAAACCTGAATTCTTTTAGAGGATAGTATTCATTGTATTTCTCCCATTCAATTAATGGCAACCTCAGTTCTAGAATTGACTATATTATTAGGAATTAGAACTTTTTTACTTGCAACCATTTTAATTAGAGGTTGTCATTTAAAAATAAAGTTACTTAAAAGCAACAACTAAGCCTTGATACAATTACATGGCATCATTTATTTGTCAGGAATTATTCCTTCTTTGAGTTCCTTAACTACAGCAGACTTTGTAAATGTACCTTCTACACATTCCTTGGATCTGCTGCACAAAATGGTAGTGGAGAATGGGGGCACATTCTCAATGAATCTTAATAATTCTGTCACACACTGTGTTGCAGCGGAAAGTAGAGGTCTCTCCCTCTCCCTCTCCCTCTCCCTCTCCCTCTCTTAACTGGACTCTTGAGAAACATGAGTTTAATGTGGCAGGAATCAAGTTTCAGGCAGCAAAGCTACGGGGTGATGTTATCCATTATTCTTGGCTTCTAGATTGCTGTTTGCAGAAGAAGCTCCTACCTTTGCAGCCAAAGTTAGTTTCCAATTTCTTCTGGATACTTGTTTGGTTACTGTGTCTAAACTTTCTGAAAAGTCTTTCTGAAAACTTTCCCTTTTAAAATCTGGAAAGGTATTTCCTCTATCTTTCTGAACCCTCAAAGAGAGAGCTACAAGAAGAAATTGATGAAAACTCTGACTCTTATTTTGTGGATGTTGATGCTGCAGACATTAAACAGGTATATGTCATAGCATGACCCCCTCATTAATTTTTTGAAAGTTTAGTTCACTGTGTAAATTCTTTCATAATTTTCTCTTTTGAAGCTTTTGAGCAACATCGATCGAGTGCAACATTCTGGGAAATTTGATCACTACAAGAAGAAGTATTGTCCAAAAGAAAAATGGGCTCACTTTCATGATTGCTGCTTCTACTTCATATTATCACCACAGTCACTGTAAGATAATTTCCATTTGTCTTCTATTTGGGAAATAATTGACATAGAGTAGTCATATTTTCTTTTTCTGTGGGTTTGATTTCCTGGTTATGTGTAGAATGAAATCGGAGTGGAAAGTCTTGTTGGAACTTGCACTGCGTAGGATGAAGGTTGCAATTTCCTTTGGCGGTGGGAGAGTTACTGATGATCATCAAGATGCTACCCACGTAATAGTCTTCTCTGCTCCGCAATCAGCTGTGGACTTCAATTTGTTGTTATGTCGGTGAGCTTTTCTGCACAACTGCAGAATGATACATAATTGGTTGCTACTGTTTTGTCAATCTTGTTGACTCTTGTCAGAAATTCAGTATGTAGTCTAGAGATTCTAATGAGTGTAGGTTTATTTGTCGGCTGAGAGTAAAAGAATGGCATATCTTCAAAACGTCTTTTTGTGTCCAATAGGTAATGGGGTGGGAATCTCGTGCTTGATGTTTTGTACATGTAACCGCTAATGGGTAGCTTTTACTTCAGAGTCTTGCATGGTAGATAAAGAGTGATTGATTGTATTGAGTACCTAAAAGTAATGCAACAAGTTATACCCATGGAAAAAGTAAGTAAATTTAGTGTGTAATGGGTTCTTTGCTTTTGTCGTATCAGAATAGATTCAAATGCTCAACCATTTTCCATTTTCGCCTGTTTATATGTATTTCTGGTGCTTTTTTGGACAATGGCGATGACTTCTTCTATTCATGGTGATCAGCGTAACAAAAACTGACAAGCGTCTTCTGCTGAGTAAAAGGATTCATGTTCTTGCATCTCAGTGGCTAGAAGTTTGCATTGAGAGACAGCAAAAAGTGTCGGAGGAGCTCTACAGCATGAAACCTATCAATATGCAACAGTTGGCTTCGGAGGAGAGGTAAGTTGTGTACATATTGTACTCTATGCTGTAAATTTGGTCATGATGATTGAAAGTCAAGTAAATTGTTTCTTGGATGAGAATATCATGTTTTTTTATTGGGCTTTGGATGACTAGCAAGTAGTGAGCAAAATGTTACTAATTTTTCTGTAGAATAGGCAGGCAAGTGCTTAGATTGAATTGTTCAAGAGGATTTTCTTTCCTGGTCACTATTTTTTTCTGATCATAATTCAAAAATTTGTGCCATTCGTGGTTTATGAATAGAAGAATACTTCTAACAAAATACTGATTGGCACTCTTATGTGGTTTCACACTAAAATGAATTATTCAGCTAATGCTTACTAATAAAAAGTGATAATCTTATCAAGTAAATAAAATTTCAAAGTCAAAGTCAAAGTGAAAATCAAAATTTCCTTTCCCAGCTCCGCAACTATTTTCTGTTAAGCATTTTAAATAATGGTAAATATTATGAATAGTTAGAAATCTAGATCAACACTTTTAATTTTTTTAATTCACGTCAGATGTTAAAATCAATGAGTTTATTTTTAGCAAAGCCGCAGGGGCAACTGGTTTAGCTCTAAAATATATTCTTGCAGAATATGCTTTTGAATCAAGTCTTTAAGTCGTGGATGTTGGTCCTAGCAAGGGTTTGATGGTGTCTTATCCATTTTTCCAATGGACTATTGCTTCTTTCATAGGTTTTGTTTACCAAGAACAGGTTTACTTGTGTAATTAATGTTTTTTTTACCATACATCCTTCTTGCCTTCCTTACTTTCTTGCTGGACACTTGTAGTTTTGGGTACAGAATGATACAGCCTCGGGACCTAAAGAATTACTTGATTTTATTGCAATATAATGCTCCTGTTGTCTGAGGTTGTAGAACCCTTTGCCATAGATTTTATTAGTGGTTAAAATCAGTGATTCAAGTGCCAGACTGTTATCTCATTCAGTGTTTCATTTTCAGTCTAGTGTTTTGTATCATTCTATAAGGTATTTTAATTCCAAATTTTGTGGCATAATGAGTCACCGGGTCTGCAAAGGTTGTGATGGTAACGAGTATTTATACTTAGAAATTTGAATATCAAATTTACTGGTCATGTAAACTTGCGTGTCACTATGTTATTCATTATCATGTTCTATATTTTAATTTTCAAAGTAATGTTGTTTAATATGCCAATCCATATGATAGTCATGGTTTCCTTGGTATGTTAAGCTTATAAAAGAGATGCGTTATCAACCAGATATGTATGTAATCGGTGAGAGTTGAATATGAGTGTCTTTGGTGGAGCTGTGATAAACAAAACTGACTTATTTTAAAAGCAGGTGGAGACCAGGTTATGCTTTCCCCCAAAAATAGCTCCTGCTTTGAAAATAAATTTTTATGAGTTTACCTAAAAAGGTGCTTAGCTAAACTAAGCACTTATAAGCCCTGCCAAACACACCCGTTGGATTAGGTGCAGCAAGTGTAACTGACATTCTTGCTGCTTGTGTGTTTGGATTGGGTGCAGCAAGTGTAAATGACATTCTTGTTGAAAGCGTTTCAAGAATATTGGCTCTTTTCTGATATGTGCCTAAAATTGCATTATTTTGGCTGCTATTGCTCCTCGTTCTAGAACTATATATTTCTTTGTTGAGGTGCAGATGCATCAGCCTTAAGCATTATTGGTCATCTAATTTTGCTACTAATATTTGACTTTCATTGTTCTCTGTCCAGTGACAAAGATGAAGTTAATCTGGATGAACTTTCTAGTTTGGATGCAGACCGGTCAAATACATCATCTGGTAAAGATGAACGCTCTGTGAAGGAGGGAGATACTTCCAACCATCCTAGGCTTATCACCTTGCCAATGAAGGAAGGAAAATCAAAGAAGAGAGGTCGGCCTAGTGGTTCTGGTGCAAACAGGGGGAAAGCTCTGTCCAGCCACCCACGAAGAGTAAGAGCTAGAGTGGGACGCAAGCCTGCTAAGATTCATGAACATGAATCAGATGGAAGTATCTCCCCCGACCACTCGAGTCTTCAAGAAGAAGCTCAAGCCCAAATTGGAACTGTTGAAAGCCATGAAACAGCTGACATTGGGAGTCCAGAAATCCAAGAGAAACTCATAAAAGAAGATGTTGAACTATTGAAGGGCAAGACAGTTGACCCTGATGCTTCAGAGCATAAATGTGCCGATGAATCTCATGGAATCGATGCAAGAAGCAAGTATGAGGCCAAAGACGGGAAAATGATTGCTGATCCAGTTCAAAGCATGCTGCATCACTTGTTTCCCAGCCTCGGAAACATTAGAGCTCGCCATGAATATAACGTTACTGAAGGTAGAAAGCTGGCTGGAGAAGCTAGTGGCCTGGATTCTACGTTAGTAGGTGAAGGATCAGCTTTGGATCCCAATCAGAAGCCAGAGAAGAAAAAGAAAGTAAGTTATAAAGACCTTGCTGGAGATCTGCTGAAGGATTGGTAGAAAGATGCACACTATGATTAAGGTCGATTTATGGATGGAAAATTGGTGTAGATGGTCACTTCTTAAGAATAAATCCAGTGCTCTTACCTTATATGATTACTTTTTGCCGTATGTACAAATTAAGAAAAGGCTACTTTGTTCTAAATATTTTAAATTTTCTGAAAGAGGTTTTAAATATTCCAATCTATTTAAACATTAAAATATTGAGATGGTCTCCTGAGATGCAGACTAAACTTTAAGCATGGATCTTTCTGCAATTCTTCCCTAATCTTCTCCCCATCTCCCGTACGGCAGAGGCATTTTCCCAATTCTTCTCCACATCTCCCTTTCTTTTCGCAGCCTGAACAATAGGACCCTCTCGTAACAAGACAAATATTGTGATGATCAAATAAATTTCTGAGAAACCAACCTCAAATCCTGCAAAAGGTTCACTGAGCTCAAGAATGGCAAAATACATAGCGAATGTGTTGTTCTAAGAAAACATGAGGATGCTAATCTGGATCAGCATTAGAATGGCAAGGAGCTCACTAGCTACTTCATATCTACCAACCACATGCTTCTCTATTAATTGCTTCCAGCTTTCCCGCTGACGCTGTACATCAAGCCCCTTCTTCATTTTCTGTAAGCCCACCCACAACATGTGGGCATATATCGATCTTTACGTTGTTCCATCCCACAAGGTGACTCGTCTCACTGAGAGCACTAAAATATCCACTCCTGCAAAAAATATCAAATAAATTATCAACAAAATTTGCAAAACATCAAATAAAATAATAACCATCAACTAAAACTAACAAACCATATACTATCTGCTGAAAATCATAAAACATCATATGCAACTAACAAAATATCAACATAATCATCAAACCCAAAACCATAAAATATCAACTACAACTAATGAAACATCAACATAATCGTCAAATCATAAGGCTTAAGACATCAAATTAAACGAACGAAGCATATAACTTCAACTGAAAATCATAAAACATCACATTAAATTTTAAATTGTCAAATTAAATATCAACTTCAAGTCATAAGCCTTAATAAACTGCACGTAAATGCCAATTGAAAGTAGTATAAACATCAAATACAATAACATAAGCATCAATAAAAATGATAAAAATGTATAAAAATCATTAGAAAACTATTGAACATCATCAACTAAACAATATCCTAAACAAACGTATAAAACATCAACTGAAATAAAGCTCAACAAACAACGTGACACGTCAATTGAAATTAGTATAAACTCTAATAGAATAGAATTAACTAAAGAGAATGTCTCAGATAAATGTGGCACGTCCATATACTTATGGATATGTTTGTCATTATTTTATAAAATGGGGTTAAGTTTGTAATTAATTAGAAATTGGGTACTAGTTAAAAATAACAATTTTATTATATATATTTTTAAATTTCTTCATTTCTCTCATGAACAGTTTCTTCTTCCTCATTTTCAGTATGCGTTTTCTCTCTCATCATTCTTCTCCGCCTCTCTCGTTTTTCCTCTCGTTTTGCTCTTTTGCTCCAACTCTTCCCCGCCCTGTTTCGCCGCATCTCCTCCATTTCTTTGCCTCCGCATTTTCTATTTTATTCCGTCTCCTCTCCGCACTCGTTTTTTGCTCATTTTTCAGAATCACGTTTCCATTCTTTCTGATGATTTTCCGGCTTAATTCTTCAAAATAATTCCTTCAAAATCATCAGATCCAGTCAGATCATCAGGTTTATAGCTTTTTTAATCTCCCGGTTCAATATATTTTGTGATTCTGTGAATCTATGTGGATATAGGTAATATAATGTTGTTTAATTTGAAATTATCACATTATTTTTTAGGTAGAGCCACTAAGTTTTGGTTCGTTTATTGATTTTGTATTTCGTATGCAGTACTCATGGCCCATGGGTTACATTTTACAATATTAATGTTTGTTTGCGGTTTTCGATTAGATTGATTGTTGAGTGTTGGATAGACATCATTTTTATGTGTTTTGAGTTGCTTTGTGTTTTTCTATGATATGATTTTTAATTGTCGTCCTATTGTTACAACAAACTTGTTGATTGTTCTTCTTGAATTACGAGTTGCATATGTTTACTTATATGTTGCAGTTGTTATCATCTAGTGTGTACTGGTTAGTTGCACCGTGAATGGTCTTTTATTTTCATTTGTAGTTGATTGTTCATTTTGAATTACGAGCTGCACTTGGTTACTCATCTGTTTAATCTATTACTTGTTAGTTGTACTGTGAATGACTTTTTTTTATTTTATTCGTTATTAATTGTTCGTTTTGAATTACGAGTTGCATCTATTTACTTATTGTGTTGCATCTGTTAGTATAAGTGTATACTTGTTGGCTATATTATTATGAGTTTTTTTATTCATTTGTTGTTGATTGTTTGTTTTGAATTAGGAATTCCTTCTGTTTGCTTATATATTTTAAATGTTTAGTATTTAATGTGTATGGCTTTTAATAGGAGTTGGATATAAACTTGAAGTGGTTAACTTTAAAAAAAGAGAGGAAAATACTGAACATTGGACTCCACGAGATGTTCCAACACGAGGAGAATTTAGATGAAGATGACTCTGGACTCGAGGAATTCGAAGATGATCCGCCATTAAAATTAATAACTGATTCATTGTATAGATATTGTTAGTTAATCTAGATAGGAATACTGTTATAATTGTAAGTTCCCTAGTGGAAGATTTCTGTCACGAGCATTTGTAGTATTTATCTAGTATATTCATTTTTGTTTATTGTAGTATTTATCTAGTATATTCCTTTTTTGTTTAGATGTTGAGAGTTACTCTCGTGTTTGAAACTAACAAAATTTGCATGTTTTTATACAAAGTATGCAATGTTTTTACATGTGTTTCTTTCACGTCGGCAAGGCTTTTCCATGGCCTCTCTTTGATTTTAATCAAGGAAATTTGCTCCGGCATTTGAAAAAAAAATACATGTTTTGATGTAATCGGAATATATCGTAAGGTATTAAATGCAATACATATGAAATTTGAAAAATTGCAAGAAATTATGTAACTATGTTATGTATACGATAAGAAATATTAGTTGTACGCTACATATGAATGTTTTAACAAAACATATATAATTCATAAGGTAAATTATGCACTACCTCCTGATAAATTCCCGCTATTTATAAAAGGAATTGACAATTTAAAATCATATTTGTGTTTTCATTTAAACATAACATGTTGTAAAGTAATCAACGCACAGTTAATACAACAATTTTAATTATTAAAATTTTAGTCTCCTCTGTTCTGTGTAATAAATAATATATATACTAGTTTGTAGGCTAACATATGCATGTTTTAACAAAACACGAACGATTTATAAACATAACTTATACACTACCTTTTGGCAAAGTTTCATAAGTCACAGTCAGAGTTTTTTTTAAAAGCAAATGCATATTTTAATACAAACAATACGTATTGTAAGGTAACGCATGTATAGTCCATATAAAAAAATTAGCAGTATTTAGTTCTCTTATCGAATATTCGTCACATATTTTACATGTTTATAGATGCAACATTCATACATTCACAACTTCAGATATTTCATTCATGTCCAATTATACAACATAAACTCTGTAATTGTGGTATTTACCTTATTGTGCATAGTTTGGAAGAGAATGACGTATAGAGAGTGAAATTTCATTTGATTTGAACTGAATTCGTTCGAATGCAGAGAGTACATATTTTTTTGTTGATTTCAATTTCGATTAGGTTTTCATCATTGAAAATTTGAACATCTTGTGATCGTTTCGTAATCGGAGATATATTTTTCCAATGGAGGATTAATCGAAGTGGCAAAGAAACGAAGAAGAGACAAAGAAGAAGATGACGAAGAAGAGAAAGAAAGAATGAAGATAAAGACAAAAGCAAGGCAAAGCAAGGAGAATAAAGAAGAAGAAGGAGGCGCAAGTAAAGAAGAAGAAAAGGACAGGAACCCAGGCCAGCATGTTAACTCGGCCCAACCCAAATTCTTTTCCTTCCCCAATTTATCAAATTGCAAATAGGTACTTGGGCTGTTCATAAGCTTATGAACAAACTATCCATCAGGAGACCCTCTCTTAACTAAATAGAATAAACATCAACTACAATAGCATAAGCATAAAAAATTGATATAAATGTATAAACTATCACTGAAAATTTATTTAACATCACTAAACACCTTGAACCACCACCACTCACCTTGAAAATTTATTTAACATAATATTACCATGTCGTCGACTCCGGATCACCAAGCCTTCGCTGCCATCATTACTAAAATTACTCTCTAACGACATAGCTGCATAGCCTCACATTCCTTAGGACTAAACAGATTGAGGAATTCGACAGGAAGCGACGCTAAAATCCTCGCCTTCTTCTCCGGCCGACTGCCGCTAAATCCCCAAACATCATTTTCGGAAGAATATGATTCCAATGGAGTGCTACTCAGGTTATTACTATTAATTCTGCTCCCCGAGGATATCACATTGGCGCAGTTGTTGCTCGTGGTTGCTTTTTTTTACGAGAGATCTTCTGGAGAATACTCCGACGAGGGTTCTCTAGAGCTCAAGGGCAGTTGAAATTTGGGGTAGGGTATCAGATTTGAGGAAATTTGGTACATATGATATAATTTTTTTAAAAAAATTGCACAATACATTCCCAAATTTATTTGCAGTTTTTAAAAAAGACCAATCCTGACTGAAATGTTTAAAATTATGTAATAATTCCTGCGTAAACCTTAGACTGACTAAAACAAGATTTGGTTTTCAATATTAGGGAGTGTGTGAATAGAGGAAAATAGGCAACTAAGAAAATTTCCTTAATTTATTAGTGTAAACGTCATTGGTAAAGACTGATTTTTATAATTTGATGTTAATTATTACATTACTTTTTTAATGATTTTTTTGTCTGCTTTTTATATGCATGGTATGATCACTTTATCCTTAAATTGGACAAAGTCTTGTATAAAATCTTCTTATAATAAATAAGATTGAGATCAGAGTGCAAAGAAGGTCTCTTGGCCGGTGACATGTTCATAAGCTATGGATAGGTCAGAAACCTAAGTATAATTTGAAAATTTGGGGAAGGCCAATTAATTGGGTCATGAGACGAATTAAGAGGAAAACGGGTCAAGTTATAAGAAATATTTTTGGATCTCTTCCTTCTTCTTCTTCTTCTTCGTCGTCCAAGTTTCCTTCTTTTTTTTTTAAATTTTTTCCTTCTGTATCATGCCACTCCATTCCCTCTCTATTCTATTTTTCTCCGTTTAATCTCCTTCTACGTTTCTTCACCACCTTGATGAATCCTCCAACACCTAATCTTCTGATCGAATACGACCAACAAGATGTTCAGATTCTCAACGACGAAGACCAAATCAAAATCGACAAAAATTCATATAACCTCTGCATCGGAAGAATTCAACCTACTTAATTTCAATGTGATTTGAACGGAGATAAGTTCAAATCGACTGAGATTTCACCTTCTACAGATCAAACTGTTCAAAACTATATTTAACAAGGTAATTATTGCAATCACAAATCTTTTAATGTAGCATTGCCCATAAATGATATATATGAAGTAGTGATCTATGAATTCAATTGCTATGAACACGTGAAAAACATGTGGCAAAAATTGGCAAAACAAACTAGATGCTGTTGATTTTTTTAGATAAACTATGTATTTGTTACCTTACAATCGTATTAAGACACACATTTATTTTCAAACTGTCAATATGAGTTATGGAATTTTCCCGAAATTAGTATATTAGAAAGGTTATAAACCGTTTCTATTTTTGTTAGAACATACATATGTTAGACTAAAACTACTATATGATAAAGTACACAAAACAAAGGACACTAAAATACGACAGTTAAATTTTTTCATATAAACTATGCATTGATTACTTTACAACATGTAATGTTCAAATAAAAACATGCATTGGATTTAAAACTATCAATTCCTTTTATGAATAGAATTTTTTTTCTAGGAGGTAGAGCATAAGTTACCTTATATATATTTTCTATTTTTTTAAAATCATGCATAAGTTAGCCTACAACCAATTTTCTTATACTCCCTCCGTCCCACCAGTAATGACATATTTACTTTTTTAAAGTTAAATTTAGTAAACTTTGACCATATATATATATATATATAAATAATAAATATATCATGTGAGATATTGTTGAATTCATCTTAACATATATTTTTTAAATATCAAAATTTTATGCAAAATTGTTATATCTAGTTAGAGATATTGACGGTCAAACGTGATCATTGAAGACCATGAAAAAGCAAATATGGGATTACTGCTGGGACGGAGGGAGTAGTACACAAGGTAGAGGTTACATAATTTTCCAGTTTTCAAAATTTTCATATACAATGCATTTAATACCTTACAACATGTAAAAATTACATTAAAACATGCATTTATTTTCAAACACATGAAAAAAATTCCTTCGATTTAAATCAAATAGATGTCACGGAATGTCTTGATATCATGAAAGTAACAGATATAAAACATTTCATAATTTGTATAAAAGATATGCAAATGCTATTGGCTGCAACTATAGAAAGGACTCTGAAAATCTAAATAGTAAAGGGAAGATACAGGATAAATAATACAAGTGCTCTCGTGTTGGTCAACCAAATAGGTCCAGAGGTGACATTATCATCCTTATTACTTGCACAGATCCTGAAGGTGGTTCTATAACAAAAAGTAAGAGTAGAAGAAAGGATATAGTCACAAAAATATGTTGTCTAGCTGAGATTCGAGTCAAGATAGAGCGAGATAATTATATAGTTGTGCATCACATAAAAAAACATAACCATGAGTTAACAAGACTAGCATGACATCCTAATAGGAGTGAAAGGAATGGAATATTACACATGATAAAGAAAATGATATTTTAACAATGGAACAAATGGGTTTGAAACCAACCGTAGGATACTATTACATGGCTTTCAAAGCAGGTAGAGAAGAAAATCTAGGACATAACCTGAAAGATCATCTCAATTTGTGACTCAACATAGAATGAAAGAAATTGAAAGTGGAGATGTTCAGAATGTTGTTGACACAATGTTCGAAATAAATGACAGATACAAAGACTTCTTCTTCAAGGTCAAATTTGACGAAGAAACAAGAGTGTCAACGGTGTTTTGGAGGGATTCAATTATGCTGGAGGACTGCAAAATATATGGATATGTCACCTTATTTGATACCACCTACTAAACAAACAAGTACAACTAAATTTGTGCTCCAATAGAGGGGATCAACAATCCTTGGAAAATTACTATGTTTGTTTGTTGCTTTATAGAAAATGAGTTGGATAACACTTTTTTTATGGATTATGAAAACATTCGAGAAGTTCATGGAAGGGAAGGAACCTCTCACAATATTCCCAGATAAAGATCCTACATCGGGGGCAGAGCAATACAAGAGGTACTGATGAGACGCTAGAATCATGTGTTTCCTAATGCATTTAGCACATCTTTTAGAAGCTTTTGTATGGTTGATTGCTACGTTTAATTAGTTCTATATTGCAAGGGGTTTAGATAGCCATTGTTGGGTTTCTTGTCTAAATCCCTTGTTTTGTAGATTATTTAGATCTAATGGATACTATGTCCTTACGAGCATCTAGATTCTATTTCATGAGTTTATTTGTAGATCGCTCATAAGAACTTCAGAGTAGCTTAGTGAAGGCCATTTACAAGAATGGTAGAAGACAATTGAAGGCCATTCGTAAGGATGGTGGTAGACCAAAGACCAAACACTTAATCTTGGTAGTAGATGGGATGCACCAAAGAAGAAAGAGTCAAACTCTGGAAAGAAATGAAGATTGGCATGGCTCGTGTGCTTTTATATGGCCCATGCCAAACCAAAGGCCTCTGCGACTAAGTCTTGGATATCCAGTCCGAGCACCGCAGCTAAATGCATTGTCGTGCCATCAGAAACCGAGGATGATAAATCTAGTTTGTGGCCTGCGTGCATCTGCATGGGCCGCGCCGCTCAGAAAGCCAAATGCACTCTCCAATCGCCAGCCTGTAGATATTTTCATGGGCCGCGCGATCAGTTTAGCGGGAAACCATCTCTAACCTGCGGGCGGGCCGTGTGCTATTGTGCAGCACATGCCGCGTGTGGTTGCTAGGATTTATCTTTATTTTGGGCTTTTATAAGGACCATTTTCACCTACTATATAAAGAGCACGAGTCTAATAGGGTCTAGAGAGCCTTCATAATTTGTAATTTCTATTCCTAGTTCTAAGAGTAGGTAGAGAGAAAGAGACTAAGTTTTCTCTTCTCTTTTATTATTTCATAGTTTATGCCTATTGAATTGAATTCAATGATTGAATTGGGTTTAATGTCCACGGAGTAGTGTAATTGATTGGGGATTTTATTTGTATTCATGATTGGGTAATGATTTTGTGAGATTCTAGATATTCCCATCCTTTATATATATGAATATTCATGTTTTACTTGTGCTTATTATTCTTGTGAGATGAGTGTTGTATACATACATACATACATACATACATATATATATGTATGTATAGGTATATGTATATATGTATACATATGTATATGTATATGTGCATATATATATATGTATATGTATATGTATATATATGTATATATATATGTGTATATATATGTATATATATGTGTATCTATATGTATCTATATGTGTATCTATATGTGTATATATATGTATGTATTTATATATATATATATATATTTATATATATGCATATATTCTATGATGCACCGTAGTTGTATATGTGATATGTATCGTGCTAGGCTAGTTTGCTCCGTGGGAGTGTCGGGTTAGGTGTATTGTTGGTTCGTGAGTATCGGTTTTGTGGGTGCATGCATGTATGATCGTGAGTACCGTTCCAATATTTATAGCCTTGTTTGATTGGATCATCGTGTAATAATATTCATGTTAGGGAAGGCATTACCCCTGACGGGGTGCAGGGCACCCCAGGTGTACCCCGATAGATTTAGCATGATAGTTTGTGAAAGAATATTTTCCCGTAATGATTATGATATTACTCAATGGAATTAATAGAGTACAAAAGGTAGACCAGTCCTAGTAGAACTCTAGTCCTAGTTTAGTCATTAAACTAATCCATAATCAAATCTAATCTAATCTAATCATCACATTGACTTATTCTGACATTTGTAGCGACTAGGGTTGTCATGTTGTGACCATCTTTGTTTCAACCCAAGAGTCACTGTGACACTCCGATTATTTTTCCTCTTTAGGCCTAGGGAGAAGCATCCATAATGGAGTGCCTGAGATGTATTTCCTTACTCTCATATTTAATGAGCGCAACGCCCGCAAGGCAGCTGCTTAGGTACTTGATCCTTTACGTGAGGGCGCGTTAGCACTGAGAGTGAGTTTTTACAGGGAAAGAGGAGCACTGTTAGGATCCTTGATCACCGATGCACTTTCCCTAATTACAGAGGCAACGTTGATAGGATCAAATGGGTCTAGGCCCCTTTGTGTGCCACACATTGGGAAGTTCTGACTATCACCCACACTATGTGACATAGACATGAGATATGTTTATATGTCTTATATGAGATTTAATCTAGGATCAAAGTCATTTACCAGTCTTGTTACACAAATATCCCCAAAGGCTAGTTTAGTATAGTTTGATCTCTTATTTCCCATGATTAGTAGTTTTTAGAAAACCCCCAACCTATGTTTATAGCACTAGCTATTCCCGACCCACAATTAGAGTGACGCCCTATTGTGAGTTGTGTTTAGTTAACTTTTGAATTATAGCATATTTGTGGACGACCCCAGACTTGCCACTAGCCACTCTCTAGTAGTTGTTCGTGAGCACAGGAGAAATAATACAAATTCTATCTTTGCATCTAGCCCTCCAGGGGTTAATTTAAGCTCTCCTAAAAAAGGTTGGTTTGTTAACGATCCCGCAGAGTGCTGATCAAATTTTGGTGCCGCTGCCTGGGATGCTAGTTTAAATTTGATTGTTAGCTTGCATTACTAGTGGGTAGAGTAGTTTGTGCTTTGTTTTTCTCATCGTGTTTTTGATATTTTCTGGAATAAGTATTGCTTGATTTCTTGGTGTAAAGTGAGAACCCTTGCACAACAACTCCAATTTTTCTATCTTTTCTTTGTTTTGATTCTATTGGAAAAAAATTTGAGATGAGAGGCTCAACAATGGAGATTTTGTAGGATATGTCATTAAGACCACCCTTCAGAGTCTTGCTTTTGGTTGAGCAAGTATGCGAGAGATTGAGCAAGTATGAGAGAGAGAGAGAGAGATGAAATGTGTTGGTTCCTAAAGCCAATGGGAGCAAGAATGGTAATCATATCATGATTCCACCTATTCGGGTTGAGTTACAACTCGAATTCATGATATGAGGGTGCATTGTGGAATCAAAACTTAGAGTCAGATAGTTGGTACCCACCACCCGATATAATGCCCTGAAACCAATCTCTAGGGTTAGTTCCCAAGTTCGCATGTGAGGAAGTTCTTGGAGCCTTGGCTAATTTTGGTAGGACTAGTGAGTCACTCAAATCACAAGTGCTTGGTTAGATTAAAGATTTGGGGGCTCAAATCTTCTCGATAATTGAGAGAGTTATAGGGAATGCCAATGACTTTATGGGAAGGGTGAGCCAACTAGTTGGAAAAAGGAGGATAATGGATGAAGAAGCTCCACCACCTCCTTCTCCGGATGGATTAAGGAATAAGCAAGGAGTTGATTACAAAAAGGAGCCTTTGGAGATCCTTGGACATTGTGAGGTTAGTCTTCCTATCTTTGACACTATTAATCTTATGCCTAAAGTGCCAAAATTTTGAAAGAATTATGTGCTTCGAAGCATGACTTTAGGAATAAATTGGTAGATCAAACTAGTGATCATTTCTCTTCTCTTGTTTAAAAAAGACCTCCCCCATAAATGCAATGACACCGACGTGTTCATCATCCCTTGCATAACTACATGAATATTTATCAAAGACGTCTTGATAGATTTAAGAGCTTTTATCAATGTCATCCCATTTTCTTCATATAAATCATTGAACCTCGGTAAACTGCATAACACCGGAGTGGTAGCTCAATTAGAGAATCGCTCCACTATGTACCCGAGAGGTATCGTGGAGGATGTGATGGTTAAGGTAAGTGAACTAACATTTTCGACATATTTTATGACTTAGATATGGAGAATGAAAAGGAAACTACACCTATACTTTTAACTAGGCCTCTCTTGAAAAGTTTTAGGGCTAAAATTGACGTGCATACCTTGAAGTTAAGCTTAGAATGGGGTAAAGACATTGTCGGGCTTAAAATGTATGAAAGCATGAATTTTATTTTGATGAGTCTCCTTCATATGTGATTGATGTTATTGATGATATTGTGAAAGAAACTTTTGATGGTAGCAAGAGTTTATCTTAAGAGAATGATCCCATTAATGATGCATCTTTTAATTCTCAAAATGCTAGCTTAGTATAAAGTATGGGGGGAGGTTAATCCCTAACTTGAGACACACGTAGAAACCCTACACAATAATCTAGATGAACTAGTAATGCCCAAAACAAAGCCTTCCATAGAGGAAGTACTTAAGGGTGAAGTCCTTAAGATACTTAAGGCCGAGGTGATATACCCTATCTATGATAGTACTTGGGTGAATCCGACCCAAGTGGTGCCAAAGAAGAGTGGGGTAACAGTGGTAGAGAACAAGGACAGGGATTTGGTATACACCAATATTCAAAACGGGTGGCGAGTGTGCATTAATTAACACCACCTAAATGGGGTAACTTAAAAGGATAATTTTCCCTTACCATTCATTGACCAAATGCTAGAGATGTTATCAGCACCTAGAAACATGTGTTAACCAGTGTATTTAGCACAATTGTTAGTATATTTTGTATGGCTGATTAATAGATTTATGTGGAATTACATTAATAAGGGTTTAGATAGCCATTGTTGGTTTTCTTGTTTAAATTCCTCGTTTTGTAGATTATTTATATCTAAAGGAGTCTATGTCCTTTCGAGCATCAAGATTCTATTTTGTGAGCTTATTGGTAGATTGCTCGTAAGCACTTCGGAGTAGACTTAGTGAAGGCCATTCATGAGGATGATAGTAGATTGTAGGAGGACATTCGTAAGGATGGTAGAAGACTAAAGGCCACGACTCAAAATATGGTAGAAGATAGAAGGGTCGAAGAAGGAAGACAAAGAAGTGGGGTGAATTGTAATCCGAGAGTTGTATGGATTTTTGGGAACAATACAAGAAGAATTATCCTTTGTGGATAGCACCATTGGATTCATCTTCTTGAGCACTAAAAAATGGACTATAAGAACTCCCAAATTAAATCAGCGGTTCATACATAGCGGTGAAAATAATTTGAAGAGCCAAGTTTTGAAAGAATTGAAGCTTGCACGGCCCGTGCCAAGAAAATAGCCGAGGAAACTAAGTCCCAGCATAGGACGTGTGATTTTGCACGTCCCGTGCACCAAGAAGTTGAAGATGAAGACCCCTGGTCTGCGCCCTGTGAGGTTTTGCAAGCCCGCACGCTCATAACGGAAGATGAAGACCTCCCGGCTAGCAGCCTGCGTGCTTTTGCACAGGTCATACACTCAGTACCCTCGAGGAGAAGAACTACCCCATGGTCTGTGCTTTTGCACGGCCCGTGCATATGTGGCACGAGTGGGGAACTAAGGTTTCACTAATGGAAACCTTAGGGTTTCTTCCAAACCGGAGCCTTTAGAAGCCCATTTAGCTTCTTCTATATAAGGAGCTTTTAGTCTTCTATGGTTTAACAAGTAGGCATAATGTATATTTTATTTTCTTGGTAGGTAGGAAGGAAGAGGAGAGTTCTCTCTCTCTCTCTCTAGAGTTCTTCTTCTCTTTTCATTCTTTCAATTTCTTAGATTCATGGCATTTAATCCAATGAATTCCATGGATCTATTAGTAGTAGAGTAGTTATTTAGTTTGGGGATTTATATTTTTATTCATGGCTTGGCAGTTATTTTGTGAGATTCTAGGATCTTCCAATCCTTTAATGCTTATAAATATTATGTTGACTTGTGCCTTACATTCTTGTTAAATGCATGATTGATATACTATGTTGGCATACACATTAGTCTACTTTCATTGTATGGTGCACTATTGTTGTCCCCTAGGGAGTGTTGGCTAGGGTAATAGAGGAAGTGAGAAGTCTGCGACTGTATGGGTGTATGCATGTAGGCCGTGAGCACCACTCTGATGATCGTACGCCAGATAGACTGACTACTCACTAATATAGAACTGAATAGTAGCTCGATAGAAGGATAAGATAGTAGTAGCAACTACAATTAGCGTAATTCGACCTATGTCGTTTCAACCTTAGAGTCACCACAAGCTGCCGATCACTTTTCCTCTCTAGGTATAGTGAGAAGCATTCATAGTGGAGTGCTCGGGACATAATTCATTACGAGGAATGAGTAGAACTGCACAGCTGGTGGGGCCATTGATGCACTCCCTAATTATGGAGCTGGTGTCAATAGAAGAAAATGAAAGCACTCTTGTGTGACAGACAAGAGGACTTGTTGACTATCGATCACACTATTTTACTTAAGTATTAGGATAGGTTTATACATCTCATATTTGATTGAATCTAGGATCGAAATATATTTCCGGTCATGTAAATAAAATATCCTTAAGTGCTAGTTTTATATAGTTTACTCTCTTATTCTTGCGTGATTGTAGCTGGTCAATAACCCCCCCAACCTTATTTTGAAACATTAACTATTCCTGACACATGATTGGATTGACGATCCAATTACGACTTTGCATAGTTAATCTTTAAATTCCGAGCATCTCTGTGGATGACCCCGGAGTTTCCATTATCTACTCTTTGGTAGTATAGTAGTAAGAACGGGAGAAAAAATATAAATTTCTTATCTTTGTGAAGCATTCTAACGATCAAATTTTGGCACCGTTGATGAGGATGCTAATTTAAAGATTTAATTGTTAACTTGTATTGCTAGTTGGTAGAGTAGTTAGTGTTGTTTTTCTTTTGTAGATTTTGTAGTTATTGTGTAGAGATCTTGTAGTGTTTTGTTTTTGTGTTTTTTGTTTGTGTCCTTTTTGTGTGTTTGTTATTTTCTGGAATAGGTATTACTTGAGTTCTTGGTGTGAACTGAGAACCCTTTCGCTACGATTCTGAATTTTGTGTCTTTTTCTTTGTTTTGATATTATTTCAAAAAAAAAATATGGAGAAGAAAGGCTCAACGAGTGAGATTCCGTAGGATATGTCATTGTGACCACCCAACGAAGTCTTGCTCTTGGTCGAGCAAATATAAGAAAAAAGGTAGGAATTGTTGGTTCCCAAGACCAATGAGATCGAGATTGGCACCCATTCTATGATTCTCCCAATTCGGGTTTGATTAGTAACCCGAATTATGGTATAGATATGCATCGGGAAACCAACACTTTGGGTTTGATAGTTGGCCTTCACCAACTTATACTTTGCCCCAAAATAATCTCCAGGATTGGTTCCCAAATCAGATTATGGAGAAGTTTTGCAAGCTATCTCTAATGTGACCAAGAGTAATGAGTTACTTCAATCAAAACTGCTTAGCAAATTTAGAGATTTGGGAACTTAACTCTCCTCAAGCATTGAGACAGTTGAAGGGCAAGTGAGTGATTTAATGAAAAGGGTTAGCCGACTATAAACCCAATATTCCAAAAATGAACCTTCCCTAGTTGAACGAGAAATTTTGGTAGATGAATCCAAAGGGGCTAAGGAGTGGTTTGTAGAGATCGAAGAAGTTGAAAAGGGGGTTATTGTGCTTAATTCACCGTTTTACTTATCTTCACCCCGACCTCCACCTATAGAACCAAATCCCACATTTTTGGAACCCGTATAGGAACCCATAGAGAAACCCATTGAATATGCTAAACTTTTGAACCACATATTTCTTCTAGAGTTGACTCCTCCTCTACTGCATCTTCCTCTTGGAAGATTCTTACCCCCACCTCTCCATTTTTGGTTTCTATGGTGATGGGGTACAAACCCACACCATATGGATAACATTAGAGTCATGCCGACGACCTTAAATATACGGAGCTTCTCAAGAGGCAACCCAAGCGTTAAAAAATTAGATCAGGTTGTTTTTCTTTGAAAAAAAATCACCATTATCCTTCTATTCTTACCCCCAAACCATTAGACACTAGTGCACTCCACCACCTAGACCACCACAAAATATACAACCTAGGCCGAACACTAGTTGTTTATTTGTGTGGATGTTGATTGGTACTTGTTTAGTGTGGATTTGTAATAGGTTGATTTGAGTTTCATGTTAGGGTAAATATTAGGATTTTGAGGTGGGAACAATTCATTGGGAAGTTTTGGTTGCCTATAATTTTGTTTACCTTCCCTTTTTTCATATCATGTTTCTTATTTGAGGAATATGTGTGTTGTAAGTGTGGGGGAGAAAAGATGTCTCATTGCATTGTGTTGTAGATATTCATTGTTTTTGGCGTGTTCCCCTATTTTTAGTTTTTGTTTTTGGAACACTATTACACTTGGTGTACATGTTTGTTTTGTAGGAAGCATAAGGTTTTTGGAGGAAGGCGAGCAAATGGAGTTAGAAGGAGTCCAACTCATGGACCATGTAGACGTACATGGTTTGTGATGCTCAAAATGGTGGATAAGGAGGAGAACCAAACCCCAAAATTCACGGGGTGTGTAGATGTGCACAACCCGTGATGCTCACATACCCTCTGCATCCAAATCACCATTTCTTCCCTATCACCCCCAAAATACCACCCAAGCCCATTTACCCTCAAAACACTTGAAACACACAACTCGAAATCTAAGAGGTAACTCTTCACTGTGATTCAATTCTTAATTCGATTTGTGGTGTATGATAGTGGTTTTTATTGATATTTCTTGATTAGAGGTTATGGGTAATATATTGTGGTTGTATTTTGTTCATTGGATCCTTGATTTTGCCACTAAGGATAGATTTTAGTGTTCATTTTTTCACTGTAAGTACTCTCATATTTCCTTCCCTTGACATATGTTCAACGATTGTGTATATGCATTAAGTACAATGCAGGCTTTAAGTGTGGGTCAGGGGAATTAGATAACACTTATGATTTTTAGTTGTTTCTATGAAGCTAGTAGATCCTCTAAGATAACTTTGAAAATTTAAAAAATGAAAAAAATGCACCTATCTAAGTCAAAAACTCGAAAGGGCGACTTATGAAAAAATGGGAAGGCACAGATAGGTTCAAAAACCTATGCAAAAGTGAGAGACCATGGTGTCAAAAAAAGGTGAGAGTGAGCTTGAAAACGAAAAACAAAGTGTGAAGTTAGGATGAAAACCCGAAAGAGCTCCTAGGGAAAATGAGAGAATTGGAACTATTCTATGCTTCTCTTGATTTGTCTTTGTTAGCTTCTTTGGTAGAGTAAGCTAGTTTTACATATATATTTTGTATAACTTACCATTTCATTTGGTATGTTGGTTGGATAGGTTATCTTAGTTTCTTTGGGATGTGAGAGTTGAAAGTTCTTATGTTTTCGGGGAACTAGGGTAGTCTAGGAATAAATGTTGAATATATTGGGAAACTTTTTGCATAATATCTTCTGCTTAGATCTTTGTTCATTCTTGTTTCCTTGAGGACGAGTAAAGATTTAAATGTGGGGGAATTGATCTGCACCCAAAAGCACGTGTTAACCAATGCATTTAGCGCAAATGTTTGTAGCTTTTGTGTGGTTGATTGCTAGATTTAAGTAGGATTATATTACAAGGGGTTTAGATAGCCATGGATGGTTTTCTCGTCTAAATCCCTCGTTTTGTAGAATATTTAGATCTAATGGAGTCTATGTCCATACGAGCATCTAAATTCTATTTTGTGAGTTATTTGTAGATTGCTCATAAGCACTTTGGAGTAGACTTAGTGAAGGCCATTCACAATAATTGTAGAAGACTAAAGGCAACAAGTAAAAACGTATTAGAAGATAGAAGGGCCGAAGAAGGAAGACAAAGAAGCGGGGTAAATTGTATTTCGATAGTTGCACATATTTATGGGAATGATCCGAGAATAATCATCCTTTCTGGATAGCACCGTTAAATTCTTCTTTTCGAGCACTATAAAATGGACTACAAGAACTCCCAAATCTGATTAGAGGTTCATCGTAGCAGTGCAAACAAGTTGAAGGAAAAAGGCAAGTTTTGGAAGAGTCGAAGCTTGCACGACTTGTGTAGCTTAGACGGCCCGTGCCAAGCCAATAGCCGAGGAAAATAAGTCTTGGTACGACCCGTGTTCTTTTTCAGGGCCTGTGCGCCAAGAAGTTAAAGATGAAAACCCTCGGTCCACACCCCTCGGGGTATTGTATGATCATACACTCAGAACGGAAAGTGAAAACCCCCCGCCCGTAACCCGCGTGTTTTTGCATGGGATGTTTGCTCAGTACCCTTAAGGAGAAGCTCCATCCCATGGCCCGTGCACTATTGTATAGGCCGTGCCACACGGGCCCTGTGCTTTTGCACGACTAGTGCTAATGTGGCACGAGTGGGGACCTAGGGTTTCACTAGTGGAAGCCTTAGGGTTTCTTTAGGATTTCTTCCAAACCTGGGCCTTTAGAAGCCAATTTAGCTTCTCTTATATAAGGAGTCTTTAGTCTTTTAGGGTTTAACAAGTAGGAATAATGTACATTTTATTTTCTTGGTAGGTAGGAAAGAAGATGAGAGTTCTCTCTCTCTCTCTCTCACTAGAGTTCTTCTTCTCTTTTCCTTCTCTTAGTTTCTTAGATTCATGGAATTTAATACAATGAATGCCATAGATATATTAGTAGTAGAGTAGTTATTTAGCTTGGGGATTTATATTTGTATTCATGACTTGGTAGTTATTTTGTGAGATTCTAAGATCTTCCTATCCTTTAATGCTTATGAATATTATGATGACTTGTGCCTTACATTCTTGTTAAATGCATGATTGAAATACTATGTTGGCATACACCTTAGTCTACTTTAATTGTATGGTGCACTATTGTTGTCCATTAGGGAGTGTTGGCTTGGGTAATAGGGGAAGTGAGAAGTCCACGACCTATGGGTGTATGCATTTGGATCATGAGCACCGCTTCGATGATCATACACTAGTTAGACCGACTACTATATCATTGGAAAGTAGCCTGGTATGAGGATAATATAGTAATAGAAACTAGGGTTAGCGCAATTAGACTTTATGGTGGGAAAGGGCATTGTTATCAATTATGTAATGTCAGCCCAAGTTCTAGAAGTGGATAAGGCTAAAGTGGACACAATTAAATCCTTACCCTACCCCACTAGTGTGAGGGATATTAGGTCGTTCTTAGGACACGCGGGGTTCTACCAGCGTATCATTAAGGATTTCTGTAAGATATCATCTCCTTTGTGCAAAGTGTTGCAAAAGGATGTGGAGTTCATTGTTGATGAGAAGGGTAAGAGAGCCTTTGACACATTGAAAGATGTGCTTGTGACCACCCCTATCATACAACCATGGAATTGGTCCATCCCATTTGAAATAATGTGTGACTCTAATGACTATGCTATAGGTGTGGTATTAGACCAAAGAGTAGGGAGGGTTCCACATGTCATATACTATGCTTTGGCAACTCTAAATAATGCAAAACTTAATTATTCCACAAGCGAGGAAGAGTTGTTAGCCACAGTATTTACCATTAAAAAGTTTAGACTATATTTGCTCGGAACCAAGGTCATTGTGTACACGGATCATGAGGCACTTCACCATTTGATGACCAAAAAGGAAGCAAAACATAGAATTATTAGGTGGATACTCTTTTTGAGTGAGTTTGACCTTGAGGTGAGAGGCAAAAAGGTAGAGATAATGTGGTGGCTGACCATTTGAGTAGATTGACACCCCCTGAAAGCCTAGATACCGCCAAGGAGAAGCACAAGTTGGAACCTATCCAGGAAGACTTTCCCGACAAACAATTATTCGAGGTGACAACTAGCCAACCTTGGTATGTCAATTCAGTGAACTAACTAGCCAACCTTGGTATGCCAATTGAGTGAACTACCTAGCCACGAGCGAATTTCCTCCTTATGATAAGACACAAAAGGATAGGTTAGTGACTGAGACAAGAGTTTATGTGTGGGATGATCATTAAATATGGAATTATTGCGCTTACCAAGAGGTTAGGAGATGTATTCCCGAAGATGAAGTAGAATTTATCCTTAGATTTTTCCATTCTTCCGATAGTGGTGGGTATTTTGGGTATAGAAGAACCATTGAGAAAATAGTGGAATGTGGTCTTTATTGGCCCAACGTGTGGAGACATACTCGAGACTTTGTCCAATCATTTGATCATTTCCAACTGGTAGGTAACATCTCATTAAAATATGAGATGCCCCAAGATTTATTTATGCTGGTTGAGGTTTTTGATGTGTGGGGAATGGATTTCATGGGGCTCTTCCTTGATTCCTAGGGATGTTGCTATATTCTATTAGAGGTAGACTACATATCCAAATGGGTAGAAGCCAAGGCAACAAGGTACAATGATTCGGAAACAGTGATGGATTTTCTCAAATAAAAAAATCTCAGTTTGGTGTCCCCCAAACCATAATTAGAGATAGAGGAACTCATTTTTGCAACAAAATCATAGCATCCTTGTTGAAGAGATACAGAGTGACCCATAGAACATCCACTACTTACCACCTACAAACAAATGGTCAAGCAGAGATATCCAATCGGGAACTCAAGGCCATCCTTGAAAATATGGTGAACCCATTTAGGAAGGATGGGAGTTCCCTATTAGATTATGCACTTTGGCCCTGCAGAACCAGACACAAAACCCCTATAGGTATGTAACCCTCCAGGATCCTTTTTGGTAAAGGATGCCACCTCCTGGTCGAACTTGAGCACAAGGCACATTGGGCTGTAAAATATCTAAATATTGATTTGAATGAAGCCTGAGAACATAGGATGTTGCAACTACAAGAAGTTGAGAGGTTAGACTTAAATTCTATGAGACCGCACTAATTTACTAAAAAGGACGAAAGCGTGGCACAACAAGAGAATAGTAAAAAGGGACTTTATGGTGGGATGAAAAGTCCTTCTATACCAATATCGATTTCATTTATTTTTGGGAATATTGATGTCAAGGTGGGCGGGTCCGTATGTGCTGACCAGGGTATACCCTCAAGGTGCAATAGAGGTGGAAGATGAGAACGATGGCACCAAGTTGCTAGTCAATGGGCAAAGGGTGGAACATTACTTTGAGTGGGGAAATTTGGGATTAATCGAGGAGGGAAATCTCCTCCTTGATGATCCAATCCATGAATGAACTCTTCTAAGGTGAATAAGTTGTAGGGATGACATTAGATTTACCCGTGGTTAATGTTCTTAAATTTTGTTATTTCAATTTTCTTCTAGGTAATTTTTGTGGAACTCGATTTGCTTGATTTGTGTTGTTTTGATAGGGAATATTTTGATCGAAGGATGGCCCAAGGAGTTCACATTCCAAACGCTTTTGGTGTAAACATCGAAATTCGCTTCACTACTTCCATGAAGGAAAATGAGGATTTATTTTGGACATCACTCATCCATCGGAGTTGTTCTTCATACCACTTTGCGTAATTTGAGTGACCAATTTTCATTCCTAAGTACTCCCTTGTATATTCCACTGGTGGTTTTATACCTTGCATGATGCATTGGGACAATGCAAAGTTTAAGTGTGGGGGAAGGAGTAGTTAGGCACTTAGGAATTCTAGCAAAATTTCGTTATGGTTGTTTTTTCCTTATTCTCATTGTAGTATGAAGCCTACTCAAGGCATTTTGTGCCATACCAAAATTTTTGAAAATTTTGGTAATGAGGAAAAAAAATACTCGGCTAAGTCGAAAACCCGAAAGGGTGACTTAAGAAACAATGGAAAATGCCTAGATAGGTTGAAAAACCCATGCAAAAGTGAGAGGTCAAATGGCGTGAAAAAAGGTGAGAAGTGAGCTTTGAAAAGAAAAAAATTGTGGGATGCAAGGATGAAACCCGAAAATGCTTCTCTTCGCTTGTCCTTTTGTTGCTCTTTTGTTAGAGTAACTTAGCTTCACACACTCATATTTTGTGAACTTCACCTTTGAGTTGGTATGTTGGTTGGATAGATTGTCTTAGTTCCTTTGGTATATGAGAGTTGTGAGATTCTTATGTTTTTGGGGGGAACTAAGGTAGTCTAGGAATAAATGTTAGAAGTTTTGGGGAATTCTTTGCATGCTTTTTTTTTGCTTGGATCTTTGCTCGTTCTTGTTTACTTGAGAATGAGTAAATGTTTAAGTGTAGGGGATTTGATCAGATGCAAGAAGCATGTGTTTCCTTATGCGTTTAGCACATCTTTTAGCAGCTTTTGTATGGTTGATTGCTAGGTTTAAGTAGGTTAAATTACAAGCAGTTTAGATAGCCATTGTTGGTTTTCATTTATAAATCCCTTGTTCGTAGAGTATTTAGATCTAATGGATACTATGTCCTGATAAGCATATAGATTTTATTCTGGGAGCTTATTTGTGGATCGCTCGCAAACACTTTGGAGTATATTAGTGAAGTTCATTCACAAAAGTGGTAGAGGATATTTGAAAGCCATTCACAAGGATAGTGGTGGATCGAAGGCAACTCGTTTAATCGTGGTAGTAGATGGGATGTGCCGAAGAAGAAAAAGTCAAAGTCCAGAAAAAAAGTGAAGACCGTCACAACTCGTGTGCTTTTACACGGCTAGCGCCGAACCAAAGGCCTCTGTGACTAAGTCCTGGCATGGGTCATTCCTTTTTCATGACCTGTTTGACCTGAAGATCAAGAACTAGACCTCTAGTCTGTGCCCCGCAGCTAAATGTACGGTTGCTCCATCAGAGGCAAACATCTACAAGGCCCATGCCACTCAGACAGCCAAATGCACTCTCTAGTCAGAGGCACAAAAGGATTTGCACTCTAGTTTATGCCTATGGCATTGAACCAATGATTGAATTTGGTTCAATGTCCATGGACTAGTGTAATTACTTGAGGATATTATATGTATTCATTACTAGGTAATGATTTTGTGAGATTCTAGATCTTCATATCACTTATGTCTATGAATATTCATATTTGACTTGTTCTTATTATTGTTTTGAGATGCATGTTATACATACATACATACATACATATATATATACACACACTATGATGCACTGTGGTTTCATACGTGATATGTATCGTGCTAGGCTTGTTTGCTCCTTGAGAGTGTCAGGTTTGGCGTATTTTTAGGTTCGTGAGTACCAAATTTGTGAGTGCATACATATATGATCGTGAGTACTGTTCCGATTGTTATAGCCTAGCTTGATTGGATCATCATGTAATAATGTTCATTTTAGGGAAGGAATTTCCCCTAACGAGGGTGCGGGGCACCCTCACCCCCGTGTAACCCGATAGATTCGGCAGTTTGTAGTGACTAGGGTTCATGTGGTAACCATCATCGTTTCAACCCTTGAGTCATCGTGAGACGCTGATTCGTTTACCCCTAAAGGCCTAGGGAGAAACATCCATAGTGGAGTAAACTGAATGTATTTACTTACTCTCATATCTAATGGGCGCAACGCCTTCAAGGTAACTTATTTGGTGCTTTATCCTTTACATGGGGGCAGGTTAGCATTGGGAGTGAGTTTTTACGGGGAAAGAGGAGCATTGTTCAGATCCTTGATCACCGACGCACTTTCCCTAATTATGGAAGTGGTGCTAATAGGATCAAATGAGCTTAGAAATATTTGTGTGAAAGACATTGGGATGTGCCGACTATCATCAACACTATGTGATATAGACATGAGATAGGTTTATATGTCTTATATGCGATAGAATCTAGGATCAAGTAATTTTGCGGTCATGTTATGCAAATATCTCGAAGGCTAGTTTAATATAGTTTGATCTCTTGTGTCACATGATTAGTAGTAGTTAGACAAAAATGCCCCAAAACTATGTTTATAGCACTAGCTATTCCCAACACAATCGGAGTGATGCCCGATTGTTATTTGTGTTTAGTTTACTTTTGAATTATAGCATCTGTGTTGAAGACCCCTTACTTTCCACTTGCCTATAGCTACTCTCTAATAGTTTATTGTGAGAACGGGAACAACAAGACAAATTCTATCATAGCGTCCAGCGCTCTGCGAGTTAATTTAAGCTCTCCCAAAAAGGTTAGTTTGTTAAAGACCCCGTGGAGTTCGGATCAGGTACCAATTAAAAATACTATACCTGTAATTTATTACTTACAAAATACATAAGTTAGATTACGAACAACATATATTAGCTTATGCAAATGATTATTTAATTACATAAATTTTGATGGAAAACTGAACACTTGTAGTAGAGTAGTTAGAAGCACCACTTAGCTTCCTGCTCTCGTAGGTCATAGGGTAGCCACCTTGAATCAACACCCCTCAAGCACAAATTCTGAGGCATCTTTATGCACTTCAAACGACTTAGATACATCAGACAACTCCAACCCTGGATCTGTGGACAGGGGTTACCTTCAACCTTTTGAATGCATGTTGGCACAAATTATTCCACTCATATGCCTTACCCATCTTGAAAAAATCTGTGAGTGGCACGACTACCCAAGAATAATCCTTCACAAAGCGTCAGTAGTAGTTAGCCAAGCCAAGGAACGACCAAAGCTCTAGAACACTGCTCAGAGACCGACACTGCATGATTACCTCTTTCTTCTTGAGATCCATCCTTATCTTTCTTGGTTAGATACTATGTCTCAAGAAGTCTACCATTTTCTGCACAAATAAGAACTTCAAAGGCTTTGCGTATAACTGGTTCTCTCGCTACCTAGAAAGTACCCACCGCAAGTTCCCAAGGTGTTCCCCAAAGGTGTTGTTGTAGACCAATATATCGTCGAAGTAGACCACCACAAACTGGTCCGAAAAATCCCTCAGCACCTGGTTCATGAGAGTACAAAATTTAGCTGGAGCATTTTTCAAGCCAAACAACATCACCTTGAACTCTAAGGCCCCGTAACTCGTCACACAGGTGGTTTTGTTCTCGTCTCTCTCCTTGAATTGAACCTGCCAGCATCTTGACCGCAGGGAAATCTTTGTATAGAAGTTCGCATGATACAGTTGGTCAAAACAATCAGCGATCAAGGGTATCATTTAACTATTCTTGACTGTGATTTTTAAGTGCCTTGTAGTCCACACAAAACCCCAATAACCCATCATGTTTTTTTTGGAATAAAAACAGCACTTAAAAAGGGAATTTTGCTAGCACAACAATCCCACCTTCCAGCATCTCTATTAGCTATTTCCTCAACTCCACAAGCTCTAGCTGAGTTATCCTATAAGGCACGCAAGCAGGTGGCCTCATCCCAGGGATCAACTCAATATTGTGACCCACTTCCTGCTTGGGTGGAAGTCTCTTGGGAAAGTGATCTAGCATCACATCCTGAAACTCTTTCAGCTATTGTTTCACCGAGGGATCTATCAGTCTTGATTGTCCCTCAAGCTCTTCCCAACATAAGTGGGCTAGAAATCTTTCTTCATTCCATCTCATTTGCTTCTTGAACTCTATAGATGGAATCTGCTTCTCCTCAAAACTTCTAGGTAGCGCATGAATCATACGTGATTTATCGCCCATTACAATCAGCGTGTTCCTGTAATGGTATATTGTAATCCCTACATCCTGCAAGAAGTACATGCCAAGTATAAGCTTAAAGTCATCCATCTTCACTACATGGAAACTTTTTTAACCCACAAACTTGTCAGCCTTAACATCGCGCCACTCCCATAATGGGTTGTGCTGGAGAATGATCGCTTTCACCTTTCTAGATAATTCCTCTATCACGAGCCCAGTCACTCCACCTTAGATTTGGCCAAGTAGTTATGCAATGCCCCTGTCTCAACCACGGCTCTTATAGGTTTCCCATTCACCACGAGATCCACATACATCAGGCTCTAATTATTGTTCTTCATAGAAAGAACCTTTTTATCATCCTCGGTCAGAGCAACTGCCAATTTTCCTACCGAATTGATCATTCATTGCTTAGCCTCCTACTTGGCTAAGACCATGTCCACTTTATCTTAGAATGATAGGAGGGCTATTATTTGCACACCCATCATGGCATTGCAATTATAACTCATGGATCCTACTAGTTCAAAATTTTCCCCATCGTGGTCTCCATGGCTATGCCCACCCGAAGACCTGGCCTCTTAGGCAGAGTTTGATCCCTCTATCTGGAAGGCGCTGACAAATGTGGGGTTTTTTGGGAAATCCCTCACTAAGTGCGGTCATTTACACAAGTAGCACTCAGTGAACTCTGACTGTCCTCCTGAGTTGTTGCTCGAGCTCGAGCTTTGCCCTTCAATTTTCCACCCAGTCATAGGACTTCTCACTATGCTGCCACCTAGTCTAGGGCTGCTAGTGATTGCCTCACTCCTTGTGACAACCGGCGCTACCTTCCCAACCTTGCAAACCTTTCCACTAACCTTTGGGGCACCAACACATGCCAACCTTGATTCCTTTCAAGGGTCCTCATGAAAATCTGCCTGGCCTTTTGTAAAGACCCTCACCTCATAATAACTCTACACTCTGGCTCGTTATACGTACAGTCTGGAACATGCCTTCTGCCGGTGCTTAAAGTCATGTAGTTTGTAATCTTCCTAATGATCAGGGGGTGCAACATGAGGGCTTGGAAGCTTTGCACATACTATCGAATGGTACTCGTGTGTTGTAGTGCTTTGAACTTCAGGAGGGCATGTTCCTTCATGTTGTGTGAGTGGAAATGATGTTTCACTATGTCTTTCATTTTCTCCCATGACTCAATAATAATTGTTCCCTCCGCCATACTTACCTTCACCGAGCACCACCACAACTTTGCATCCCCATCTAATTACACAATTATTGTGGACACCTGAATGACATATTTTTCAATGTTTTCCACATCAAAGCATGCCTCCATATTAAAGATGTAGTTTTCCAACACCTTAGCATCTCGTTCCCCCTTGTACACTTTTGGCTCCCGCACCTTTTGTCTCACATGCGACCCGCCTACCTGGGAAGCTACGCCCCCATATGGTAGGTTAGCCAAGGTCAATGAAAGAACTATTAATTAGGCCTCCAAGTCCTCAACAAAGACTCTCAATACCATCCGTTCGTCCTGAGCAACTCGTCATTTCCCCCCTATAGTATTCCTCCTGACTTCCTTTAGCAGACGGACCTCCCATTGAGAAATTTCCAACTCCCTGCTAATGTTCCTAACATCCCTCTCTGCCACATTGGTTCTTGCCTCTAAGGCCTCGAATTGTTCTCTGTTGGATCCCATGATATTACCAGTATCTCCCACATGTTTCGACATTGTAGTGTTTCTTTAACCGTACTTCCAAATGCTTCTTGGCCTCGAAGATCTTAAGGCTCTGATACCATTTGTCATGGGTTTCCCCTCTTAGATCAGAACAACCATGAAAATATTAACACAAGAACGCAAAGACTCCACCTAGGCTTCACGGACGTCGCACTCAACAAGTGATTGGATAGTACACCAGGCCTTTAGAGGGACGTGGAGCTCAAGGCCCTAATGGATGAGAGCAACAAACACAACCACTCAAACATATTGTTCGCACCATTGTTACTTCATTAGAAACCGAGTTGGTGGAGCGAAGGCTCAATCTTTCTTATATTGCAAAAGAGGTAACCATGTATGAAGTTCATTACTCCACATATATGTTGTACCCAAGTAATTGAAAATGCCAGCTATAAGAACAAAAAGTGATCAAAGAAATTAGGGCTCGGAGGCCCTATGCCCTTCAACCGGCTAGGAAAGCAACAAGTATTTATAAGCACTGGAAGAAAATATATTACAAGGAGCATGGGGCAAGAGTCTTCTCAGCACTATGTTGAGCGGGTCGACCCGGGATGTGGGGGAGAGGGATCTTGGACCAAGGTCACCTCGTAACACCGTGGCTCAACTCTAATAATTTTGGATGCAGTATCATCACATAGTGCACCATCGACCTTATATGGACCCAACCAGATCCATATCGCATCCCTCCAACTCCATTAAAATAGTAAGTGTGCCCATATCCTGAAGTACCATAATAAGGAAAATGTTTTCACTCTTAACCCACAAAATTTAGAAACCCACCATCAACAATAACCCTAGATCTTTACAATGCCTCATCCAGAACAAACGCCTCACCCAAACCAGTGATGTCTAACTCAGGGTTTTGTTCACGAAGTTGGAGCGAATCCCATAACACCCAACCTCAAACATTTTAATATACTGCATCTGAATATATGGCGAAAATCCCTAGAATTAAGAAGCTTATGAACCAATGATAAGGGATAGCCTAGAAAAGTAGGACCACAGTCTTTTAAACGTCTAATCTCCTCGCATAATGATATAATAATCCCATCTTTGTCCTTACAAACAACATGAAACTTATTTATCTAATCTTTTGACTTATTGTCAATGCACGCACTTGGCGAATCTATTGAGCTCAATTGCCTCTTCAATTTGTTCACTTTGCTGACACAATCCATAGTATGTTGAGCAACCTTGGTTAATGATTCTCCAACCTACTTAATTAAAATAAGAGAAAAATGCATATATATAACCCTACCTAATTCACATAAGAACAAATATAACCTTTAGATAATTAAAACTAGAAATATAACCCAAGATAGTTAGTGTTGGTGCAATTTTACTCTTTTTGACTGATTTAGGTTGGAATTGGGTGAAAAGTCGAGTTTTACCCTCTAGAAAAAAACAAAAAACAAATGAATTTACTATTTTGACCCCAAAACCCTCTAACCCTAATTGCTTCTTCTTTAGTGGAACCCTTGGTCCCGCCATTTTCCTTAACATTTTCTCGCCACTTTATTTCTCCTTCAAACCTCACCTTTTTTTCTCCCTAACCCTAATTTTTTTCGCCGGTGGTGTTCTCTTTTAGGTGGCACTCGAAGGGAAGGACGAGAGAAATCCTACCAGCTCATACTTCATCGACTCTCAAGATTCATGAGCCGCATCTGTGACCTTCAGATTCAGCTCGTGGTTGTCACACTACCTCGATAAGTAGATGTTGCGCGATGAGATGTAACCGCTTCTGGCACCGGAGTCGAAGTGGTGTGAGAACTTGTGTAGGCAATAGCCGCAGCTTCCAAAGAAGATGTGGTTGTGGGCGACATCGTCGTTTATGGCATTGCAAAGGAGGATTTTCTCGATGTAGGACTTGTATAGCCATTTGGAAACAAAGTTTCAAGGAGAATTTGGAAGGTCTAGGCCAACTTGAGCCCGTCATGTACTTGCTTAATAGGATAGGCCTAAAGGATTTTTTGCACAACCACTCGAAGACCTATATTTGATGGACTTTGGAATTCTCGGCAACCTTCGAGCAATCAAATGATAGTGAGAGAAAGAGGATCATCAATTTACACTTGGATGATAAGGAGTACACTATGTCTTATAGGGACGTTGCCCAGGTATTTGGGTGGAAGTACGAGAAGGAGATTTCGAGGACTCACTGATAAGGCCGTTCATTTTTTATTAAGAAATTTTGGAGAATCTTTTCAGGCTCGGAGATGAAGCATATTTGCAAGAGCACAACGATTGTCCATCCGGCATTGCGATACGTTTCGTGATTGTTGGCCAAGGGAGTGTTCTATCACTGAGAGATCTCACAATGCCCCAGGTCAAATGTCCAAGTCCTTTGGGCAATGACTCCGGAGGAGAATTTTTACCCCAACATGGTTCTGGATGTTGTAGTTAAAGCCTTGCAGTGGGAAACAAGAAAGGGGGAAAGATTCCTATAGAAGGCATGGTTAGACTATTGGCCCAGTATTTAGGACATTCGGTCCCCTCTTCGTTTGCGGTGGAAAATTTGGGTCGTTCATGTACACGGTGTACAATGGAAAAACTTGTGAAGGTGTCCACGGTTTCCACTGTGACTTCAGATGATCACTTTGTATGTCTATATAGTGGTTCCATGATATGTAACTTGATGATTCTCCCCCAGCCAGAGCATACATAGATCTATCATGATACGGTGTTGGATGATCTATTCCTAGCTCCAGATTCGAGGTTTGAGAAGGATTTCTACAAAATCCTCTCTAACCCGGATATAAATTTCGAGAAGGATAATGGCGAGACCCCATTTAGAGCACCGCCTATCCGCACTCAGATGCCCACAGATTTCTTCGACCAGTTTCGCACACTCGATGAACAACTTGCTAGTTTTAGCGGACTTGTGCTGGATATTTGTTATGCAGTGGGCGGAATGAGCATACAGTTGGAGGAATTTGGGAGTAGGCTAAGGTCTATGGAGGATACAATGCATTCTTAGGTGTCTAGGCTAGATTCCATCGAGCGGGAGATGACAGAGGAGTTCACCATTAGATGAAAGATCGGATGTCCAAGAAGAGGCCATTGAGCAAGTGCTTGAGAGACTTTACATTTAGAAGCTCGAGGCTTTTTGAGATTTCATTCCTAGTGAGAGGAAAGAAATGTGTCAAAAAGAACGGCTAAGGAGACACAAGACTCAGTATTTGAGGAGGGACCCTTCGGGGTAACATGAGTGAGCTTCATTACTTCTCTTGCTCTCACTTATGGTTTATGTTGATTCATTGCATTGGGGACAATGCATAGTTTAAGTGTAGGGGAGGGAGAGTAGCGAAACACCTAGAATTTTTCATCTCGGTATTCCTTTGTGTTTTTGGTGATGTTTTTGTTTGGCGTACTTGGTGTTATTTTTTATTTTTGGGAGTTTAGTAGAGCTTTTGGTGGTGTGCACCTTTTTGTAGTTTGTTTTTAAGATGTGTTTTGAAACTTTAGGGGTGTATTTTTCTTTTTTGCATGATCTTTTTTAGTATGAAGCCCAACTTTGAGCCATTTTGTTCGACACAAAAAAATTGAAATTTTGAAGAAAAAAATGGAAATATATATACCCAACCAAGTTGGAAACCTGAAAGGGCGACTTGGCCAAAAATGGGAAAAAACCCGGATAGGTCGAAAAGGTCTAGGTAAAAATAAGAGGCTAGGTCAAGCTAAGTAGGAAAACTTAGGAAAAATGAGAGACTGTGTAGAAAAAGGTGAGATGGTGAGCTCAACATGTGTGAATGCTAGGATGAAAACCCGAAAGGTCTCCTAGGCAAAATGAGAGAAATTGAGAGAAAACGGAAACTAAGTTGAGGATCTTGAGGCACTACCTTGGTTTTAGCTAAGTTGAGAATCTTGAGTTATCCTTAGCTACAACCAAGTTGACGATCGTTGTTACTATCCTTGGTAGTTTTTTTTTGGGCAACAACTCTTGGATTGCTTTTGGAGGACTATTCGGTGGAGTTAGCTAGTTCAACACTTATCCTTTATGCTTACATTTTCATCATTATATTTCGGATGGTTAAGTTACTTTAGTATCTTTAGGGAGTGTGAGAGTTGTGATATTCTTACTTCTTTGGAGGAACTAGGGTAGCTTGGGAATAAGTTGAATGTATTGGTTAACTTCTCTTTGCATCCTACATTTCGCTTAGATCTTTTCACGTTTTTATTTACTTGAGGACGAGTAAATGTTTAAGTACGGGGGGGGGGGGGTTGATTTGCACCATATATCATGTTTTAGCCAATGCATTTAACACATTTATTATCATATTTTGTTTGGTTGATTGCTAGTTTTAGTTGGGTTTACACGACAAAGGGTTTAGATGACCATTATCGGTTTTCTTGTCTAAATCCCAAGTTTTGTAGACTTAATTGGAACTAATGGAAACTTTGTATTCTCGGGCACCTAGATCTTCCTTTTTTTAATCTCATTATAGGTTGCTTGTGAGTACTTTTTATCATCTTTTTGTAGAAGGCCATCCGAGAGGGTGGTAGAAGATATTGAAGGTCATTCACAACGATGGTAAAATATATCGAAAGCCATTCACAAGGATGGTAGTATATTTAAGGCCACCGACTCTAAAGCATGGTAGTATATGTAATTGGGACCAAGAAAGGAAAATTCCAAGTTCAAGAAGGCCAAAGAACAAACGAAGGGATCGTAGTCCGAGGTTGCAAAGAATTTGGAGGAAACTACGATAAGAATCAGCCCTTGAGGGGGATACCATTGGATTATTCTTCTTGAGCACTATAAAATTGACTACAAGAACTCCCAAACCGGATCAACGGTTCACCCATAACGAAGAAAACTAGTCAGCCGACCGAACCAGCCATGATCAGCATGGACCGCACAAGGTCAGCATGAGGGCTAGGCCTAGAACGGACCATTCCAAATGACACAGCCTACACCAGGAGTCATCGGCACATACCGTTCCACCCAACACGGGTTGTGCCAAGTTCCATCATGGACCGTCCCCATTTTGGCTGGCCATGCACCTGAAGTCATCATTTCACTCCAAAAATTGGCTAAGCATAGGAGCAGACTATTCCGTTCTACGTGGCCCACACCGTTTCAAGTCACCAATGCCAAGACCATCCGATGAGATGTGAAGAACGATACATCTTGTGGTAAGATACTGAGCAAAATTAGGTTTCATCGGGTGGGAGACGCCAAATGACGTGGGACGCGGATCTGAAGAATCAAGAATGGAGTGTCGTCCGATGGCCCGTGCCGGCATAAGGGGGTATGGTCCATGCCAGGGCCAACGTTCCATGCCAGCGCGAGGCCCCCTTAGCCAGCACGGGTCGTGCCAGACACTACCACCCTCGTGCCAGACACTACCACCCGCGCTGGTTGCGGCTGCTAGGGTTTTTGACCGCTTTTGGACCTATTTTTAGTCTCAATTCCCTACTACTATACATATAGACCTGTGTCTTATAAGGTTTAAGTTTATGCTCATTTTTATATCTCAAGAGTAGGTTAGAGAGAGAAAACACTCTTCATTCTCTCTAGATTCTTTTCTTTTCATCTTTTTATTTCTCTTTTGCCCAAAGGCATTGAATCCAATGAAATACTTAGGTTCAATGCTTAGGGAGTAGTTAATTTACTTGGGGATAATGTTTGTATTCATGTTTTAATGTTCATTTTGTAAGATTTCTAGATTTACCTGTTTGTATGTGTTTTTTGATTACTATGTAGGCTTTTTCTTAATATTCTTGTCAATTGCATGATTGTCACACTTGTTAGCACACACCTAGTCTACTTTCATGTTGTTTCACTATTTCTACCCCTCTCCCCGGAGACGAAAACCTAGATGCGCTTGGGATAACGATATTTCAGAATCGTGTGGTTGTGTGCACGTAGGTTAAAGGGTTACGGGTAGAGATAACTATTCAGTTCAAAGGGTTACGGGTAGAGATAGACTAAGTAGCAAGCTTGTATTAATTTTGTAATCCTATAGCTATCGATAAAATGCCTACTTTCTTTACCTTTATAGGCCTAGGGGTAGTTTGTTCGTGGTGTTCCGCCAGGGACTTAATCGCTCGGGAGAGAATCAGACTTGCACAATGAGTCATTGTCGTTGTTGAACTATCCTAGTTGTGGCGGCGCGACCGATGGAAGATTTAGTATGCGCACCCCTATGTGACATATAGGGAGGAGTTTTGACCATTGTCCACACCACGTGACATAAACACTAGAATAGGGTATAGTTCTTGTATGTGATGAAATCGATGATCGAAATGACATTAATCATGTTACGCAAATATTTCACGAGTCTTAGTTTATATTGTTAATTCTCATGATCATTTGCATGCTAGTAGTTATTATTACAAATCCCCCCAATGACTGTTTTACCAACACTGTTTATTCCTAACAAGTGGTCGGATTGACAAACTAATCACGGTTGTGTATAGTTAATTATTAGATTTTTATCATCTCTGTGGACGACCCATGTACTTGCCACTATCTATCATTCTTGGTAGTATAGTAGTAAGAACAGGATCAACACTATAAATTCTATCCTTGACCCTTAATACTCACAGCCTCCTCTCGTGTTTTTAACGACGCTCGGGAGGGGGCGGGTCAGTAACTAATGGACCCTTTTTTTGCAGTGTTTGTAAATATCAACTAATATATATAATAAAAAAATTATCATATGAGATATTGTTAGATTTATCTTAAAATATTTTCTAAATATCAACTTTTTATGCGAAATTATTATATGTAGTTAGAGATATTAATGCATTGAAAATCGTGAAAAAATAATTAGGTAAAATGAAGTGGGATGGAGGGAGTGTAAAATTGTGTTACTATATCTTTTAATTGTCATTGTTTAATACATTTTTAAGCATTTAAAAATATATTACTATTTATATTGTGTTAGTAAATACATAAGAATTTGAATATATTAAAAACCAATCGATAATATAAATTTTCAAGTAAAACAATATAGCATCCCTTATTTTTTGTTCTTGATTCGCCTGTGTTGTGCCTCTTTGCTTTAAGAGAAACACTCATATGCATCTCAATCAATTATTAAGTAAAGTTTTAAAATTACATAAATTATATCATTTTATCTCTTATTTTTAAATAATTATATTTAAACTCTTTGTTTCATTCAAATCGTTGTTTTGTTTTAAGAGAATGTCTCGGGAAAGGTGACATTTTCTTAAATTTATGGATAATTCACTGTATTTTTACCTTAAATGTTACAATTATTAATTAAAATTTATGTATTTTATTTAGAAAGTTAAAACAAGTGATAATGTGTATTTGAATGTGGAAATATAAAAACATATAGTATAAAAAAATATTTTTAAATTTAATAAATACAATATATATAAGTTAAAAAATAAATAAACTATCTATAAACTTATGAACAGACAGACACTAACTCTTACTTTAAATATGGAGTACATGAACATCACTCGTGACGTTTTTTTTTTTGTACCTTTATGAGCAACAATTCACGAAATAACTACTTTTATTGGCATCATCGATGTATTTGAAAAGTAATTACTCTTGTTCCATCCAACTTACCTTTAATCATTACACATTATTCGATATAAATGTTTGACCGTTAATATATTTAACTATTTATGATAATGGTAAATAAAAGTTATATTTTAGAAAATACGTGTTCAATGAATTCAATATATATAATATTATTTTTTATATATCTATTCAAATATGCGGTTAAAATATGTGGGTAATTTAGGATGGTAAATTGGGAGTACCGTCTTTTCTCTATCCGTTTGAAAACTCTATCCTTCTTTTCTAAAATCTAATAATCAATAAATATATTATATCGTTAATATATTCTAATTGTGTTTAAATATTTAAAAGGTATGTAATATAAAATTTTCAATAAAATCACAATATTAAAAAAAATATATGTGTACTAATCCTTTATATATCTCACACACTCTTTTTTTAGGTTATTTTTTATATTGACACACATTCTATTTTTGGCAAGATTTATTCAATTTCATCAAGTTATTCTACCTTTTTACTTTTTAAATTCAATTCAATCCAATCCACTCATTTCATTAATGTAAAATCAAGTCTTTAAACTCAGAGTGATATATGCATAGGAACAGTGGGGGTATATTGATAAAGATATCTGTTTACTTTGTCTTTGTTTTCTAATAGAATTATACTCTGATCTTTTAAAGGAAAGGAATACTTCCTCTGTTTTTAACAGTTTTGCACACTTTACACTTTCGTATATTTTTCTATGATTAACATTTTTCTTTCTATGGTAAAAAGTGAATCATTTTTAACAATTCATTAAATTTTTTACTCTCTTCACTCAATTCTCTCAATACATTTTAATTTGCAAAATTAATAACACTTAAAATTATAATGTCAAACATAATAAGGGAGTAGAACAATTATGGAAAAGTATCATACATTGAAAAGGAACAAAAAGCAGAATCAAAAGTGACACAAATAGTGGTAATACTCCCTATGGTCCTTAAATAATAAATATACAATCCTAATGGACACACTTTTTTTAAAAAGTAAAATGATTGGAGGCTATTATATAAAAATGGTAAAAGTTAAATTGGGTCGATGAAATTAATATTAATTTTACCAAAAAATAAAGACATCAATATTAAAAGACTAAATATAAAAATGAAAGAGTGTCAATATTAAAAACCCGGAGGAAGCAGAAGGGATAAAAACAATTGAAGGGAGGAGAAAAAAACGCAACGTCACTCCAATTAGAATAATCGTAGATTACTGACAAACCACGTGGTGGTTTCCCACTGGTCCACTTCCAGGAAACATAAAAGCGGGCCCCGCAATCTCCATGGGTGAAGGAAAGGTAGGATAATTATCCACGTGTCCAAAGGACGATATCAGGGTGACGAGGAGTGCAAGTTCAGCTCCCCGTCATTACGTCATCCAGAGGGAGGGGACCAGGCCCACCAAAGTGGGAAGACAAAGCAGTAAATCGCATGCGTCAGCCTAGTGTAATTGGCATCGTATTACGTACTCTCTCCATCCTGGTCAGATTTTTTTTTATTTGAATCAGAAAACAACGTCCATACACAAAATAATGGGACATCTTATTGACGAGCAACTCCAATGGTCCTTTTGTAGAACTGTTAGTTTCTGACCCGAATCGAAAACTCGACACGTACTGAAACGATCGATTCAACCCGAAAATCGATTTAACCTGAGAGATTTCAACTCGAATCTAAGCCGACACGACCGAACTCAACCCGAAACATGATTATAACCCAAGAAATATAGACCCGACACGGCCGAATTCAGAACGAAACTCGATTCCGACCTGAGAGATATCACCCCGAACCCGACACGACCAGACACTATCTGAACCCGAACCCGACACGACCATGTTCATTCCAATCTAAACATCTATACGATTTAACTCGGCCCACAATCAACCGAACACTATTCAACCTGATAAATCAACCATATAATTCTACATGTAATTAACTCAAAATACTTTTGGTTTTTGTAATTGACCCAATTTGTAAAAAAAATGACCTTCTCTAGAATGTCTTTTTTGGTCGAAAAATAACACAATATTATCAATTAATCATTAAAAAAATTATTGGATGAAGAAGAAAATGGATATCTATAAATCAAAGTTTAATTAGTAAAAAACATCATCTAATTTAATTGTTTTTATAAAATTCTAAAAATTCTATGATAATAATAAATAATTTTTTATCATAAACCGTGACATTATAGTATCACCATTGCATGCATACAAATTCTATAGAATATGAAAAGTTTTAAAATTTTGATTGTAATATCCTAAATTATTTAAGATTTGTCAAAAATTCTAATCATAAATTTATTAAATTAATGACATGTTAAACTGTAAAAATTAAAATAAAGTAACATTTAATTTATTTATGAAATATTAAGTAATGATTGATTAATTAGTGTCAAACTAGTTATAGTAATAGATAAAACATAGTGATAGAATAAATATATACATAGTTTATTAGATAAAATACATATGGGTGAGATCGAGCAAATCCGAGCCCGACCACCCCCAGGCTTGAGCTCGGCTCGAAAAAAATAACTATGTTTAAACTCGGCTCGAGATCAACTCGAGCCTAATGTTTGTGTTCAAGATCAACTCGGTTAAAGTTATCTAAGCTCAAGATCAGCTCGATCACATGGACAAGACCAAAAAAATTAATATGCGTGCGAAAAAATTATCTTAATGATAATCATTTTAAAGCCCAATTATTCCAGCTCCATGAATTAAATGAGCTTCCAATTGGGTTTAGTTGAATTCTAAAAGAAAAAGCAGGAGTGATACCTATATATAAGTAATTTCTTCCTCTAGTTTCCACATGTTATCATATGTGGGATAAATGCATTTTCTTATTCCTTCCTCCATTCTCTCTACTGAAATATGAAGCAGCATATACAATTTAGAGTGGATTATTCGTAGAGTGGATTATTTTTACCAACCTTTGTAGTGTAAAGTTTTGTTATTTAGTTATTTCCCCAAACTTAGGGTTTGGGGAATTTTTTTAAATTTAAAGATTGGTCTTTCAACTTAAATATATTTATAAATTTAATTATTATTACTATATATTTAATTAATTAATTAATTTTGCCCACCCCTAGCTCTAATCGAGCCATAATCGAGTTTGATCGAGCTTCTTATCGAGTTGTTCGCGAACATAAACGAGCCGATCAACATTATGTTCGTTTATGTTCGTTTATTAATCGAGCCAAAATTTTTGTTTGTGTTCGTTCATTTAATATATGAATGATCACGATCCGATTTATAACCGAGCCGATCCCGAGCTTGTTCATGAACGTGCGTGTTCGTTCTCACCCCTAATTCTAATTAATGGAAACATAAGATAAAACCACTAACAAAATTATGAACACACGATTTGTACAAGCAGATCGTAAATAAAATATTAATGTGAACAACTAAATCGAGTTATAATCACAACGATTTAATCGATCAAATCAAAGAACAAAACTAATGTGCGATGATAAATCTCAAACGTATTCAATAACAGAAATATCAATTAAAAATAAATTGTTGGTTTTCATCCATCCATCCATAATGAAAGGATGGGAAAAGAACAGGAGAAAGGTATAGTGAAAGAGAGGAGGAAGGTTGCAGCATATTGATTGGTCTGGCTTTGGAATTTGGCTTCACGTTCATTTAATTGACATGAACCCATATTGAAAGGAGAAATTAATAGGGTGTTGCTATTTACACTCCCACCCTAATGAAAATATGGGTGTAAACAATCTCGTAGTAATAAAAAGTCATAAAACTTGTCATAAAACTTACACACCTATTAAATATGTGTGTAAATAGAATAAAAATGGTGTAAATAGAACCACCCAATTAATATACTCATTTCAGAATCAAATCCAACCTGTTATCACTTCTTTTCTTCTTCTTTTTATCAAAACTTGTTATCACTTAAGTTATATTTCATATTATTTAATTTATTATCGACTCATCTGTTATTTTCCGTATGATTTTAGTAAGACTCTATGAAAACAAAGACATAATTTAGACAATTAAATTGTTATAGTTCCGGTATGAAGCAAGATTCTTATTTTAATTTCTTAAAATAGAAAATTCAAGTGTTTAATGGCTAATATATTTTTTAATGAATGATAAAGACTTATAAAAATTTTCTTTGGCACACTAATGTATTTTATCTAATCTATATTGAAACTATAATGTGGGAAACATTTCAAAGTTTGGTTGTTGGTTGACGAAGGGTAGATGTGCAAATATAATAAAGTTGCTCAATTTTACTTTATTCTACCGGGTTTGTTTTGCAAATATTGAATCTCCAGGGCTGAAAGAAAGTTTACTTCTTTCTTCGTGCAGACAGAGGAGATCGAATCCTATCTTGTCCTGAAATGAGGGAATTTGTCAGCTTCGCGATCTCTGACAAAAATCCTGAGAGACGATGTCAGCCTTCTGATTTTAAGAAAAGCCCTCCTGTCCGTGGTTCCGTGTTTTCAGTGAAGTGACATCCTCGATTCAGCCGCTTTCTCCAATTTAGGGATGAGCATATAACCCTAAACCAGCTGCTGGAGTTTGCTAAGAACCTCGAGAGGGAGAGGGAGAGGGAGAAGGCGAGGGTGAGGGAGGCAGAGGACTCCACCGCCGTTGTCGCCCTCGTCCGCTCCGTCGTGGAGGAGGTAGGGAGCGCTGAATCGCCACAGCATTCGGTGCTGCAGGACGGCGCTGAGAGGAGGCGTGGTCTCGTTCGCCGGAAACAACGATGGTGATGGGCGGAGGAGGACACGGCGGCACCACCTTCAAAGGTATAACAGTTCACACCCCGAGGCAAGGGCGCCCGCTACTGAACAAATCCTATCCCATATTTCCTCCTTCCCCTCTTCTTCCTGCGTCATTCTTCCCAAATTGTTGCTGGCTCTTCCGATGGCGGCGACGGTGGGCGGCGGCGGCGCAGGTTGTGGAGGAGGAGCATTCTGGGGGTCTTCATCAATTCCGTCGTCTTCTAATGTTGGTATGGCCATGTCGTGTTGGCCATTGCTGGGCTCGCATTGGTCGCCGTCGTCGTCTACTCTCGTGGGTAATCATAAACGCAAAACCAACAATCGAAATTTGCTTTTAGTTTTCGAAAAAGTAGGATAGCTACCTGGTTTTTAAGGATATTGTTCCTAAGGATAGGTTGAATTTAAGGATATTGTTCCTAAGGTTTAATATTTTGAGCATATGTTATGTGTGTCTAAGTAGGTTTGTTGATGGTGATTGTAGGCTGAAAATGATCTCCACAGGTCTAGAAATCAGAAATGAGTCAAAATGCAAGAGGATTCGTCGATGAGGCAAGAAGCAGCCAGTCGAACCATTGAAGAAGCTGAGATTGAACGAGAGACTATTAGGGTGAAGTCTATGGAAGAAGCAGAGGGAAGAGATCATGAAGCAAAGCTCGCTGAATATGTGAACAGGCGCATGTTGATGGAACTTGCAAATGCGGAAAGAGAAAAATGGGTGGCTGCCATCAATACAACCTTTGATCATATTGGTGGTTTACCTTTACTCAATCTATCTTCATTATACCTGTTCCTTGCGTTTCTGTTATGTGTATGGCATATTTTCTATAGTTTCTATGATAGTTGAGAAGATAATATATCCGCTACTTAGTATCTTGACACAGTTGCTGGCGTGGTCAGTTATCAGGAAATGAGTTTAGCTTGTTGTGCATAATTTGAGGACATATTTGAACCGGCATATTCTTGTAGTCGCAGAGCTTTCTAATATCAACTTGTAATTCACATGGTCGTTTTTGGTAGGTATTTATTCTTCGCTTCTGTTATGAAATATGCTTTTGAGGGATGCATTTGTTGATCGACTCTTCGTTTGTAGGGGGTTTGAGGGCCATATTAAAGGATCAAAATAATATGGTTGTCGTTGTTGGTGGTGTTACAGCCCTTGCTGCTGCTGGGGTATACACAACTGTTTAGTTTAGTAGCTGTTAATGATGTACATGACTTAATGAGCATGCTGGTACCATTTTCACTTTTTTTTTTATTTTTTTCAAAAAAAGGTTGTATGGATCACAGAGTCTTGAATCCGCTTATGCATTTGTATGTTTAATCACTAGATTTTACTCGTGTAGCAGAAACTAAGTCTGCTTGTGTATCTTCACGTTTCTGGATTTTCCTTGCTGCCCTGGTGTTAATATGCATTGTATGGAATCTAGGGCACACA
>JAULKM010000001.1:16518115-16539182 GCA_032355605.1 Rubia tinctorum
GTAGCGGAACTAGAACGATATTTGAGGAGGGGCGGGGGTTGGGTAGGGCAGGGCTGGGCGGGGCTGGGGCGGGGGCTTTGCTAGGAGGGGCGGGAGAACTATATTACCCTAGTCACCGGAGGTTTGGGGGGACGGCCGCACCGGCTCGCCCCCCTAGTTCCGCCATTGGGTTGGAGAAGGATGTTCAATGGATGGTGAAAGGATGATTAATGGGTATGTAGATTGAAGAAGATAATAAAGAAGAGAATGGAAAATAATGATTAATGGGTTTAAAGGGATTGCACCGGAGGGAAAGAAGGCGCCCATGATTCAAGGAGGAAGGGGTAGGTTAATGCTAAGGATAAAACACTCTCCATAAATCGAAGAATAACTCTTTCTCGCACTAGGAAAACACTCTCCCCTCTCACTAAACCCTAAAACACACAGAGACCCTAGTCGGGGGAGCCACCGCCGCCGCCACCGTCACTCCCGGTGGTCTGGTGTCTCCCCCCCCCCCTTGTTTCTTCCCTGCTTTCGTCCTATTTCATGTCTTTGTCGCTTTAATTTCCTAGTTCTGACGCAGGCGAGCTGATTCGTTCGCACTGCCCTAACCACCGCCACCACTTGGTCTTCTCAGCCCTTCACGGCGGCACCCGTGGGGCCACAGAGCTGAGAGGGGAACCGCGCGGCGAGTGTCGCCGTGCTTAAGACAACGTACGCAGGCAAACCCCGCCAGAGAGGAAGACGCCTATCCTCCACTGGAGTGGAAGACGACTATCGCGGCGATGAAGACTCCAATGATCGGGTAAATCCAGCGATGGCCAGTCAACAGCGGAGGCAGAGCTGCGGTGAGTGCAAAACGTACAAGTAGCCGGCGTAATATATGAGGTCCGGTAAGATTCTATGAGGCAAAAAATTAACAGTCAGGTCAGTCAAGGACCTGTCAACGGCGGTGACCCGGTCAATGTGGGAAATCCAATCGATGTCATCCAAGTCTCGGCAAGACAGTTAACGGTGACAAATGGCGGCCACAACATCTCCCAAACTCAGCCCTTCTTAATTCCAAGCCTAAAGCACATCAAGTGTAGTCTCTTCTTTAGCCCAGTTCTTAACTTTATTTACGCTTCACTGTAGTCTCGTCATTCCACAACATTCACTATAGCCAGCTGTAGCCTCATCAACATCGTGGTGGTCATGGCGGAGGGATGGCATCGACATTTCTTGCAATGGAAATATTTCCCGGCAGCAGTCAAAATAGGTCATCTTGTGGAGGGTACATGGTCAGGTCCATTGACAAATAGAAAAATGGATCTTTCTGCAGTAGTATACATATTCATCGAACAAAGCTTTCTAATACACAACAGAGCTTCCATCGGATCGCATCACCACATCTGTAGCTAGTTTAGAGGGTATTATTTCTTAGACGATACCTACTTCTGGGCCATTAAAGAGTTGTGTTGTAGTATGACTTACCTGGATGAAAGTAGGGGTTTAGATTAACCTATTCTAACTGTTTTTAGGTGTACAGTTGGTGCCCTCGCGACTCCGACAAGATTTAGATACTATCATGTTGCGTTTATTGGAGAAATCCAACAACAACCTCCAAAAAGGTTCACATGAGAACTACGGAGTTGTGGCAGCCCGGTGTGGATAAATCTGGCCAACACTTAATAAAGATGGAGATATGCAGTACCGGTCTGCTTCAGAACAAAATAGACCTTCCCTCAAAAACCCTTCAACAAACATTCCTCATCGCTGATTGGAGTAATCTAGCTACAGCCTCCTCACACTACAAAGTTGCTGCAACCCGATGTAGACAAGATTGGATGCGCAAGTAGAGTAGCAGATTGCCAATATGGCATGGGAACCTAATGATAGGTCCATTTGTGTGAGACTCACCCCACTGTGTGTCAGCCAAATGAGGTATTTAGGAAGTCTTACCATATTAGTTATATTTGTTAGTTAGTGGTTGTGCGATCTAAACCTAGCACAAATTTGTAACAATCTTTCATTTTAATGAGAATGTACGCCTCTTTGTTTTAAAAAATGCTAAGGATGGAAAGAGTTAATTAAATATAATGAACTAATAAAATAATAATAATAAAATAATTCTTAAAATGGTTAACAACTATTCTAAATATATAAACTAATTTATATATTTCTCATCCCTAAATTTTTATCGTTATCTTGTAGAAATTGAAAGTCTAAACAAATTTTTAAAAACTATTAACAAACAGTCTAAAAAACTGAACTAATATTTATAAGTGTGCATATTAATTTAATTTTTAAATATATTTTTTTAATTATTGATAATGAATATCAAATATTATAAATGTATCAACTAATTTGTACATTTCCTAGTTGTAATCTCTATAATTATATCTTGTAAAAGATTAAAGTCCAAACAAAATTATTAAAGCAGTTAACAAATCATTTAAACATATGAACTAATTAATATATTTGCTAGTTGCAAGTACTATTATTATCTTTTTGAAAAAAATTAAAAGTCTAAGCTAATTCATTAAAACAATTAACAAGCATTTTAAATATATAAACTAATTTTTACATTTCCTAGCTACAAGTTCATTCACGATTTTGAAAAAAAGTCTAAACTAAACCATTATAATGATTAACAAATATTATAAACATATGAACTAATTTATACAGTTTCGAATTGTAAGTTTTATTATTATTTTGAAGAAAAAAGTCTAAACTAAATCATTAAAATGATTATCAAACATTATAAACATAAGAACTAATTTATACGTACATTTCTTAATTGTAAGTTCTTTCATTATTTTTAAAAAAGTAAGAGTCTAAACTAAACTATTAAAGCGATTAACATAGGAAATAATTTATACAGTTCCTAATTGTAAGATCTTTTATTATTTTGAAAAAAAATTCTAAACTAAGTCATTACCACGATTAACAAACATTATAAATATAGGAACTAATTTACATAGTTCCTAATTTTAAGTTCTAACATTATTTTGAAAAAAATAAAAGTATAAACTAAATCATTAAAATGATTACCAAACAATATGAACATAGAAACGAATTTATATAGTTCCTAATTGTAAGTTCCGTCGATATATTTTTTTATAAAAAATGTCTAAACTAAATTATTAGAACGATTAACAAACATTTGAAACATATGAATTAATTTATACTTACATTTCTTAATTGTACATTCTTTCATTATTTTGGGAAAAAGTAAAAGTCTAAAATAAATTATTTTAACGATTAAAAAACACTTCAAACATAGGAACTAATTTATACAATTCATAATTGCAAGTTCTATCATTATTTTTTAACAAAAATAAAAGTTTAAAATAAATCATTAAAATAATTAACAAACATTCTAAACTTCTGAACTAATTTATACATATGCTATTTGTGATTTTTAAATTATTCTGTAAAATAATTAAAGTATACTTAAACTAAATTCAAAAAAGATTAACAAACATTTTGACATATGAATTAATTTATGTTTTTGCTAATTGTAATTCTAAAACTATCCTGTAGGAAAATAAAAGTCTGAAATAAATAATTAAACCTATTAACAAGCATTCTAAATATATGGACTAATCTATACATCTTATATATAATAATTATAGTTATCGTGTAAAAAAGATCTTAAACTAAAATTTTAAATAACTAACCAATATTCTAAATATATGAACTAATTTATACATTTTCCAGTTTGAAAGTTCTGCTATTATCTTTTAAAAAATGAATTATTGAATAAATAGAAACATGGACAACTAGTTAATGTTTTGTTCCATAAGTAAGTCCATAAAAGCTAAAAGTCTTTTTTGGCTAAACGCGTATCTTAATTAGACATGAATCATTCGATGTGACACACTTTTCCTTTTTGGTTATTTTTATTCAGTCATTTTACTTTTCTATATTTAAATTAAATTTCATCCACTCATTTCATTCACCTAAATCCAAGCACCTAGCGCTATGATGTCACATCCACCCAAACGGAGGTAACATATAAACTGCGGGTGCGTTGTTCGAATCCCAACACAGGTGCAAATTTTTTCAGCTGAAGAGGAACCAGACCCAGATAATATCTTATAACCCGGATTGGATCCCCGAAGTTCTACTAATATTTTAGAAAATTGCACACATACCCCTGCGTGATTTTAATGATATACTCCAAATTATACATAAAACCTTAGTCTCATCATGCCTTATGTTCAGACGGTTTCACCCAAATCCTTGTATTCAATTTATGATCTTCAGTTGATGTTTGTTGGTTGTAATTGATTTTTTTCTTCAAATTTTTGGCTTTTATTCTATTATATATATTTAATTTTTTTGTTGTAATTTTTTAGTAAATGTTTTATGATTTTCCGTAGATGTTTTGCTAGTTTTAATTGATGTTTATAAATTTTCAGTTCGATGATCTTATTACTTTTTGTATTTTTTAAAATATTTTGTTTTTTTGCAGATTGTCGTTGAAGGGAAAATGATAAAAAAAATTTAAAGAAAAGTCCCTGGAAAAATATTAATGATAGATCCCTGAAAAAAATATTAGAGCAAGTCCAACAAATTCTTCAAAAAATTCATCAAAATGGAGATTCAAAACTCATATTCTCTATATATTTTTGCTCCAACTCCAACAGACTATCTATTTTGTAGATTTTGACATTTATTTCACAATAATGACTACTTTATAATTTAAATAAATTATTAGTTTTAATTACTCTACAAAGATATTTACTTGCATAAAATTTAGGTAAATGACTAATTTTAGTAGTTTATTTGTAAAGAACAATTAAACATCTTATAACTATTTATTATTTTAATAAATTTAACATGGGCAACGAAGGGCTAAGCCAAAAATGTCGTGGCGAAGGAGGCCCACTATACATACAGTGGATTAGTAAGTGGTGAAAATCTAATAATATTTAGAACTATCATTTTGATTAACCAGACAAGTATCAAGGCTTTCAGTAGATTTCTTTCGTTTTTGAATTAGCTTGCGACAAGTGCTAGTATTAGATAGAGTTCGCTGATCGTGTACACGTGATCATATTCTTGTCATGATTATGTTAATTTTTTTTGATAATAATAAGTTCAAAATACCACAAAAAATTAAAAATTGACCATTCAAATGAATAAAAAAAAGGATAATTTGATGTTTCACTGGTTCATTTTTCTGTGCTAATTTAATAAGACTAGAGTATTGCAATGATTTAGACTTGGATAATTTTGGTATAAATATAAAATTAGTGTTAAAGTTGAGGTATTGAATTAATGATTACATTAAATATACAATTCTCCAAAAAAAAAATCTCTATCAATATAGTAAACCAAACCTTCTCTTTCATTAAAATCTCCATTTTAGAGAATGAAATGGAGAATCTATTGGAGATGAAATAGTATATAAATTTCTAAAATCAATCAAAATCTCCATTATAGAGAAGCTGTTGGAATTTTTCTTAGAGATAGATCTCTAAAACTAGAATAAAGTTTTTTTTGAAAAAAAACAATCATTTCAAGATGGTGGGAAAAACGCCCAGCGGCAATTACAATAAGTGGAATTGACATCCAACCTAACTAGCCTCTAGTAATAACTAACATATTGCAAGGATATCTAAATTAAATGTCAACCTGACTGATCGTCTGTACTATTGAAGATTAGAGATCCAATAAAAACCTATAACATCGCCTCGAGGATATTAACTTGCATCTTGCGAAAAACATGACCACTTGGCAAAGAGGGGCGTATCACACATCAATATCACTGTGTCAAACAGGGATCTTCTACAACTGTAACACCACTTGATCCAATCCCGATTTATGTTGTCCAAACTGTAAGTACCTTGAAAAACACAGATTTGACGAACTCAAATTTATGAAAACCCAAAATAAAATCACAAACGAAATTGTGAACACTCGATCTGTACAAGCAGATCAAGAATAATACGTCAACATGAACAATTAAATCGAATTATCATCATGAATACAAATATCTAATTGATCGGGCCGAATAACAAAACTAATCCGTGGAGACAAATCTCACACTTATTCAATAACAAAAACATAAATTAAAATAAACTATTATTCCTCATCCCCATGAGTAGATAGAGAAAAAGTTTGAAGAAGAGGTGTGGCTTGAAAAGGGTGCTGCTTGGAGAAGGATTTAGATGACGAGAAATTGATGCTAAAAACTAGAATAAATTTAGAATTGTATAAAAGTAGCCTAAAACATGGGAGTTGAATAGAAAGCTAGAACATGGGAGTTGAATACAGTTAGAACACATGGGAGAGCTTCGGTTCGGTCAACCCCCTGAGCTGGTGTTGGAATATATACCCAAAAACAAATACTGTATTCGCTTTGAGGCTTCCTAGTTCTTGCTCGTCGTTACTTGGGGGAAAAAAAGGATAACAGAGTATGGACATACCAAGGAAATGGGTCTCCTTCATCTATGTATCATTCATCATTGCTTTAATACATGTCATATTCACATTTCTGTTCTCCCAAAAACTCACTGTTTCTGACCTAGAGGTCAGGCTCAAGAAACACCCAGAGCTGCCCTTGCGATTCAACTCCGATGGCACCTTCAAAATCCTTCAGGTGATCATATTCCAGTAGTTTGTGAAAACGCCTTCTTTTTTACTTTCCTTTATGTATGTGTAGATATGGGCCGATCGCCATTTTGTGTTTACCTCTTGAATTATGCTTCTAACGTCAACTGGGGTATTTCAGGTGGCTGATATGCATTATGGAAACGGGTTGATAACTCGGTGTAGGGATGTTTTGGAAACTGAGTTTAGTCACTGTACTGATCTCAATACAACTCAGTTTCTCAGGCGGTTGATTGAGGTTGAAAACCCGGACTTTGTTGCTTTTACAGGTATTTTGAATCCAATTCTAAAAGTTTGGTTTTCTTGCTTTGATAGTTGCTGCTTATGTAAAACTCAAGTTCTGAGGTATTAATGGTGGACATTCATTTGAAGTCCGAGAAAGTTTGAGATAAGTTTTATTTCAATCAAGCAAATTCCTGGGGAATCCTGATTAAAAGTAGATATGCTTAAAATGTGATGAATGCCAAGCTGTTTATTACTGCATGCACATAAGTTAATTGGCCTCACTAGTTAATCCAGTCTAAGTTGTGGAGTATAAGTACTTCCTGTTGTGCTATAAACTTCTGAACACTATTTGATATTTTTACTGGCTGTAGAAGTTGTGTAAAGACCTTGACTCAGCCTCACCTGGAAATGTAAACAAAATCATGATTATCTCCTCTGTTGATATTCTACTCAAGGATGGTTTCTTGGTGGCATCAGAGTACAAGATTATCTTGATCTTCTGACTCGTTTAATATCCTAAATGACTGATTTCAAACTTTGTTTTCACAAATATACAATGACTGTTCTTGTAGAAGCTATGCACTTTTTGGAATGCTTAACTTGATCTGCATGAAATCCTGGAGTCTACCAAAGATTCAAATTACTCTAAAACATGTTGAAAATGTTGCATAGCTTTGATATTAGGAAGTTTCTGGTGAATAATAAGGTAATGATTATTTATGCTTAAACATTTTTACTATTTACCTAAATTGGCTGGACATAAGTTATCCATGTAATATGATTGAATGCTACTATGTGCCTCCTCTTAGGGAATCCTTGTGTGGTTTAGAAAATTCGCAACTTTCTGTTTTTTATTCCATTTGATCTGCTCTTGTATTCCACTGCCATTAGCAGTCCTCAACCTCTATCTCCATGTGATCATGATGTATATTAAACTAATTTGCTTTTTCCCCTTAACCTCTATCTCCATTAGGCATTCCTTAACCAATTGATATTCTTTTTCTTCTTTGTCCATGAGATAAGCATGATTCGATTGCTTTTCTTTGATTTGGGGGCCTATGCATGTTTTTGAATCTCATACTCTTGTATTTGATTCACATCCAGGTGACAATATCTTTGGGACGAGTGCAACGGATGCAGCAGAATCCCTACTGGAAGCTTTTGGCCCAGTTTTGGAATCTGGACTTCCTTGGGGCGCAGTTCTGGGGAATCATGATCAAGAATCCACTATGTCTCGTAGAGAATTAATGTCTTTCATCTCCCTTATGGATTACTCTTTGTCAAAAAGCTTCCCGTATGCTGAGGATAGTCTTGACTCTTCCAAACAATATATTGATGGGTTTGGGAATTACAATCTAGAAGTATTGGGCCCTGCAGCTTCCACGTTTGCCAACCGCAGTTTCCTCAATTTATATTTTCTTGATAGTGGAGATAGAGCCACTGTGAATGGTGTTCGAACTTATGGTTGGATAAAGGAATCTCAGCTTAGTTGGCTTCGTGGTGTTTCTAACAAGTACCAGGTACTCTGAGTTCAGCATCCCTTCAAATTATACTTGTTTTATTGACTTGGATGAATATTTCTGCATAGTTTCTTTTTAGAGGAAAGAAGCTCTTATTTACTATGAATAGCCACAGAAAATTGATGAAAAAATGATGTCCTAGTGCAAGAGTGGAATCTTGCCAATTAGATTTTTATTAACATGCTGCAGGTCCCTCGATAACAGGTACAATGTTGTGACATAAAATCAGCTGACACCTCTTTGATGTGGTTAAATCCTCCTGCTTTAGCCTTCTTCCACATTCCTATTCCAGAAATCCGTCAAGTGCCCATGACAGAAGTGGTGGGGAAGTATCGTGAAGATGCAGCTTGTTCATTGTTTAACTCTGGAGTCCTCCAAACCTTTACCGCCATGGGAGATGTGAAGGCTGTTTTCATAGGTCACGATCACATAAATGATTTCTGTGGGAAGCTAGAAAATATTTGGTTTTGTTATGGCGGAGGTATTGGATATCATGGCTATGGAATGGCAGGCTGGCCAAGACGAGCTCGAATTATATTAGCAGAACTTGCAAAAGGCGAGAAGACTTGGGCTGGTGTGGAGAGTGTTAAGACATGGAAGCGACTTGGTGATGAGAAGTTGAACAAAATTGATGAGCAAGTATTATGGAAGAGGCATTCCCCGAGATGACCAGTATTTCAGGTACTTTAGATTAACCTAAGTTCATAAGTTATGTTGGTGATTACAAGTCTGCTGCTATTATGGTTGAATGCAGGCTCTATTCCTACTCGCATCATTTGTCTTTTTTTTGTCGAACCATTGTAATTGTCATACAAAGTAAAGACATCATCAGGTGGAGCTCACATTAAAGTCAAGGGTATAACATACTAATAAGTTTTCAGTCTACAAAAATTTCTTAATGTTTCTTAATTCTGAGATTTCACGGCTAGGCAGATAATGTTACTCAATTGTTCCACTGACCTCTGAGCAGGCTCTGATAGTTGGTCTGCTTATTGAAGTTGGTAGTTTTTAGTATTTTTAGGACCATGTATATCTGCAGGTAATTTGGATACTTTATTCACTGTCGAGCACTAACAGGTTGTCAACCTTTTACGGCCAATTTAACCCTCGAGTATGACTTCCTCTTTATAGACTAGATTCCTCTGGCTTCTGCTCAACTTTTAAACAAGTAAAACAGTTTTCCCTCCTTAGGGAGGATGCATATTAAGCTCAAATTAAAAATTGGTACAATTGGCCTTTGCCAGATATATGAAGCCTTAAAGCATAAAGAAATCACAATCAGAAGAAGAATGGAATTTGGCTTTCTAACCCTTAAGACTTGTGGAGATCAAATAAAGCTTTGCTGCATTTATATATGGTCGTGACTTTCTCCTAATTCATAACACACGAGGTTTGCAGTAATTGGTTTTTGTAGTAATCTATTGAAGTCCTATTTTCCGGATTCTAATGCTTCAGGAACCCTATTATGATGACTTTGTATTCATGAAACTCTTCCGGCATCTAGTTTACTGTTTTGCTATATAGCACTTTGATTGTTTCTACTTTGATTGTGAAGAAATATATTCTAGCTGTTGCAGAACAAGCTGCAGGAGCTTCCCTCAGGTCAGAAGCAACCAGTTCAGTTAGCTCTTAGTTAGATTTGTGGCATGCTTTTCTAGTTGATTTGTTGCATATCTCATGTATAAATAGACCAGCAATCACACCGTTTACATGTTTGAAAATTGATCCCAAATTGTTAACTGAAATCAATAGCAATTACTCCCCATTTCTTTTCTGCATTCTTTTGTTCATCGATGGCGGTTTCAGCCCTGATTTCATTATGAAATTCATGCTTATCTACATGGTTTCAAAGCTTGATTAGCTCTTGAGTGATATAGATCTTTGTGTTTCAAGTCAGCATATTGTTTGAACACTCGGGAAAATGGCGCATAGAAGACCTTTTGGTGAAGATCAAGAACATCATGCAATGAGGAATGAGGGTTGATGATCCTTTCTTCTTGAGCAATGTGGATCACATCAGCCTGATCCTGGTGACTAAACTGGATGAAATGAAATACATGACATAGTCGACAACGATGTTGACAGCACTTGAAGTTAAGGATAAACGGTTTTGACATGGTCGCGATCGATGTTGACAGCACTTAGTAAAAGCATAAAATCGGTTCTCTGATTGGAGAAGCTGAGAAGCCTGAAGCAGGAACAACAATGTTCAAATAATGGAGAAAAGTGAATTCAACTCTTGGATTTTCAACTGTTTAACTAAGCAATTTGCTTGAGGTTTTGAAAAGTGACGGTAAGCAGTTATGGGATGGCATGATCTGTGATAGCGTTATGGTGAAAGTAATGACCCTTTGTTGCATCTTAATTATATTAAGAGCATCTACAATGGGAATGGGGTGGGAAAGAGGGTTTTGGTGAATTTTTGGTCAAAAAGGTGAGGTTTTGGCGGATGTGAGTAGGGAAAAATGGGAGGAACCCGAGAGGAGAGAAGGGATATGCATACACTACAAAATTCTCTCCAATTCATCATGCGAGTGAGATTAAATGGTGAGTTGGACATTTTAATGCGATAAGTTATACCCCCTCCGTCCCAAAAGAAATTTCCTAATTTGACTCTTAGGATTCAACTGCATCAATTTTTAACCAATAGTGTACTCTAGTCCAGTAGTATTGTGTCACATGTCTTCTAATTTGTATTTTTACTCTAACAGATTTGAATGGGCATAAAACAATTATCTTCAAAAAAATAATAATTAAAAAATGACACCAAAATTTTTGATTTTTTCTCTATAAATAGATACCAACATTGATACATCTTTGGCAACACTCTAACCATTCGATAAAATTTTTGTTGTTACTTGTTGCTTTAATTATGAATAATTTTTTATCTCCAATTTAGTTTGTAATTTGTTTTTTTTTCTATGAGTTTATAATATGTATTAATTTTTTTATTTTTCCAATTTTATTATACGGCTTTCATTTTTTAAAAAAATCATATGATTACAAATTTTTTATTTCTATGGATATATATATATATATATATCGAAAAATGTCAAAAAAAGAGGGATATAAAAAAGGGACCGGGGGAGTACGTATACATCATATTCAAAATATATATGATATATATATGATATAGTTAGTGTTAGATTGTAGAAATATAAAAATATGTGAAAGAAATAAAATGATGCGGGGACAATAATGATGATGTGGAATTGAATTATGATTGTGAAGTTAAATTGGAGAGGAGTTTTGGTGAGTCTAGTTGATTACGAAGTTATTATATTATATAAAAATTGAAAAAGTTGGATTGTTGATGGATTTTGGCTTGTTGATTGTAGATACTCTAAAGAGGATACATATTCTTCAAAACATGGGAACTCTAATTTTGTTGCTACCTATTTTATTCATCTGAATAGACTATGGAATCTTTATGCATGTTTGAGGCATTCTCTGAAGTGGGATTGTAGTGATTCCTGTAATTATGGTCTTGCCAGAAAAGTGATGATACAATAAGAATAATATTAAATACATCAGATCCTGATTGGACTGAATGAAAAGCATAATGATACTGTTAGCTAGATCCTCTGACAGATCCTTTGCCATCTGTTTGGAGGGCTTATGCATTGATTGTGAAGGTGGAGAAACAAAGAAGACACCTTGATAAAAACAATTGAAAGTAGGCCAGAATTCTTCTATGATTGTAAGAAGCTACACTGATACCATAAATTATGGTAACAACAGAGCTGCTACATTCTTGAATCATAATAAGAACATGAGAGAGCCACTCAGGAAAAAGGTTGTGAAGAATTCTCACCTGAAATATGCTCGTTTTGGTGATGTAGGTCATATTAGAGATACATGCTTCAAACTCAAGGGATATCCAGACTGGTGGGAGTTCACATAGAAAGTTCAGGATCTGAAATACTTGCTTAGTTGTATACATTTGGTTGTCGTAAAATGGTCTACATCTTTGGTTCATACTTTTACTTTCAGTATTTTCTTAAGTAGAATAAAACAACCGATAAGTTTAGCCTAAACTAGCACAAAAAATACAGCTAAATTAACAAAAACTAATTACACTACAAGAACTAAGTAATCTTTTAAACGACAAACTAAATAGAAACACAAAGATTATTAGTTTTGGGCTCAAGTGATTTACGCTTCCAACATATCCGATGATCATTTATACATTATTCTAGTTTTATGGCACCCATCCATATATTGTGAAGGTTTATTTCCCATTTACCTTGGAGGTACTTGTCCCCTTCTAGTTTATATAGATTACCTACCTAGTCCTAATTAGTCAAAACTGAGCATGCAAAGTAATAGCTTCGCTGAATCAGACAAGTTTGCCAATACCCCAAAGGCTGACAAGTGACAACACCTCATCATCAAGAACTAACCCAATGTGGAAATAGTGGAAAGTACTACTATCCAAGCCTACTAATAGGCCACTATCCAAGGGAGGGGAGCGCAAGAAACTGGCCACAATCAAATGATTGAATTCCTATAAATAAATACAGAGAACACCAAACAAAGTAAGTGACTTTTTACTTCCGAAACGCACATTCCAAGTTTGATCAGAGGTCGATTGAAGGAGTACTAGACTTTTTGAAACACTTCAAACAATCTAGCAGTCTGCAGATTAACTCAGATAAATTCCAGGTTTTCTTTAGCAAGATGGCTCAGATTGAAAGAGATTTTCTTATTTATCAACTGAAGATTCCACAAGGTACTTTCCTTGTTAAGTATCTTGGAATTCATTTGAATCCTACTAGATAGAATGCTTAGATTTGTCAAAAGCTTACTGAGAAGATAGCAGGGAGAGTTAAGCTATGAGAGACATGGAATATATCTTATGTTGGGAAGATTCGACTAATAAATGGAGTACTGCTTAGTATCTCAAGTTATTGGTCTTCTTCTTTTTAGTTACCTGAAGCTGTACATGAGGAAATTTTAAAGATCTGTAGAGGATTTCTGTGGCATCATATTCAAGGGAAAAAGAAGTTTATCCCGGCTTCTTGGGAAAGCTTATGCAACACAAAGAATTTTGGTGGAGTTGGGATCAAAGACCCTCATTAGTGGAATGAAGCATGTCCGAGCAAAAACCTATGGGATATGAGCCCTAAACAAGACTCGCTTTGGGTTAAATGGAGTCACAACTACTACTTGAAATGGGATACTTTAATGAATCATAAAGTGACAAGTAATGCTAGTTGGTGTTGAAAAATCTTAACAGTTTGAAGCTGAAGCTTTCTGAGCTGGGGAGTTGTGTGTATGCAAGGGGGAGTTTTTGCACCTCTAAGGCATATGATGAATTGAAAGGAACCAAGACAAAATTCTTAATTGGGAAACTGATATGGAATGAGGGAGTTCAGCCTAAGATCTCTTTCTTCCTATGGATGTTGATATGGAGAAAATTGGCCACAACTGACATATTATCCTTTTTCGGAACATGGGTTTCTTTTTTAACTTGTAGTCTATGTGGAGCTTTACCTGAATCAATTGATCATCACTTTTTTCAATGCAATTTTTTTTGCTAAAGTTTGTAATGAAATGAGGATATTAAACCTAGGAAGGCATAGAATGATGAAGAAAGTATTGTATAGCAGATGGAGAAGAAAGGATAGAGGAAAGTTAGCTATTTACTTTAGTACCTAGTACAATATTTGGATTGAAAGAAACAAGAGAATCTTTCAACAGATAGAACTTGAACTGAATCAAGTAAGTAGATTGATAAAAAATGGACGGATTCTGGATTAAGAAAGGGGAGGAAAGATGGATATGGTTTCTGAGCTGAGTAAATTGGTTGGGAATTTTCCTGGCTGAAAAAGGAGTACATAGATTTGAACTTGAAGCTGGGAAAGGTTAGATTTGGGCTTGAGAGGCCTGGATATACAAGAAAGACCAATGAAGTTAGGAACCTTTTGATGTAAATGCTTAAAGCAGTTGTAAATTTAACGATTTTGTTGAGCTTAATGAAAATTTATTCCAATAAAAAAATTGGTTGAGTTATACTAGAACTCTAACCGGGAAATATCTACTAGAATAACCTAAATATCAGCTAGAATATTCTACAAATATTCTATCTTAACACCTCCCACCTTAGGCGAAGCGTCATATGTTTCGAGACGCAACTTGTCACGGTGTTAGCTAGATAGCCTTTGTCGTAATGTTATCCAAGAATAAAAGAAGGAGATGCGATAGCTCGACAACCTTTGTCACAGTGCTATCCAAGACCCGGTACTCAGACTCTGAATAAGAGCGGGAGACAGTGGGTTGCTTCTTGGTACTCGAGAAGACCAAATTGCTACCAAGAAACATAACATAGCTATACGTTGAGCAACGAGTCTCGAGACAGCGGACCCAATTACCATAAGAGTAACCTTAGACCTCAAGGGAACAAGTTGACTAAAGGATAAACTATAGTTAATGGTACCACGATAGTAGGGAAGGATACTAGTGACGGCTGGAAAATAATCGTCACGAGGGTTCTGAAGGTACTGGGTGACAGAGTTAATTTCAAAGGTAAGATCAGAGCGAGTAATTCTAAGATTGGAAAGCCTTCCAATAATGGCATTGTGAAGCTAGGACTGCGGAGGAATGACACAGAAATAGGGGAAACATCAGTCATCCCACCATAAGTTAGAATGTCCCGAGCATACTTTTCCTAGCCCAAGAACAACCCTGAGGAGGTCGAATTGATCTCTAAGCCAAGAAATTAGTGTAGGGAACCCAAATTCTCAATAGAGAACTCAACATCAGCTCAAGCAATGAATTGGCGGATGACCAAAGGATAATTTCCTGTGAGAAAGATATCGTCAACATAGACTAGAAGAAACAAGTATTGCCATGAGAAAAAAATAAACAAGAATGGATTAGCTGAACTGCAGAGAAAAAATAAACAAGACGGAGATAAGTGTTAAACCACTGAAACAAAGTCTAAGAGGTAAGCGACGTATATTAGCAATGGTAAGAACCATGCGAATTGTGGAAACTTTGACCTCCAGACTGAAGTAGTGATCAAAGTTGAACCCTCGAATCTGAGAGAAACCCTAGATGACAAGGTGAGCCTTGTAGTGATCGATACTTCCATCAGGATGATACTTGAGACAAAAAAATTTTTGGATCCAACAACGTTTACATCTGAAGGACGTGATACCAAGTCCCAAGTGTGCTAATGACGAAGAGAAGCCCTTTCGTCATGGCATCAACTCAGCGAGGATCCCAAAGAGCTACATAGTAATCTCGAGGTTCAGCATGAGCGACGAAGGCAACAAGGAAGATAGTGACATCATAGTTAGAAAAGGAACAAGGGCATCATGAGATATCTGTCATTCTGGTAGTCATCTAATGAGTCAGGGGATGAGTAGGCACAGGTGAACCAACGGAACTCGCTGAACTGGGAACCAGAGTGAGAGCCAATGAAGGAGATATCGAAGTTGGTAACTGAGGGGCAAGGTCGGAGATAGAGGCACTGGGGCCAGTGGTAACAAAGAGACATCATAGTTAGGATAGACTGAGCACGACAACACTGTGGAGGATGAATGTGAGGAATAAAAATTTGTCACCGTGGGAGTGGAGGATTCCAGATCCAAAAATGTTGAAGTTCTAATGAACTGAACGGTGCGCCATAGTATCTAGATGAGGCAAAGGGATATCAAAGCTCATTAAATCGAGCATGGTGGGTGATGTAAACTCAACTAATGGAAAGATCAAGGAAATAAAACCCTTTATACTGGGAGCTATAGCCAAGGAAAACAGACTGAAGACAGTGTGCCAACTCGTGAGAAGCATTAAAGCAAACGAAATAGTAGTATCTACAATGAAAGGGATGGAAGTTAGAGTAAATCGGGGACCATTGAAAAATATGACTGTAAGGGATCTCTCCTCTCAAAATTGGTGTGGGAAGCTGCTTAATAGTGTGGATGAAAATGGGAAAGGCATAATCCTAGTAAGACATGGGCATATGAGGTTGAAAAAGTATGGTCAATCTCATTTCCATAATGTAGAAATGCTTGCGCTCTACCCGACCATTTTGCTCTAGGATGTATAGACAATACACTTGATGATGTATGCCTTGGGAGGAAAAGTGAGACCAAAGACGAGTATTAAGGAACTCTGTGCCACTATCACTCTGAAAGACCTTGATAAGAGCATAAAATTGGTTCTTGAAGAAGAATCCAAATAGAAAATACACGTAAAAAAGTCATACTTGTGGGGAATAGGATAAATCCAAGAAAACTGCAAATAATCATCCACAAAGACAGCGTAAAAAACAAAACCGTTTCTAGATAAAACTGGAGAAGGGTCCCACAAATCACAATGAATCAAATCTAATACTTGCAAAACACGATTAGGGATCTCAACAAAAGACTACCTTTAACCCTTCTCCATAACAAAAGAGGTGCAGAGATATGCTTTAGGAAATAAAGCAGAAACAAATTAAAAACCATAATTATCTAAGGCGGAAATAATGCTATGAGGTGCATGAACCAACCAAGAATGCCAAAGCTCCAATGACTGTTGACCCTTCTTATTATGAATGAATGAAAATAATGAAATTTTAACTCTATCCAACACATATAGTCCATCTTCACTCTGGCCCCTGGCCATGATCGCCTTTGTGACTTTGTTCTGAGCGATAAAGGACCAGTCATAAAAAGAAATCTGAATCTCGAGTTATCTTGCTAATGGAAAGTGGGTTTTTAGTAATGTTTAGAATGACTAAAAAAATTGCCAAATATAACGAAAGAGTAATATGGGAATCACCAACATGCGAAATAAGAATAATAACATAAGAAAAATGGAAACACAAGAGTTACCCAAATAAGGAGCGATGTTCTCCAGGGCTGAAGCAGAGGAACTCATGTGATTGGTGGCACCCAAATCAATATACTAGTATGAAGTATGCAAATTGGGTTCCAACTGTAAGGATTGAAATGACTCATCCAGATGCACAAATCAGACCGACGAGAAAGCAGGAGCAGGCAGAAACAGGAAGCAACATGACTGTTTTGGCCAGAACACTAACATTGAACTCTATCACCACTTCCCTGAGGAGTTCCAGAATCACAACCAAGATCTCTACCAGTCCAACAACCTCAAGAACGATTGCCATTAGCGGCGCTTGTAACAGATGCGCCGCCTCCACACACAAGCACGTGAGCCCAAGCATGCATGAAATGCTGCTGATCTGAAGATGCAAATGCTACATGATACAGTTGTGGTGCTGGAGAAGAATTGAGATTGGAAAGAGTGTGCAAAAAACTCTTGTGGTTCTTACCTTTGGCAACCACGTCGTCGTAGCCTGGCATTGAAACGCGGTGAAGAAGCGAGGCTGAGAAATCCTTAAACTCCGGCCCAAGAGAAGTGAGAAACCAGAGAAATTTTCATTGTTGGTAACTGTAGAGCCCATCACCGCTAGCCAGTCGAAGTTATTCTTATACCAGAGATGAAGCTCATGGACGGATCTGATGTGTCAGATATTGAGGACTTGGACCTATAGGTTGAGGATATTGGACTTTCTTCTGGGTTGATAGACATTGGAGAGGGTCTCCCAATTCTGGTGGGAAATGGCACAGTCCACCATCTCCACCATAGTTTCTGGCTAAAACAATGAAAAAAAGAAGGCTACGCAGTCCCTGGTACTTCGCTTTCCAAGCCAAATACTCATCAGAAGCAGAGTCGCCCCCTCCCCGAGTCGCTAATCAATCAACCAACCATAGGAGATCCACCAATTAAAAACTGAGTATTAAGGATCAAAGATGAAATTTGTAATGTTCCCGTTCTTATTACTACACTACAAAGATTGGTCGATAGTGGAAAATACTGGGGGTAGTCCACAGAGATTTTAGGATCTAATAATCAACTAAACACAACCGTGATCAGGTCATCAATTTGACCACGTGTTAGGAATAATCAGTGTTGATAAAACAAGCATTGGGGGATTTTTATAACTAAAACTACTAGCATGCAATTGATCACAAGAATAAACTATATAAACTAGCACTTTGGGAATATTTGTATAAAATGATTAATGTCATTTCGATCCTTGATTTCATCACATACAAGAACTATGAACCTATTCTAGTGTTTGTGACGCGTAGTGTAGACGATGGTAAAAAATTCCATAACTATGAATGGCAACTAAGTACTTTATACGTAAGGTCGCGCGTATAAAATCTTTCATTGGTCTCGCCTCCGCAACTAAGAGAGTGCAAAAATGACAATGGCTCATTGTGCAGGTATGATTACCCCCCGTGCGATTAAGTCCCACACTATGAATCACTGTCCCTAGGCCTATAGAGGCAAAGGAAGTAGGAATCTTATCGATGGCTCTAGGATCACAAAGATAATCCTAGTTTTCTACTTTAACTATCTCTACCCATAACCGTTCGGACCAACTCGTCGACATTCTAGTGCATGGTTGATTGTAACGTTAACAACGGTAACCTACGTGCACACACCTCGTGGATCCGGACCCATCGTTACCCCTAGCGCATCTAGTTTTCCCTCCCCAGGAAGTACCAATAATGCAACAACATGAAAGTGGACTTTGGTGTGTGCTAACTAAGTGTGACAATCATGCAATTCACAAGAACATGAAAAACAAGCCAACATAATAATCACAACATAGAATAGGTAGATCTAAGAAATCTCACAAAAAATACATTAATACATGAAAACAAATATGATCCCCAAGTTAATTAACTACTCCCTAAGTATTGAACCCAAGTATTGCGTTAGATTCAACACTTTTGGTAAAAAGAAAAATAAATAGAAGAAAGAAAAAGCCCAGAGAGATGGGAGAGTATTTTCTCTCTCTAGCTTACATTTGAAGATGAAAAATGGGCATAAAATTAAACCCTAGTAGAAAAAGGTTCACATATATAGTAGTAGGGAATTGGGCCTTGAAAAAGGCAAAAAAAATGGCTTTAAAAAACCTTGCAGCCGCAATTATCACGGCCCTTGCATGTCAATGTAAAATGGTCCATGCGTTGTGGCATGGTCTGTGCAGCCTTGTACGGTGTAGGTCACACAGACTGACATGGGTTGTGCAGCCTGTGTAAGTCGGGGAGCACGAATCATGGGCTAGTGCCTTCTCTGGAACTTTTAATTCACGCACCCCGTGTCGTTTGGTGCGACTCATCGACTGGAATGTCTTTTTGCTTAAAATTTGGCATGGCCAGTGCTATTTTTCACACCCCGTGGGCTGGTCCTGGCTTTTTGTACTTAGAACGGAACAGGCCATGTAAAACGGAATGGCCCGTTCCCATAATTTGCCATTTGGAGGTGAAATTGGGACCCCTCATGCAACGATATGTACAGACATGCACGACCCGTGCACTCCAGTTTATACGGGCCTGCACTGATGGTTGTTGCCTCATGCATAAACCATGTCGGCCGGTCAGGCGGCTGATTTTTTGTCTCCGTTACGGATGAACCGTTGATCTTCTTTGAGAGTTGTTGTAGTCGATTTTATAATGTTTAAGAAGACGAATCTGATGGTGTAACCCTCAAGGGCTTATTCTTGTCAAAACGTTCCCAGAACTCTGTGCAACTCTCGGACTACAATTCCTTTGCTACTTTCTTGGCCTTCTTAAACTTCAAATCCACCTTTCCTGGGCTAAATTACATCTACTACCACGCTTTGGAGTCTGTCGCCTTCAATCTACTACCATTCTTGCGAATGGCCTTCAATATCTTCTACCATCCTTGCAAATGGCCTTCAAATATCTTCTACCAGTTTTTCGGACGGCTTTCTACAAAAATATGATGAAAAAGTACTCACGAGCAACCTACTAATGAGATCAAAAAGGAAGATCTTGGTTCCCGTGGATACAAAGTTTCCATTAGCTTCGATTAAGTCTACAAAACTCGGTATTTAGACAAGAAAATCAATAATGGCCATCTAAACCCTTTGTCGTGTAAACCTAACTAAAACTAGCACTCAACCAAACAAAAGGTGATAATAAATATGTCAAATTTATTGGCTAATGCATGCATAAAGGTGCACATCAATCCCCCCAAACTTAAACCTTTACTCGTCCTCAAGTAAATAAGAACGAGAAAAGATCGAAGAGGAATGTAGCATGCAAAGAGAAGTTAACCAATACACTCAACTTATTCCTAAGCTACCCTAGTTCCCCCAAAGATTGTAAGAATATCACAACTCTCACCCTCCCCGAAGATCCTAAAGTAGCAAATTCAACCAAAATACATAAAAAAAAAGTGGAAAAAGGCAATGTATAATGAAAAGTGTTAAGCTAGCTTACTAATCCGAAGAAACCACCAAAGATGGCCAAAAGATGTTCAAGTTCCATTTCAATTTTTTCTCATTTTGCCTCGGCGCCCTTTCGGGTTTTCATCCTAGCATTCACATATGTTGAGATCACCTTCTCACCTTTTTCATTACGGCCTCTCATTTTTGCCTAGGTTTTCCAACCTAGTCGGGCATAGCCTCTCATACTTACCTAGGTCTTTCAACCTATTCGGGCGTTCTTCCCATGTTTTCCTAAGTTGCCCTTTCAGGTTTCCAACTTAGCCGGATAATTTTCTTTTCATTTTTTCCAAATTTTTCAAAACAAAATTTGTGTAGCACAAAATTCCCCAAAGTTGGGCTTCATACTACAAAAAGATCATGAAAAACAAAAAAGTTACACCACCAAAAGGGTTCATCCCAAAAAATTCCCCAACAAAAACAAAATGATAGCACCCAAAACTCTACCAAACTCCCC
>JAULKM010000001.1:16539282-16566089 GCA_032355605.1 Rubia tinctorum
GAGAGATTGATTATTTAATTAACTGAAACCACAAGAGTGGTTTGAGAGTGGTTTTACCACTGCACATGGTCTAAGAGCTGAGACTATTTACGAATTCGAAAGAAGATTCCTGTAGTGGTTCTGATCTCAGAATATAATAGGAGTAGGTTAACTTCTTCCAATCTAGGAACACGGAGGGGTGACTAACAAGCATCCATTTTAAAGGTAAATGTAGCTTCAAATTCTCATTTTAGTTAGGGTTTAGGCTTCATGAAGAACTAATTTAGATACTTTGTGTATTGGCTAAGGTATGTAAATTTCTATAATTCAATCACTAGCTATAGGTTTTAAATCATGCGTTAATTTATAGTGTATTTTTCATTGAATTAAATTTGATGCTTTATTTCTATAATTTAATGTTGAAGGCAGTGTTTGTGTTGTACTATCACTATGGAGATGTTAATTGCACTTTATTTTATGTGATTGACTATGGACAGAATTGAATTGATTGGTAGAGATTTGAGAATATCACCGAATTACATCCCTTTGGTATAATTGTTTATTGTGTTAGCTTTTGAACGTGTTTTGAAGAATGGGGTGGTTCGGGAACGTTGCCCATGTAAGGATTGTAAGAATGGTGTGTATTTGGGAAGGAAGAAGATATGTGAACATCTCATCATTCGAGGGTTTCAGATTAGTTACACCTCATGGGTGTGGCACGGTGAGGTTGTCACCGATAGTGTTGAAGCTATTAGCCATACAGAAGTAGAGAATTTAGATGTAAATGATGGATTCGAGGAGATGGTGGAGTATATTTCTATAGAATCCCATGGTAAACCCGAAGTCCTTCAAGCTTTTCATAAGGACAAGAATAAAACGTTGTACACCAGTTCTAAGCATTCGGTATTGAGTGCCACTTTGCGAATGATGAATTTGAAAGAGAAATTTGGGTGGACTGATAAAAGTATAACCAAGACTCTTGAATTAGTTAGAGAATTGTTTCCTGAAGGTAATCTTTTGCCTGATAGATCGTATGCCGCGAAAAGAATTCTTTGTTCTATGGGAATGGAATTGAAAAAATACATGCTTGTCCTAATGATTGTATGTTGTATAGAGGGCCAGAGAACGAGGACCAAGATAAATGTGAGATATGTGGTGATTCTCGGTACGTCTTAAAGCGCGATGGATTATGATTAGGGCAGATGCTGATTTGATCTCCAAAAAAATACCGGCCAAAGTTTCATGGTGTCTCACTATAATTCCTCGGTTGAAGAAGTTGTTTGATTGCAAACAAGATGCGAAGTTGATGCAATAGCATTCTGAGAGAGATCGACCAGAGAATGATGTGATTAGACATACTTTGGATGGTTAATAGTACAAAAGGGTTGATGCCATGTATCCCAAATTTGGTGCGGAACCCTTACATTTGAGACTTGGTCTTTCCATCGACATAATGAATCCATGCGGTAATATGAGTAGCACACACAACTCATGGCCCTTTATGTTAGTCATATACAACCTCCCTTCGTGGTTGACCATGAAATGAAAGTACGTGTTGTCTATGATGATATCGGGCCCTAAGCAACCTGATAATGATATAGACGTGTACCTTGCTCCTTTGGTTGATAATTTATTGACGTTGTTCAGGGATGGCGTTAGAATATATGATGGTTGGGCAAGAGATAATTTCACATTAAAGGCGTTTGTTATGTACAGTAAATAACTTTTCTCTACATATGAAAATTTGTCCTGCTACTCGGTGAAAGTGCACTACTCGTGTCCACTGTGTGAGAAGGAAACTTCATTTTTTAATTGAAGCATGTATGTAAAACCTTACATCCAGGCCATAGGCGGTTTCTTCAGGAGGGCCACCCATGATGATCGGTGTAGAAATGGTTTAATGGAGAAGTAGAGAAGAGAGTGGTACTGTTACCACCAATGGGAGTTGAGGTTTATGAAAGAGTTAGAGAGTTGCCAACAACTTTGGGAAGAGGAAGCGTAAAGTAGCAGTTGAACAAAGTTGGAAGAAATGTTATAATTTTTTTAATTTTCCCTATTGGAAAGGTTTGGACGTCAGACATTGTCTTGACGTAATGCACATTGAGAAGAATGTGTGCAATGCTTTGGTTGGTACGTTGTTGAACACCCCTGGGCAAACAAATGATGGGTTGAAGGCTCGCCTCGACTTAGTTGAAATGGGAATCAAGAAATGGTTGGGGCCTGTCACAAGTGGTAATATGTGTTATCTTCCACCAGCTTGCTATTCCATGTCGCACTCAGAAAAGAAATCGTACTACTAGACCCTCCACAACTTAAAGTTTCCTGGGCTTACTCATCCAACATAAGTTCGAGCGTGTCTATGGAGGAGTTGAAGTTGGTTCGATTGAAATAACATGATTATCACAGCTTGATACAATAATTGAATGCCTTTTTCCATTAGGGGGTCATTTCCTCATCACGTGAGATTGTGCATTACAAAAATATGTCTGTTCTTCAAGTCCATATATTCAAAAAGCATCATTGTTCGGATGCTTGATTGTTTTCAATCAATGGTAGTCGAAGTTCTGTGTCAAATGGAGATGTACTTCCTCCCGTCATGATTTGATATAATGATTCATTTGATTGTCATTTGGTCCGTTAGATAAAATTGTGTTGGCCTGTATTTCTGAGGTGGATGTATCCTTTCGAGAGGTATATGAAAATTTTCTAAAATTTTGTTAAGAATCGATACAAACCTAATGCGAGTATTGTTCAATGCTACATGGTGGTGGAGGTGATTGAGTTTCATAACGACTATTTGAAGGAGGTAGATTATGTTGATGTTTCAAAAATCTAGATACAAAGGGCGGTCACAGGGTCAAGGGGTAAGACATGGTACGCGATTGAGTCCAAGTGCTAAAGATTTGTGTTCAGACCACCTTTTCGTTCTTCGTAATCATGAAGATGTTGTCCAGTACCTCAACATTCACATGGACAAGATTAGATCAAACTATCCCATGTACACTCTCGAACTACACACTAAGACCATTGCTTCTTGGCTAAGAGCTCGCATAGAGAATGGTGAATATCCGCGTTTATTGAAGGTTGACACATAGACCCTTGGAGACAGTTATCTTGTACGGTGGTTACAACATTAATGGGATCACTTTTGACACAAAATATTCTGATCATAAAGGCGTATCATAGAATAATTGTGTGACCCTTGTGTCCGAGGCTTTACATGCTGCAAGTGCTAGTGATGACAATCCCATGTATGCACAGGCTTGTTACTGTGGAAATAAAAGTTCCTATTTTCAAATGTCAATGGGTAGATCCCAACAACGGACAAAAAATTGAGAATTGGGATTCACCCTTGTTGATCGAAGTCAGGTAGGTTGGAGAGAAGATCCATTTATATTGTCATCAAAAGCTCATCAAGTGTTTTATATCAAAGACCCTGTAGACCCTCTTTGGGAGATTATTCTTAAAGGAAAAAGAGCATTTATTGAATAATATGAAGTCAAAGATGTTATTGGTTTTGGGCATATTCTCTTACCGTATCAAGTATGGAAGAAATTTTGTTAGCAGAGGATGATGTGAGTTTATGAGGGTTTTTAGGGCATATCGATCATGATTAAGGAACTTGGGTTGATTGGCTCGTAAAGATCAAGAAGAGGAAGAGAAAGCATAAGAAGATTGGTAGGAAATAAAGTAGTGGTAGGGAACCATTTATTTTTGGTTTTATGTGTGAAATCTACATGAATACCTGAACTGCCGATCCTCTTCCAATTTCTGAAGCATGTCAGCTGAAATGGTGTTAATGTTGTTTAAGATGCATATGCCCTCGATCCATCGAAAAGGCCATTGCAATTTAACTTTCAAAAACAGCCTCCCACTTCACATTACAAATTTCTAAGAACTTGATAAAATACATATCCAACATCAACCACTTGGAAAAATAAGAATTCATCAAGTCAAAAAAACTTCAAGCAAATTAATGCAAATTCTATAGTTCAAATCTTTGGGAATCAAATTCACTACTACATGACGGTTAACAATTCTCAATCAAATCTAAGAAGTTCCATCTGGTCCTGCTCTTGTAGAAGATTCGCAATGACGGTCGTAGGCGTGCTGACTTCGCTCTAAATTTCATATGCGCTCCCTCATCTGAGAAAGCTCCCCACGGACTCCACTTTTAGCATGCCTAAATCCTCTCATGAAACTTGTGTCTTCCTCCTCTAGTTCACCTGTATATGGTTCTAAAACTTGTTCTCATTGGTAATAATTTAACACTGTAATTTGAAACTATGTTACACAATAAATTAAGTACAATACCTTGATCTAGTCTAGGACTCTTGTTTGACTCCTTCCCACAAAGTGGCTTGTCTACCCACTTGCGCTCGAACAATACCCGCATTTTCTTTGTGAAGTATGCCTTTTTGAACCACTTACATGGCTTCTCCTCACCATGTAACGCCAAACCTTAAGCACTCTTAAAAAATCAGTGTGATCAAATTGCCGTATGAGAGGCTCTTGATTTTTTTGTCTCCACCTAGAACTTATGATTGAAGATCGTGGATCCATGATTGATTTTTTGACCCTCGATGATGTAATAAAACATCATTAGCGTTGCGTAAATTGGCTCTGTGATATGGCTAGCCGTGGGTACAATACTTCTTGTTATCATTTCATAAACTATCCTCTGATTTATAATAATATTTTTAAACTGAAATCTCGGGCTTCTCTAAATCAGAAAGGTTATGCTGAAAGTATCTATGACTAGAGATGATGGGGTCAATGTACGGATAGTCCGATTGAAGTGGTCAAGCCTCCCTATGGTAAATGGCATTAAAAAGCCCTTCGATGTCATCTGAAAACACATTATCGGGGTCTTTGTATGGACATTCTATAAATGCATTAATTATCCACGGACTCAGATCAATACCATAACCATTAACATTAGTTGTAAAACCACCCCCTGTTTCTGATGTAAATTACTATAGAACTGACATACTTCAACAAAGTGTGACGACTTATTTAAAGTAAGCACTTTCAACACATGCTAGTCCTTAAACTTAGGCATGAGATCAGCTAAACCTATGCTATGATAAACATTTAGATCAAGAATTTAACAATCAAGAAATTTACCACTTTGGCGTAAGTCGTTGTACCTAGATTGGGATTCAATGAATACGAACCTTGCCCTTTGGACATTGGAAATGTTTGACCTGTTTGACATGCCCGATTTAGCCTTCCCATTTCCTCCCCTTCCACCTTGTTGAGATGAAGATGTTGTAAGCTATAACCCGCGTGAATTTTAGTTTAAATTTGGGTATATTGTTTGGGTTTCCGGCACAGGAAGACAATACTATCGAGAAATTAGTGTTTAAAATTGGGAAATTCTGGCAAAGAACCATATTTTTTATATATAGTTACCTTCCTTACTAGTTTGGAAGACAGACGAGTTATAATGTTGAAGGGCCTATTTTTACTTTCCGAACTCAAAAGGTCTTAATTGGATTTAGAAAAATCTATTTTTTACAACATAATTCTAGGTTTGTAGTGGAATTTTCATCCAATTTAGGAACAACGGCTCCGAGTTCGTAAGAATTATCGTCTGGTAAGATTGAAAGGCCAAAATGCTGCTTCCTCATTTGGAAAGTTTTCGTCTTTTTGAGACCATACTTTCCTTCATAAATAGTTCATGTAGCTAAGTAAGAAGGTTTGCAACAGAAATGGCACATGAATTCTGAATGAGGAAGTCCGTCTGATGATTCAAACAATATCAATACAATCATGGTTAAAACACTTGACATGATTCCGAATGAGGAACTTAATCTTATCTCATTATGTAAGGCAGCAAATGAACTTCCTATGTCGGAACTTCTTCGGCACAAATGTCCATCCAAAATTTAAAAATTAAAATTCAATCACATAGTATTAACCATACTCCACTATGTTATAGCAGGGAGAAATATAGAGAAATGAAATTTGGATTGAGAAATAACTATTCCAAATTTAGCCATCGGCTAAACCCCAAATGATATTCTACAAAATACACCACAAATTTACTTAATAAGCATTAGTTCTTGTTCAAATAAGGTGCTCCTAATAAAATATTTCATCAAATCACAAGTTCTTTGTAGCATTCACGGATCTCCAAGCATGTCTGTAAATTGTACATTAATCTCATCTTCATTGGTCTTTCCACCGTCTCCAGCTCCACGACCATCAGCCCCATCAACATCCACAACACTTTCTTGTCCAATGGTATCTTCTTTGGCATCTTTCTGGCATCGGCATCGGCATCGGCATCGGCATCTTCATTATCGACATCGTCATTGTCACTCTCGAAAAAATCAGGGGCAAAATTCGACATAGTCTCATCATCACTAAGCTGCAACTCCAATCCAGAGGCTTCAATAAACCTGGCATAATGGCCTTCGACACATGCTAATTATTCGTTAGCTTTACTAACTTCATCTCTAATGCACGCTAAATACCTACTCACCCGACTCTTCCAACCATCATGACCTCCTATAAATAAGTAAAAAAATCAATAAATTAGGATTTAATTTAAATAAATAAACCAAAATTGACAATACATGTATAGTAACATTCATAGAACTCACGTGAAGAGGATGACTCTGCCCTATCCAATGCTCAATCCCTTGCTCTCTTACCACTTTAGCCGCTCCCCCGGGTTTCCCCTTTTGCTTGACTGCCTTGTGTTGTCACTTGCCATCGTGGCCTATCTCCAACTTCTTGTGAATGAACCAAATCATATAATAGAATTCCAATATAAGTGTCCTATCAATGAGTTGGATCCCAAATTTCTTCAGCAAGGCTGTGATCAATCCCCCATAAGGGAGATCCTTCTTCACACTACCCGCCGCTTTCAACATGTAGCTCATGATAGTATACTCGGGTTTATTGTAATGCCCTCCATTATATAATAGAACGGCATGAGGTTATATATTTTTGGCTCACGAGCATGACCCCCTAATGGTAAAAGGTTCATGCAAATCCACTCGTACACGAACCGTTGCTCAACCGTTAGATTACCAACATCGTAACGCTCAGCCTGACCTGGGGTATCCTCTACCCAACCAAAGTATTTCCTACACATTGTAACCAGGCACAATGGAGTGGATTCACTAAGACCCAACCAATATTGTTGATGATATATTTCTAATGGACCCCCAAATTATCTAGCCTAAGTTTAGTTCGGTCGGTGTACTCATTCCCTAAAACAGCGTTAATTGTGTACTTGGTGATGGTGACATTTTTTCCGTTAACAAGAGTCACATCACTATTCCCAAACTTCTTGCCTAAATTAGCGTAGAATTGGACTATTTCATCAGTATGAACACTCTCCTCAAGTGTCATCAACTTTTCCATTCCTTGATTTTTAAAATATCTAAGAATGTAACCCAGGGACAATTTATCCTTATCATCACTACGCACAATATTAGGATTATTACACTTCCTCATACGAAGGAAATCTACATGCCTTTGTTTGACCTCTTCATTGAAGAATTTCTCGCTAGCATCGATCTCTGTGTAAGGAGAATGGCTACATCTCGATGCATTGCCCAAATTGCTCTTCCTCCCTGTTCCCCTCATCCTCGACATCTTGAATTAGAGAATTGGCTAAAAATTGGAGGATTAAGGTTCAATTTCATATGTTAGGGCTTGGGGTTGCTTGTTGCAAGTGAGGAAGTCAATGCAGATTTGGATATTTTTTAAATACCCACAATTCTTTCGAGTTCGGAAGGCGTTCCGCTCTTCACAATGAGAGAAAAAATCTACTACAAACTCGGAACCTAATCTTGTCACAGTTTACAAAGAGCCAGTTCACTTCAGATTTTGGAAACTATTCCTACAGACAAACCCATTAAAGCATTAACGACATTTCAAAGGAGATAATGAATTCCCTCTTTATGCACGAATTGCTGCCTTTTTCCCTTCTAAAAACCCACCAAACCCTTCCACTAATTTCTCATGTAGAAATATTCTACGAAATTAAAATAAGGTGTTCACACACCAAAACCCTAGGCATGGTTTTGAAGAATTTTCCACATTCTAGTGTCCTCCCTTGTGAAAGGGTTTAGAAGATTGTAGAGGTTGCTTTATTTTGATCAAAAGATCCACAACACGTGGATTTTAATGTTAGTCTACCATGCTCATATACAAATTTGTGGGTTTTCTTAATGTGGATTTCTAGAATCATTGTTAATGACCATATATCAATTGCGTGTTCATGATTATGTTATAAATATTATGATATTTTGTCTTTGGATAATATTATGTCTTATGACGTATTTTTTTATTGGAGATCTCATCGTAATATTGAGCATTTATAAATTTGTGTTCATTTTTTGGGTTTATCAAAGTCAATGCTATGTTGAAATATTGTGATGATTAGGTTTTGTGTAGAGAGATGTCTAGGAAAAGAAGTCATGATAATTATTTAAGTTCGAGAGACGGAAATACCAAAACGACGGGTGACGAGGATGATGAGGACTATGGTTCGGGGGAGGTGAGAATTGTGAAAACACATTGTAGAACACTTTAATGAGGGATAGCTAGAAAGGAATTGACCCCCTTGGTTTTCAATAAAAATGGTGTATGCTTGTCGGAAGAATGTGCTAAGTGGTCAAGTTGGGTAAGGGAGGTGGGTCGGACAAGGGTTGACCTTCGTTATGATAATTGGCACGATGTGTGGAAAGATTACAAAGCCACCTTTTTGGATTGAGTGTAAGGTATTTTTACATACTTGCTTGCACTTTCTAAGTAATCCCTTCTTCTTTAAACAAATGGAAATCTTAGTTAGCTTGGCCGTTTTATGTCACCATAGAGACCCTTTGAAATAGATGCCCCTGATATGAACGACTTAAGAAAGAGAACCATGTATATGTTATCAAAAAGTTGGCGGGAACACAAGTACACATTATCGAGAGATTTCATCCTCTCAAATAGAAAAGGGGATTGTCCATTGCTAACATACACACACATTCAACCGGAAATTTGGGAGATCCTCTATGTTTTGATTTCAGAGTTGAAATTAAAAAAAAGGTAGGAACGGCGCAATAGAATGAAGGGTTTCCTCTAGGGTTTGAGAGAGACAGAGAAGAAGGAAAAAGATTCAAATGGAGAAATGAGAGGGTTGGGAGAGGAAAAGATAAGACTTTGAAATCAGATCGAGAAAAAGTATAACGTGAATAATTTTTTGTGGTTGGGAGAATTCATCACAATCAATGCTTTTGGTTGGGAAGATGAAACGGGAAGGAGAGAAGATTTCAAACACAATGTTTTCAAATGAGAGTTGATTGGGCTGATAAAATTCTGAACGCGTTTTACCATTGTCATAATCCATTTGACCCAAAATTAACTCAATTAATTATGTCTAAATCTGATGGGCTTATGCAGTTTTAAAATAAAACCAAAGGCATTAAAGGCAAATCAGCTAAAATTTCTTTGCAAAAAATTGAATAAAAACAAAGTGTGCAACTTATGTGAATGGACAAAAATAGAAAGTGTTGACACAGTGAGTATCTAAAGAGTAATGATAGAGAAAGTGAAAATTCACAGTGAAATTCATAGTGAATGGTGTGGATGCTAGTAAATGACTAATTCACTAATCACATTCCTTAAGAGATGCAACTAATTAGTGATGCGTTTGTCATTTCATGATTGTCACATCATTCAATGTGTAGTTTCATTTTAAGTTTTCACTCTGTTTATCATTACTCGTATCTAAATTACTAGATTTATTGATGAATAGTAACATGTACAGGAGAAATGTTTAAACACTGGAACTTGGTGGTTTCTCCACTCATATGAAACGGCAGTAATTAAAAGCATCAAAATGGCGGCAAGCACCGATGAAGCAATGGACTCACTTCTCGAGGCTTTCGATCAAATCTTCCGAGTAAATTCGTTCGAAATATTTTCTGCTGTTATTGTTAATTATACTCGGCTAGCAACAGAGAAATTTATGCAAACCAGAGCTTCAAATCGATCTGCTTGCGGTGAATAACAGGACTTCAGAAATGGAGTATCAGAGAACCAATCCTTGCGATTGAAGATTACATCGGAGGCGCAGAAGCGAGAAGCTTTCGAGTTATCCATCCATAGCCTTCAATCAGGTCAGTCATTTTCATCACACTTTCCGCAAACTGTATATTCAAAAGAGAGAAGTACGCCATGTGTTTGAAGAAAGGGCACTTTTTCTATAGTTAATTGACCCGATTTTGAAATATTAGCAACTTCATGTAAATTTATATCTTAGAATTAGATTGATACTTGCAGAAAATGAGCGGCTCACAAGATTGTATACAGAGTCTTTCCAGAAGTTGGCTAGCAAGGTATCATTTTTTTAAAAAAAAACATATGCACAATAGGTGTTTTTCTCTTTCGGTTTCGGTATAATATTGATCAAATGCGTGATTGTTTTCTTTCATGAGTACATCAGATGGAACTGCGTACCAGTTGGCAAAGCTTGAAGGAGGAGCTGAAACGAGTGCAGGATGAGCACTCGCGGAAGGAAAATGTGAGTAGCTTGAGTTCACAACATGATGATTTATTTTGGCATGTTAGCATGACAAGAACACTGAAAATTTTGTACTCTAGTCTTCACATTCATCTGCTGACAAACATATGATATCCTTAGAGGTCGGTCGGAGCAAAAAATGATCAGTTAATACCGTGAAAAATGTAAAGAGTAATTCACATGACTTCCTTGATGTGCTACTATACCATTTTAGGCATCCAGAGCTCTATTACATTGATGCGTCATGCTGGATTTGAGCTTAAAAAGTTTGTTCTGAGATCTGGAAAACAGAATAGAAGCTGTAATGCGATCAGCTTTAAATGCTTACCTTTTGTTATATTCTACATTGTTAATGTTGTGACAGTAGCCGGATTTCCGAACTGTTGTCGCAGGAATATCATAATCGCATGGAATTGGTTGAACAGGAACATGCCCGTAGAATTGAAGAATTGCAGTGCCAAATCAGGTTAGTTATTATTCATGAAGGAAAATCTGAGTTTTTCCCATATATTTTCTCTTTAGCATCCCTTATTCTCCCTTAGTGCCTGCCATCATATTTATACCTCCGTAATGTATTCTTTTCACATTCTTTATCCAGCGTGTTAAATTACCTATGCAGTAAAAGTTAAATTGTTACATTATGCAAACACACTGTCTCTATTTAATCTGCGAATTCTTTGACCCTATTTCCCCTTTTGGCAACTCCACTCATTCTTTATCATGGGTGCATTTGTTGTAGTTAGCCAAACATGTTCTGTTTCCTGACCAGGCAAACATAATGGTGAGTATAAAACTACTTAGGCAATCAGGAAAAAGATTTATTATATTATTTGTGAGTAAGGTGTAGTCTACATGACCAGGGGATCCTCATGACTGAAAACGTGTAGTAGAAACATTTTGAGATATGTGGTATGTTCATGTAGCGGCTCAGAATGAAGTAAAAAAACTCTTAGAAATTAGTGAAACAAGCTGGAAAAGAAAATAAAAACATAAGAATTCTTGTGGTGATTGGGAAAATAGAGAAGAAGTGCTGAATCAAGAACTCATGTCATGTTTTGCAGTTTTAGACATGTTAAACATTAGATTACAGTAGTGTGATTTCCTTTAACACGATTACAAGTTCATCTAGGTGTATAAGAAGGTTCAGAATAAATGTTTAGAGTTCAATATATGTTAGAACAATGAAGCCAAAGGTAGAGAAGGGCTTAAGACAATTAGTTCATTGTAACTTTTTTCGAAGAAAAGAAAAGTGGAGGGCTGTTATCTTCAATTTGATTACAACCAATGTCAAATAATAAAAAGAAACATAAGGGTAAATAGTGTTGGTATCAAAAGATAAAGGACCACAGTATATGTGAGGAACATATACATGGGTGACTTAAATGAGTTTCTTTTGACTTCAAGCGCAAAATTGTTGAATGGCTTTATCTTTTGTTGACTGAGCTAGTTTCTTTTCCTATTAAATTAGACGATATGAGATTCAGAGTGCAGAAAATGATGCAGCAATGAATCAAATGTGCCAAGAGTTGGCTGATCACAGAAACCATGTGGAATTCTTGACGAGAAGATTAGAAGAAGTTCCTGCAGAATTGGAATCCAGATGTGATGTCCACTCAGCCTTTTGTTAATCTGTTGTGCTTAAACTTATATCTCTCTGTCACTGTTCGTAACTATTTTATTTCTTTCACAGATCATTATGAAATTCAGGGTTTGAGGGACTGCCTCCTGGTTGAACAGGAAGAGAGGAATGAGTTGAGCAAGAGGCTTGAGAATTTAGAGAAAGAATGTGCGTATTTGAACATAGAGAAAATGAGTTCTGAAATTTAATTGCATTTTGCTTGCATATATGTAAAAATATTGTTGACTGATGCTTGTGAAACAAATTGTTTTTTTGTTTTGTTGCAGTGCTCATTAGAAGATCGAACTTGGCTGAACACCAACGAGACTCTACTTCCAACCAGCATGTGGAAATCCTAAAGCAAAAGGTTATGAAACTTAGGAAAGAGAATGAAACCCTCAAAAGGCAGCTTCATAGTCACTAGAGGGATAAGTTAATTTCTATTTTACTCAACATGGTTGTACATACATAGAAAAACTAATTAGTAATGGGTTTTTTTCTTCACAATTTCTTTTCCGTTGAGGGACTGTGTACACTGTTTAATACAATGTGTTTATTAAGTTCATGGAGGGGAAATACATGCATCGTCAACTCAAAATTCACACTTTACTATTTTATAGTATTCACTGGCCAATTTTGATCACATATATATAAATAGATATATATAAGCAAATATGATATTATTAAATATATATATAAGCAAATATGATATTATTATATGTAATATTGTCGGATTCACCGTAACAAGAAACTAACAAATATCAATTTTTTTATTGGCTGTTATTATACGTAGTTAAACATATTAACTGTAAACATATTTTCTAATAACCGTGAAAAAGATTTTATGAAATTTGAGTTGGGACGGAGGGAGTAATGCAAAAGCTCACCAAAGGTGTAGAGTTAATTTTTTAAATTTTCAGTAAATACCACCTGTGATGGTGGCCCCTACCTATTTATTAATTAAAAATAAAAAGTAAGAGAAAATAGGGGGACATAAAGGCTTATGTCGTCAAATAGATATAGTTGTGATTCTATAACTATACATTAGTCTAATCTAAAGAATCACAACTATTTATCAAAACATTCCTAAGAATACATCATTCAGTAAGATTAATACAGAAGCAATATATCGTGGAAATAACTATCTAACATATGGAAACAATATAAAAGCATAAGTGCTATTTACCTAAAGAAAGTTGGTTGTTTTGGCTATAGAGTTCGCAGCTGAGTTAGCTTCCCTGTAGATATGACTGAATGAGTAATCCAGCTAGCTGAGTAACATCCAAATGAGTCTGACTTCTTGTATGATCATCCAAGGAGATTTGTATTTTTTGCCGATTATGTTTACCAGGATCTCTGAATCACTTTCAATTTGAACTCTAAAAATCTTGTGTTGAATACAGAATTGTAGTCCGCATAAAAGCACAACAAATTCAACTTGCATTCAGGAGCAAGAAGGCAAGACTTTCATAGGAGCAACAATAGTGAGACGTTTGTTATCCTTGATTATACATCTAGCTCCTGCCATCCCATCGGTTGCTGATGAACCATCCGTGTTAAGTATGAAATGCTCTGACCTTGTCCATGAGATGTTTTAAATATTTTTTCGGTCTTTTTGTATTAGACCTGTATATCAATAATTTAGGACCAAAAGCGGACGACAAATACCAAAGAAATGACAATATTATACTTAAAAGGATATCATTAATCTGCAACATAACATTCCTTAGTGTACAATCACTGGAAGGCCTGATTTCTTCAAAAATAAAGTTCCCCACTTTCCAAATATACCAGGTGACTATATTAGGTACTATTTTGATTATAGCACCGAACTCTTTATATTTTGAGGACATATTCCAATAATGAAAAAATTCATCCCATAGAAACTCTGTCTAAATTAAGGTTAGGTGTAGAACCTTATCAATTTTATCCAATATTTGCTTAATAGCCTTACAAGAGTTGAAAGAATGATGGATTGATTCTGATTCCTTCCAACAAAAGTAGCAAATAAATGGAGGACAAAATGAAAAATCTTCCAGAACATCAGGAAGAGCAACCAACCAATTGAGCAGTCTTAAATTGAAGAACCTTTTTTTTTGGAAAATTTGCAACCCTGAGATGTTTGAAGGACTGAATTTTTTTTGTCTTATGATCTCATAATGTGATTTTAGACTAAAATTTCGATTCTAATTAGGTTTTCCATACCATGATGTCCTCATAATGTTGGTTCAAGTTGTGAGTTTGTTCCAGATTCAGTATCATAGATTGTGGAAGGTTAGGACTGATTGATTGTATATATTAGTGTTGTTCCTTTGAGAATTTTGACACTGTTAAATATGTAAAAGGAAGATCTGAATCAGATTTCGAAAGTGAAACAATGGACCTAAATTTGTCCAATTGGCTTCCCAAAAAGATACTTGTCCATGGTCTAAGATTATTCTGGTATTTTCCAGGGAAATATCATGAACTTCTTTGATTTTATTCCATGTTTTTTTATAGTGTTCAAGCATAGACCACATGAATTTTTTTTACACAGTGACTGTCCCATTTGAATCTTCCACCAGAGTTTTATTGAAAAATCTTTTAGTCATTGTGTGTAGTTTTTTAAAATCCAGTCCATTTTCATCTTTAAGATAGCATAACCTGATGTATGATCTCCAGATCCTCTTTTTTTGGGTGATTATTAGAGTTTGAATTCCATAGATATTTAGCCAAAATTTTGTGGATTAGGTCAATAATGTGATTAGTTGGCTTTAACACTGTGATTAAGTGTAATGGGATTCAGGACAAAACATGCTTGCTTAGGATTATTCTCCCTAATGGGGATAGCAACTTATTTTACCATGAATTCATTCTTGCTTGGAAAGAAATTACCATACTTAGGAAGTAACTATTTTTTCCCTTCTAGTAAAGATAGGGCTACCTAAGTATTTAAATGGTAGATTTCATTTTAACATTTTTTAATCAGATTTAACGTTATTAATGATGCGTTGAGGAGTGTTTTTTGAGATGAAGAAAGAAGATTTTTCAAAGTTAACCTTTTGGCATGTGGCCATTTCATAAGATTTTTAAAAGCTGATTATTGTTTGGAGTCTAGATTTGGTGTATTTAGGAAAATTGTTATATCATCAGCAAAGGAATGATGAGTATTTGCTGCATCTGTGGAGGAAGCTTGTGATACTGAAGTGAAGAGTATCTAAATAGGAAATTAAGTTTCCGTGAGAATGCTTCAACAACAATCACAAAGAGCAAAAGGGATAAAAGATCCTCTTGCTTCAGTCCTCTAGATGTTTGGAAGAAACCAAATGAAGTTCCATTAATCAAGATTGAGAAGATGACTGAAGTTATGTTTCCCGATATGATTTTAACCAGAGTAACTAAAAAACCTAACTGTAAGTGCATTTTAATAAGAAAAGACCAGGAGACCCTATCAAAGACCTTCATCATGTCAAGTTTTATTATCATGTTCAAACCTTAATTTTTTGAATGAAGAGAGTTAGTAATTTCTTGCATGAGTAGCACATTATCAGCTAACTCCCTTCCAAAAACAAAAGCAGATTGCTCTGGACTAATTATGTGATTCATTAAAGGTTTGATTCTTTCAAATAAAACTTTTGAGAAGATTTTATTTGTTAAGTTACACAGATTTATAGGTTGCAGTCTTTAAAAGTATATCAGACATTTATTTTTGGAATTAATACAATCATTATTGCTGATATTGCTTTTGGAATTTCCGTTAGGCTTAAGAAATCACTGACAACCATTAGTAGATCCTCTTTGATAATTTCCCAACATTTGTGGAAAAAATTTCAAAAAAATCATCTGGACCTGGAGCTGAATGAGGATCCATTGAATTTATTATTATTTTTCAATTCATCCATTGTTACTTTTAAAAAAAATATTACTTTTGGAATGTTTTCCAACATCCCTGAAGTATTAATTCCACGGGATCTGATTCCTCTTTTGTCAGAGATCAGTGTAAAAATTGACTGGTTTTGAACCAATGTCATTTATGTTCTATAGCCAATTTCCATATTTGTCTTTGATGGATGAGATGAGTTGTTTTTTTTATGTTTTCCTTTAACAGTTTGGTGGAAGAAATGAGTATTAGCATTTCCGTCATTTAGCCATTTTAATCTAGGCTTTTGCCTCTAGTATATTTCTTGATTTTTAAGAGCAAGAGTTGAATTTTCTTCTGCCTTATTATAAGCTATTAAATTTGTAAAATTACCTTATTGTTGTAAGTCCGGTTTATACTTATGTAACTGATCTTCATAGAACTGAATTTTGTCAAGGATATTGCCAAAGGTGTTTTTATTCCAAAATTTAGGGTTATCTTTAGATTTTTCAACTTGAAAACCAATATTTTCACTCCAGAGGTATGTGTTTGAATGTTCCATGATTTCTCTACCAGATTCATAAATGTATTATGATTAAACCAGCATTCCCAGAATTTGGAGGATTTGGGGAGATTGAAGATTAGCTTCTGAAATGTTGAGAGATAAAGGAGAGTGATCAGATTGATCTCTTGACAATGTTTTGGTCTTTGAGTATTTAAAATCTTCCCGCCATTGAGAAGTTGATAAACCTCTATCTAGTCTTTTCCAAACTCTTCGTTTAGGTCTCATACCAGTCCAAGGATATAAACTAACTGAAATTGGTAGGTTTGATAGCACGGTGTCATTAATAAATTTGTTAAAATTCTTAATGCTTCTTTGATAAGGTCATGAAGCTCCCATATATTCTTCATTTGTGGAGATAACATTAAAATCTCCAATCAAGCTGAATCATTGTAGATTAAAGTCTTTTGTGGTGTGCCAAAGTTTTGATCTTTCTGTAACTGGATGTTTAGCATAGATAAATGCTACAATTTTTTGTCAAAGATGGGTGAGTTAAGTTGATTAGAATTAGCTGATCAGTTACATAAATAGTTAGGATCAGCTAAAATGTTTTTAAAACCAATCTTTGTTTATGTATCCTAAACTAAATCAGACATGAGAATGGGTTCAATTAATCCTATAAGTGAAAGTTTATGCCTTTTCCTTATATCTTTGATTCTAAGTTGGGTGGTTCAGTTTCCTATACCTCTTGCATTCCAGGAACAAATTTTGATTCCAATCATTGGAAAGATTTGGATGAAGACAAAGTGGATATGGTTAGAATTTTTGTAGGAGTGGATGTGTAATCCTTCTTATTATATTTCCTTGTTTTGCTTTTATGCTCCAGGGTTGCATGATTCTCAGCATTCCCTAAATCTTTGATGAGGTGATTTAATCTGTTCTGGGATTCTAACAGATTGCTTTTGATTTGTTCAAAATTAAAGCTATCAGATTCATCTTTGTGAGAGAGATTGTTTTTGGGATTTCAGTATTTAACCAATCCAGTGAGTTTTTTTGTTTCTTACCTGAAGTTAGAAGAGGTGAGTCACCACCATTGATTTCAATATAATCTTCATTTTTATTTATAGTGTTTTGGTTTGCTGAATTGGGATTCTCAGTTTGAGTTTTGGCTTTTAAAGCTTTTGAATTTTCTAATGGATTTAGGACTAGTGCAATATCAGTTTCAATACTGGTGTTATTTTCTTTTGTAGGAAAACCCGAATTTGATTTAGAGGAAGGATATATAATATCAATCTGGGGAGATTCAACAACATCAGAAGAAACACAATCAGGTTTAAGAGTCTCAACAGTATTATTTTCCTCGGTATAGAAATCATTCACAGATAACACATTTTCATCAACTTCATGCACATAATGAAGAGAAAGAGTTTGGTTTGGGACAATCTTAGCATTAATATCAAGATGAGTCATAGAAGAGAAGGACTTTTCAAAACCTGTTTCTCCAGAATAAAATCAGCAGAGGAATTGGTCTTCTGGTGATCTGCAAGACCAATTTCTTAAAGTACTTCCTTACCATTAGAATTTTCAGTAGGGATATAGAAATTTTCTTTTGAAACTACTCTTGATGAGGAAGGTTTGCCCTCAGTACATGCTTTCATTCCCTGGTCATAAATGGTGGGGGCAGAAACCTTATTTTTATGTGGTTTAGAAGGAAGGTCATATTTAGATCTCCAAGCATTTAAAGTAGTTTTATCTTGATCATATCTACATACAGACTCAACATGGCCTAGTTTTTGACATTTCAAACAATACAATGGGAAACATTAATAAGCAATATATTGCCAAAAACCTGAATCCCTAAATTCAATTAATATTCTTTGTCTAAGTGGTTGGGTTGTATAAATCTCATCACAAACTTTTGAAACATGTTCGAGTCACTACTAATTGACATCATTGCCCATTGGTTAAAAAATTACTGAAGGAGACCATGTAGATAGATCCAGACAGGAACAATAGGGGAATCATAATTAGGATCAAAATTTGGATTCCATTTAGTAATTCTAATAGAATATTCCCCAAAATTTCATACTTTGTGCATCCTGCATCTATAACAATCTCCAGGAAGAGAGAAGTGAATGAGAACCTGCCCTTTATCCAGAAGGTTAATATTAGATTGACCTTTGAAGCCATCAGTATGAAAATCATTTCATAATTTCTCTATGGTTGGACATCTCCTTGAAATTTGCCTACCAATGTCCATCGCAAAGGGGCTTCAAGACATTTTCCCTTATCATCCGTGAATCGGAGACCACGTTCTCCAAGATGATCAATTCTTTGTTTTGGATTGAATGGAGTTCCTACAGAATGAGAAAGTGTATACGTGAGAGTTCTATTATGCATTTGGGCATAGAAAAAATGAGGAGCCTTATGTGGCTCCGCCATTTTAGTGGCGCCGGAGAAGCTCAGTAAAGGTGGCGTTAGGTTTTAGCGTGAGATGCAGAGCATTTTGTTAATGTTCGGGGAGTATATTTTCAAGAGTTAAAATTTTTTAAATAAAAAAATAAAATTATTAATATTTAAAAGTAGATATTACAAAAGTAAGTGGCTTGAGATCTGGCAGAACTGCCTTTCTCAAGACTTTGAACGCAACATACTTACTAGATAAACTAACGAGTCTGTGTGAAAAATAATAGACTTACAACCTTGAATATTGGCTTCTACCATTACTTCTAAGGTGCATTGAAACCTCTCTTGCAAAGGAGAATCCGATGTGTATATTCTTGCCATTTCACTGAGCATTTGGAGTTCTTATGTTGGTTCGAAACTCTAGAATGACATATTTGCCAAGTGTCCGCTTAATGCCGACATATTAGCTGAGATTCTCGTGCCGAATAATCCCTCTTATTTTATTAGTTTAGTAAATACATAATTATTAAAGTTTTATACACAAAATCGTTTCGAATCTCATACACCGACTCTTTCATTTCCTATTCATACTATCGAAACAGCATTTGAAGCATATTCTGTGCTGGAGGCTGACTGCAACCCCTGTGATTCCAACACAAAGGACTCAAGGGTCATTGGATGGTTGGTTTGGGACAACCATCGAGAACCTCTCAATAATATGATTTAGCTTATCCAGTAAAATGTCCATATTGTTGACAAGCAACGATGACTGAATAAAGCAAATCTCCACTGTAACAAATTCATCCCAAACTTTCACTAGACTTGTGACTTTTTAGTTGGGCCTCTAAATTTTATCCGGATCCATAAGCATGTTTCCCTCATCCTACTCAGCATATCTAATGAAGCCTTTTGTTCTGAACTTGGCAAAGTTATTTTTAACTCATCTTGATCTTTAATAACCAGCCCTTTGTTTCCCTTTTTTTACTCATCCAGAATCTAATGCAACAGCCTCTTAAACATATTTGGTTTTCTTCTTCCTGTAAAGAAATATAGAGTTAGGTACAACATGAAGATGATATACTTGGCCATCGATGAATATGTCTCCACCACCTTCAGTTTCTTTTGCCGAGATTTGCATTTTGCGCCTTTTTGAAGAAGAGAAAACCACTTTTTGTTATTGAAGTCCTTTTATGGTAACATTATTTCTTCTCTGGTGGTATCTCTTCTCAGCAATGTCTATCCCTTTTTGTTGCAACATATGTGGTGGGTGAAATAGAATTCACTGCACCAATCTACCTTGTATTCATTATTGAGTAGACTTTCCTTTTCTTTCTACTAATAAACTCAAGATGCAATTCCTCTCTTGACCGTTTGGCACCTCGCTCTTTAAAATACGTAACATATTTATTTGGGCCTTGTTGAGGGAGCATATCATCTGAACTATGCTCTTTGGCAGACACCAGGTGTGAGTAAATCCATTATAACTTTGACTTGAATACCTCCATAACTAATCCCTTATGGACCATGTTTCCATAATCATGAGATGAGAGGCTCTGATAACAATATTTCTTCTTGTGCCCAATTATTTCACAAACAAAGCAAGTAATTGTTAGTCGTTCATATCTAAGACTTCCGTCGGATACCACTTGATCCGGTCCTTCCAAAATAATCGATCTCTGTATTGGAATCATTATATTAATGAATGCTCTCACCTGAAAGATGTTTTCTCATGTTAACAAATTTTCCCTCAAATGCATTTGGTTGCATGGACCCAAAGTAGTTGTGATCTTGGATTCAAGCCAGTAATATTCAACCAAAAGTACTCAGATGCAAATTCTTGTCGATCTATCCTACTGAATGGTTTGAAACTTTTCAACACCAAGAGATTATTTTCAATGTTCCACGGACCTCTTTCCAACACATATTACAAGCCTCCTTGATTTGGGAAGAAAAATTGAAATATGTTAATTTGATGTCGAACAATCTTGAAAGCAACTCCATTCCATGCTTGGTGTAGAATAAGTTACAGTGCTTGCAACTGCACTTCCTTCTTTGTTAACACTTTTCCAAAGAAACTCTTCAAATCAGGGTGCATATGCGAGACATTTAAAATGTCCCCTGCAACTATCTCTAGTTGAGTGTTTTTTTTAAATAAGAAAAATTGAGAGAAGAATGAAAAAAGTCAACACGGGGAACTGATGTATTGAGAGAAAAGAAAATATGGAAGTTAGAAGTTTTTTTAGGAGGAAAGAGAAGATGATTATTGAAAGAAAGAAGATATCAAAGTTAGAAAATTTTAATGGAGGAAAGAGAAGATGAAATGGAAAGAGAAAATAAAGAAGTAAAAGAAGTGTGCGGGAGGAAAAAACGTGAAACTTGATAATTAAAGATGGGGAAAATATGAATATGGAAAGAGAATATGAGGGAGAAATAGAATGTGAATGTAGAAAGAGAATATAAAGAATTCAGACCATGTACAATGGAAGAAACCACAAAAGTTGTTTCTTTCCGTTAAATACAATATATCTCTCAATCTCTTTCTTCTAGCTCACCAAAAGCAACCACGAAGAAACCATTCCATTTTTACCTCCACAATGGTATAAACCACAAAGAAACGCTTCATGGACTCCACTTGATTTTCTCTATCATACTCATTAATTTTACTTTCAATATTTAATTTAAATAAATTTGCTCATCCAGTATAAATTGAAATGTGAACTTTAGTAATACAATGTTACTTTTGTAATTTATTTTCTTCTTTCAAACTTAAATTATAAAATTTATTTTCAATTTTGAAATTATTTTATGAAGTAAAATTAAATAGAAAGAAATAGATTCTGAAAAATATGAATCAAGTAATCCAATCAAGATTAAAAATTAAATAATAAAGAAATACATATGAATCAAGATGAAATGCATGAACCAACACAGAATAAAGTATGGGGGGGGGATACGGGTGTGTTTAATCACAATGGAACACATGATAGCTGGGGGACAAAAAAAAGGAGTCACATGGGGTGCTTTTTGTAGAAATCAGAAAGGAGCGGTTACTATATAGAGTAACCGCTGACCATTTTCTTTCAAAAGAAACCACAAAAAACCTCATTGCACATGCTCTCACAAACTATGTAGAAGAAAGGAAAATAAGAGAGTTAGAAAATTTTTAAGATGAAAGAGAAGAAAAATTGAGTTTTTCCTTCTTATTCTTGGTGAAAAATTGCAGAAAATTAGTGAAACTACGTGGAAGGATGATGCGTCCATTTTATACTGTGATTTTGGGATCTTTTTATACTCATTTTGGTGGACTTTTAGGCTTTGAAGACTGTTTTTCCCTTGAATTTCTATTATTAGAGTTGAGAGCGACTTTATCCTTTTGTCACTTTTAATAAGAATTTCGTGAGACAAGGAAATTGTTGAAGATTTGAAGGCATATGAAACTCCATTTTGAAGGTCATGAAGACTTTTGAATACCAAAAGAAAGAAAGAAGAGAAGACTACATGAAGACAAAAGAGAAAAAGTCAATTAAGGGCAGATTGTTCTGGCCGCCGCGAGTCGCGACAGACAACTGCCCAGACTTACTTTTTGGGATTTTTGTACTATAAATACTCATCACTTTTCTCTTTCATCATTCTCTACTTCTTCCCGATTTTCTCTGCTCAAAACCCTAGTTTTCCTCTAATTTATCTTTGTTCTATTTTGATTTAATGTTTGAATTGCTTTTGTTAATTAGTATGATTAGTAGTAGCTAAACATAACCTTGGGAGCAATTGATTAGGCTTCCAAGCCCATGTCTTGAGACTTGATTATAAGCTATTTAATGCTATTACTATTGTGCATTTATTGTTCTTGGATTGGGTTGTTGAATTCATTTATGATATTGGAAGTTTGAGTATATGAAATGCTTGTATGATTATGTGTTAGGGTTTGGAGAAATTAGCGATTTCTCCCCTCTTTGATATGAAATCCAAAAGCATGATTTTGAGCTTCTAATGTTGTTGGTGGTTTGATGAATGCTAGGTAAATGTGGTGATGTCAAATTTTTTGTCATGTTTATTTGTGTAGCAAATGAGGGAGGTTAATGGACGTTGAACGTTCTTGACTAATCTCATGTAAATGCATGAATTAGTTCAATGTTTAGACACGGTTTAGTGTTTATAAGCATTACCAAGCTTGTTGGTTCTTTGGGCTTAATGCCATTAATTGGATACCTTTAGGCGTTGAACGACTAAAGGGGTCATGAGTGAGATTTAGCGAGAGATGTCGAATTCACTCTTGTAAACTACTATCAAAGAGGAATGGAGGATTTATCTTCACAGCAAGTAGTAAAGGTGTTGAATAGGTTATATGTCAATGACAGATAGAAAACTTGGAAGTAAAAGTCAATTGCCCCCATGACTCCGTAATTTGTATTTAATCATGTTTTAGCTATTGTATGCTTTGTTAGTTTAATTTGTCTTTAAATTGTTAACTTACAAAAACCAAAACAAAACCCCCCCTTTTCTGTGCTTTTACACATATATATATATGTGTGTGTGTGTGTGTATTTATATATCTAGCGTAGTATTTACCATTTTATGAGCAAACACTTAAGAATATCCCCCGTCTCTTTGGACGATCCCAACTTGCCATACTATCTACTTAGTTGTATTTAGTAAGCAAAAGAGATTAAAAATAGTATTTTTGAAAGGTACGGCGACGACCTCCCAATAAGGAAGAAACTTAAGTTGTAATTTCTTTATCAATTCACAGAACTTTTGTAATTACAAGCTTTTGGATAGAATCCATGTCTTCCGTATGATCATCTTCATAATTTACAGCTCTTCTATTCATTCTCGTACCCCGATTTCTTCATCAATTTGATGCATTTTTACCACATGAGGATCAATTTGAAGAGTCTTCTCCTCTCGGCAGCATGTTCAACAAACAAACCAAGTGCCTATGTGGATGTCTACACGATGCAACCCTCTTCTCTTATAAATCATTATCCTTTCTCAAATCTGAACAGTCCATAATCTTCCTCCTTGACCTTAACCCTTTAGACAGAAATAATGTAAATGCAATTGTGTTGCTGTTGGGAAAAAATGGAATTTTCTTCTTTGTGTGATCAAGATGAGTATCAGAAAATAAAGAAAAATAGGACACCAAAGTTTGGTAACACGGAAAACCTAAATCGAGAAAAACCGCGGGACTGTGTAGTCCAAATCTTCCACTAGAAGAGGCTATAGTAGGGTTACAAATATCTCACCCAAGTAGGATGGATTACAAGGTTACTCACACAATGGTGGATGCTTACTAACTAGTGAGGATGAAGACTTCTCTCCAATTCCTCACTCTAAGAGTGGATCTCTCACTGGAAGGAATAGAAGTGACTATGGAATGGAGTGGATGAGATTGAATGATGAACTCTTCTCCAACACCTCTATTTATAGGTGAACCAAGAATGCTCTAGAATTCTCTTCCAACTTCCCAAAAAAAACTATAGTAAATGCTTGGAGCATTCTAGGAGGTAGTCTAGATTCTTCCCCTATCATCCTAGAAACATCTCCATTTTTCCATTAATGGAGAGTTCTAGAATTAGGGAGGAAACCCAACAAATCTCCTCCTTTCAACCTAATTAGAAGGAATCACCACACCGGAACCTTTGCAACAATCATCAAACTTCTTACTTGATAATGCCTTAGTTATCATGTCTGACCAATTATCATCGATGTGCACCTTTTCAACTTGTTGCCATTTTTCTTCCAATACATCCCAAATCCAATGATAACGAACATCAATATGCTTTGTTCGTGAATGGTAGGCTGAATTATTGGCTAAGTGCATGGCACTCCAGTTGTCACAAAAGAGAACATACTTCTTTTGCTTTAACCCCAATTCCAGTAGGAAATCTTCATCCACAACATTTCCTTGCAAGCTTCTGTGGCGGCAATGTACTTTGCTTCCGTCGTAGAAGAGCCACAAACTTCTGGAGTTTTGACTGCCAAGACACAGCTCCCCCTGTGAAGGTAGTTAGATATCCCGATGTGGATTTTTTAGACTCCAAATCTCCAGCCATATCTGCATCTGTATATCCCTCCAACACAGGTTCTTGTTTTCCAAAACACAAAAACTGGTTGGTCGTTCCTCTGAGATATCGAAGTATCCATTTCACAGCTGCCCAATGTTCCTTCCTAGGCTTTGTCAAGTGCCTGCTCACCACACAAACATCATGTGCAATATCTGGCCGTGTACATATCATGGCATAAATGAGACTACCAACAGCCGACGAATATGGAACACCTCTCATATCTTCATCACCATTTGTGTTTTGCTTCTTTTCAAACTTGAAATGCCCGCCAAGTGGTACACTAACAGGTTTGGCCTTGTCTGTGTTAAATCTCTCAAGAATCTTCTTAATAAATCTCTCTCGGGATAGCCAAAGTAACCTTTCAGATCGATCTCGAGTGATCCTCATCCCATGAATTTGCTTGGCAGCTCCCAAATCTTTCATAGCGAAAGAATTACTCAATTTTTTCTTTAGACCAGTGATTTTGTCTTTATCCAGCCCAACAATCAACATATCATCAACATAAAGCATGAGTATGAGAAATTCGTCTCTATCGTACCTCTTCACGAAGACACAATGATCAGTGTGTGTCTTTTTGAATCCATGATGATTCGTGAAGGATTCAAATTTCTTGTACCATTGGCGCGGTGCTTGTTTCAAACCATAAAGACTCATTTTGAGGCGGCACACCAAATTCTCTTTTCCTGGATGTATAAATCCCTCAGGTTGCTCCATGTATATTTCCTCCTCAAGATATCCATTTAAGAAAGTTGTCTTAACATCAAGTTGTTCAGCCTCCAAGTCCAAACTAGCAGCGAGACCCAATACAACTCGGATTGATGACATCTTCACCACGGGTGAGAATATCTAATCGAAGTCTATACCTTTCTTCTGATTGCATCCCTTAACAACGATCTGATCCTTGTACCTTAGTTTGAGATTGTTTTCCTCGGTCTTGAGCTTGTACACTCATTTGCACTTTAGAGCTCGTTTCCCTCTTGGTAACACCACAAGATAAAAGTATGATTCTCGTGCAAGGACTGCATCTCCTCTTGCATAGTCCTTTCCCAATCATCTCTATGATTGTTTTCCATTGCTTCGATATAGTGTTGAGACTCCCCCTCATCGGTGAGTGTCACATACTCATTTTTAGGGTATCTGTAGAATGCCGTCTTTCTCTAGTGGAACATCGAGGCTCAGGTTCTACAGGATCATCTGTTTCCTCCATTGCTCCACCACCTGTCTTAGGTTGCTCTGGTGTGGCTTGCTCATCATTGATCTCAACTTCATCATGATTACCCTCAAGTATTGTATTATCTCCTACCATCGAAGATGGCATAGGATCATAATGCTCTTTGGTCCGCCTAGATTGGGCTTTTTATGACATCTTGCAATCACTAATTGTCTGGTCCTCGAGGAAGATGACATCTCGGCTTCTGACGATCTTTTTCTGGGTCGGATCCCACAACCGATACCTGAACTCATCTTTGGGTGAGCAGAGGTATACACACTCCTTTGTTTTTGAATCTAGCTTTGCCCGTTCATCCTTAGGAATATGAACAAATGCTCAACATCCGAACACCTTTAGATGATCATATGCCACCTTTTTCTTTTTCCAAATCTTCTCCAGTATGTCTCCATCCAAGGGCACTGAAGGGGACATGTTGATTATGTCAACACCGGTCTTTACAGCTTCTCCCCAAAAAAATTTAGGGAGATTGGCATGGGACAACATGCACCAAATTCGTTCTTCAATGGTGCGGTTCATTATTTCAGCCACTTCATTTAACTGAGGTGTCTTTGGTTGCGTCTTCTCAAGTCGGATGCCATAGGACTTGCAGTATTCTTCAAATGGGCCGCGATATTCTCCACCATTATCCGCT
>JAULKM010000001.1:16574815-16594695 GCA_032355605.1 Rubia tinctorum
TGCCAACTATCTACTTAGTTGTATTTAGTAAGCATATTGGGCTTAAAAATAGTATCTTTGAGAGGTACGGCGACGACTTCCCAAGTGGTTAGTCAATGGGCAAAGGTTGTGAAACCTTATCTAAAATGGGGAAATTTTGGAGTGGAAAAGGTGGGCAATCCCCTTCTTAATGACAAAATCCAAGAATGAACCCTCCTATTACAAATAATTCATGAAGACGACAATAAAGAAACAATACTTTCATTTTGAATTAGTAAATTTTGATAATTTTGTGATGATTAGATTGTGTTTGATATTTGGTGGTAATTGTTTAGAGTGATAGTCAACAAATTCTTGCATGGAACAGTTCTACTCTTGGTTTTCTTATTTTTGTAGGAATCCTTGTGAGGAATTTCAAAACGAGAAATAGAGATGATTCTTTGATATTTTTAATCTTTCCTTTTTACCTTGGTTACATGCATTGGAGACAATGCATAAATCAAGTGTGGGGTAAGGAAGTTGGAATACTCTTCATGGTGGCCTATGATTTGGATGACTATTTTCTTTTTCCCATGATTTTTTGTATTTCCCCCCATTTGGATGCTGAACTTTTTAGTTGTTTGTTGTTTTTAGGTGTGGGGTCACCTTTTTGTAGTTTTGTTTTGGGAATGTTTTGGGATGAACCTTTTTGCCGGTGTAATTTTTTGGTTTTCGTGATCTTTTGTAGTATGAAGCCCAACTTTGGGGCATTTTGTGCTACAAAAAGAAAAATTTTGAAAATTTAAAAAAATGAAATATATATATACCTGGCTAAGTTGGAAACCCGAAAGGGCAACTTAGGCAAAAATGGGAAGAAAACCCCGGACAGGTCGAAAGGCCTAGGTAAAAATGAGAGGATAGGCCTGGCAGTGTTTGAAAGCTTAGGCAAAAATGAGAGTCTGTGTGGAAAAAGGTGAGATGGTGAGCTCAACTTGTGTGAAAGCTAGGATGAAAACCCGAAAGGGCTCCTAGGCAAAATGAGAGAAATTGAGAGAAAACTGAAACTAAGTTGAGGATCATGTGCATTATCCTTGGTTGTAACTAAGTCGAGAATCTTGAGTTATCCTTAGTTACAACCGAGTTGAGGATCCTTGGGATTATCCTTGGTATGTTTTTTTCAACAACTCTTAGATTGTTTTTGGTGGGCTATTCGATGGTGTAAGTTAGTTCAACACTTATCATTTTTATGCTTACCTTTTTCTTCACAATATTTCGAGTGGCTAGGTTTCTTTAGCATCTTCGGGGAGTGTAAGAGTTGTGAGATTCTTACTTCTTTGGGGGAACTAGGGTAGCTTGGGGATAAGTTGAATGTATTGACTAACTTATTTTTTTCATGCTACATTTAGCTAATATCTTTTCTTGTTTTTGTTTACTATAGGACGAGTAAATGATTAAGTGTGGGGGGATTGGTGTGCACCATATAGCATGCGTTAGACGATGCATTTATTATTATCTTTAACACATTTATTATCACCTTTTGTTTAGTTGATTGCTAGTTTTAGTTAGGTTTACACGACCAAGGGTTTAGACAACAATTATTAGTTTTCTTATCTAAATCCTAGGTTTTGTAGACTTAATTGAAACTAATGGATACTTTGTATTCACGGGTGCCTAGATCTTCCTCTTTGATCTCATTAGTAGGTTGCTCTTGAGTATTTTTTCATTATCTTTTGTAGAAGGCAATCCGCGAGGGTGGTAGTAGATATTTGAAGGTCATTCGAAAGGATGACAGAAGATATCGAAGGCTATTAGCAAGAATGGTAGTAGATTTAAGTTCACGGACTCTTAATCATGGTAGTAGATGATTTGGTACCAAGAAAGGCGGATTCAAAGTTCAAGGAGGCCAATTCCAAAACGCATGAATTGTTGTCCGGGAATGGCACAAAGTTCTGGGAAATATCTGAGATGAATCATGCCTTTAGGGTGGAACCATTGAATTCTTCTTCTCGATCTCTATAGAATCGACTACAAGAACTCTCAAATCAGACTAACGGTTCATCCGTAGCGGAGCAAACAAGTCGATCGGTCGAACCAGGCGCGGCCAGCACGAACTGAACAAGGCCAGTACGAGGCTAATCCTAGCACGGACCATTCCACGCCACACAGCCCATGTCAGGGGTCTTTGGCATGGCCGATTCCATGCAATATGATCTGTGCCAATTCCCAACACGGATCGGGCCATTCCTAGCACGGGTCGTGCCATTTCTGGCCAATCGTGCTCCCAATGTCTTCTTTTCACTCCAAATTTGGCTAAGCATGGGCGCAGACCATTCCTTCTCACATGCCTCGCACCGTTCCAAATCACTTATAGTATGACCAGACCACGAGGTGTGAGGAACGACATGGCCCCTGCCAAGTTAGTGAGCAAAATGAGGATCCAACTGACGGCCGGCAAACAACACGGGGTGCGACTCAGAAGATCAAAAATGGGCTCCAGCATACAACCTGCGTCGGTTGACATGGATGACACCAAAACGAATCCAACGGCCCGAGCCAGCACAAGGCCACGGGTCGTGGCAAACGCTAACCCATCCCCCTCCCCCCAGTGTGCCGTTTGCAGGCGTTTGGATTTTTGGCCTATTTTTAGGTTCAATTCTCCACTGCTATATATAGACCAAGGTCATTTAGGGTTGAAGTTTTATGTTCATATTTTCTCTTCAAGAGTAGTCTAGAGAGAGAAAACACTCTCCCTTCTTTCTATATTCTTCTATTTTCAACTTTTTATTTCTCTTTTGCCTAAAGGCATTGAATCCAATGAAATATTGGGGTTCAATTCCTAGGGAGTAGTTAATTTACTGGGGGATATTATATGTATTCATGTTTTGTGAAATTTCTAGATCTACCTATTCCTATGTGTTTTGTGATTATTATGTTGGCTTGTTCTTAATATTCTTGTGAATTACATGATTGTCACACTTACTAGCACACACCTAACCTACTTTCATGTTGTTGCACTATTGCTATCCCTCGGAGAAGGAAACTTAGATTGGCTTGGGTAACGATGGTCCGGAACAGTGTGGGTGTGTGCACGTAGGTTACCGTTGTTAATCATTACGATCAACCATGCTCTAGTAAGCCACATATTCGGTTCGAAGGGTTACGAGTCGAGATAGAATAAGTAGCAAGCTAAGATTCCCTTTGTAGTTCTAGAGCCATCGATTAAACTCCTACTTCCTTTACCTTTGTAAGCCTAGGGGTGATTCGTTTGTGGTGTTCTGCTCGAGACTTAATCGCACAGAGGAGAATTGGATCTGCACAATGATCCACTATCATTGTTACACTCTCCTAGTTGTGGAGGAAAGGATGAAGGAATATTTAATACGCGCACCTCTATGTAACATATAGGGGGAAGTTTTAACCATTGTCTGCAATACGTGACAAACACTAGAATATGGTTTAGTTCTTGTATTTGATGAAATCGATGAACGAAATTACATTAATCATGTTACACAAATATTTCCCAAGTACTAGTTTAGTTCTTGCATGTTTCACAACACTGTTTATCCCTAACATGTGGTCGGATTGACGAACCGACCACGGTTTTACGTAGCTAGCTATTAGATTCCTAAAATCTTCATAGATTACCCCAATACTTGCCACTATCTAATTTTTTTGGTATTATAGTAGTAGGAACAGAAGAAACATATGAATTTTATCTTTGACCCTTAAAACATAGACAGCCTCCTCTCGTGTATTTAAAGACGCTCGGGAAGGGAGAGGTCACTGCCTATCGTATTGTTTTCAATATTCACTCTAGTAGTGTGTTTTCAAATCAACTTTTTGGCTACTTCAGGAGGAAACTCAGATTCAAGAACTTAACACGTCTGTTCTGAGCTCTGCCGCCAATGTCGCGGCTCGGACCAACTCCACGTCCGCGGATAGGTCTTCCTCTCAACCCCCTTGCCAGATATGTCGTCGCTAAGTGCATGAGGCTCTTAATTGTTGGAAACACCTAAATGTCATGGGGTTTTCGGCTAATCTTCCATGCTCACCATGCGACGCGGGTCGCGGCAGAGGACGCAACCAGTAGCCGGCCGCTCACCAGGCTTATGCCCCATAACTTAGCAACTCTCCTTGTGCTCTTCATGATCCCGCTTGTTCTTCGACTTTGGTTCTACCAATAATGTCACCTCAGATTTTGGAAATCTTTCTGTTCATTCCAATTACACTGGAAATAATGACTTACAAGTTTATAATGGTACGTCTCTTCCTATTACCCATTTGGGGCAATCTATTTTCCTATCCTCGAATAAATCTATCCATTTTCATAATGTTTTATTTTTCCTGATGTCCTTAAGAATCTGTTAAGTGTTTCTTAACTCAAATCGGATAATAATGCTTATATGTTATTGTTTCCAAATCATTGTCTTGTTAAGGATCTGCAAGGTCGGACACTCCTAACAGGAACCGTTGAGAACTGCCTTTATCGCCTCAATCCACCTACATTCTCTGCTTCCTCTCTCTCTCTTGTGCTTTTCTTGGTGCAAAGACTGATCTCCAAACCTTGCATTAATGTCTCGGTCATCTCATGAGTCTTCTCTTAGGCGTATATTTTTATCATTTTCAATTACCTGTTTCTCAAAATAATTTAAAAAGTATTTGTGAGTCTTGTCAACTAGGAAAAGTCATCATTTACCAATTTCCCATCATATTTACCAATCTTATTTAATGGAAATCGTTATTTTCTTATTTATATTGATGATTGAACAAAATTGTTTGGATTTAGTTTCTTTCACAAAAATCACAAGTTCTTCATTACTTTCAAAAAAAATTTAAAAAATGGTTGAAACACAGTTCAACTCTAAAATTAAACAATTTCAATCTGACTGTGGGGGTTAATTTCGTACAGTTTCAACTTACCTTCAGTCTCAAGGCATTGCTCATCGTATTTCTACTCCTCATACTCAGTCCCAAAATAATGTTGTTGAATGTCGTCATGGAACAATTGTTGAAAAGGGTCCCTCACTTCTCTCTCTAGCTCGGCTTCCTATCACCTTTTGGGAGCATGTCTTTCACATTTCTATTTATTTGCATAATCGTACTTTATCATCTATTCTTAATCAAAAATCTCCATATGAGTCTCTTTATCATAAAATTATTGACTATGATTTTCTTAAAATATTTGGCTATCTGTGTTATCCTTTCTTACATCCATATAGGTCTAATAAACTTGAATATCATTCTTCCCCGTGCATTTTTGTTTGTTATAGTTCCAATCATAAAGGTTATTTGTGTTTACATGTACCTAGAAATAGTATTTATATTGCCATTCATGTTATTTTTTATGAAAACACTTTTCCCTACACTGATCATCCTGATCCAGCTCCCTATGTACCCTCATCTGAGTCATCATTTGTACCTCTATCACTTCTCCTGCTCGTATCCAGCTTGTCTTCCCTAGATCCACCTCCGTCATCTCCACGCCAGCCTCCCTCCGTCGATCCCAGCTCACCCCCGGCAGCTCAGCCCGCATCGACCTTCATCCCGCACCGCAGCTGGACCATTGCAGATGAACAAACCTTCACTAGCTCCAGCTCCTACACAACATCATCCCGGTATCCAGCCCTTAATCGGCGACTCCTTCCTTGATGACCTTGTCATCTCACCTGTCTCCACCCACCTATCCAGCGCCACCATGTCCCAGCGGTTGTCATCTCGGCTGAGCTCTTCTCCCTCCTCGCCAGCGGCCGTCCCACCTTCTATCTCTCCTGAATCCACTTCTTTTGACACTCCTTTAATTTCTTCTTATTTTCGAGCTGCTAATGCTAGTGAACACTCCATGGTTACTCTAGCTATGAAAAACTCTTTTAGCCACTAAACATCTTTTACCTCTTTCTGAATCTCTTTACTCAGAGCCCAAAACTTTTTCACAGGCCTATAAAATTCGTGAATGGCAAACTGCAATGCAAGTTGAGTATGATTCCCTTATGCGTAATTGGATGTAGACGCTGGTCCCGCCTTCTAGAATGCTAACATTTTTGGTTGCTAGTGGGTGTACAAGATTAAGCATCAAACTGATGGTTCCATTGAAAGGTACAAACCCATACTTATTGCCAAAGGATTTACTCAGGATAAGGGATTTGATTATGTGGATACATTCAGCACAGTGGTCAAGCCCACTACAATTCATCTTATTCTGATGATTGCTCTTACTTTAAATTGGCAATTCGTCAGGTTGACATTAATAATGTTTTTCTGAATGGAGATCTTTCTAAGCAGGTTTATATGTCACAACCTCCTGAATTTCATGATCAGATTCATCCTTCGCATGTCTGTCTCCTACAGAAAGCTCTTTATGGACTTAAACAGAAGGCCCACACGTGGTTTACAAAATTACACATTTTTCTCCAGGATCAAGGCTTTGTTTCTTGTAACTCTAACACTACACTTTTCATGTGTCGCTCCAGAAAGATTGTTCTCTATCTTCTTGTTTAGTGTGATAGAATGTAAAACCCACAAATAATTGGGGTTGTGTGTATTCATATATATATAGTGAGTACAAAGGGTATATACAATAGAATCAGATATGGAAAATGATATGTACAAAACCTAATCAAAAGAAGTTTTCCTTTCTTAACCTGGTTCTAATTCATCTATTCTATTACCCTCCCCCCCTTAAGCGAAGCGTGAGACTGGTCGCAACGCAAAGTTTGGACCAGAAAAACTCAAACTGAGGACGAGGTAAACCCTTTGTAAAGATGTCAGCAAGTGTTGATCTGTAGGAACATGAACAACCATGAGCTTGCCAGAAGACACCATCTCACGCATAAAATAATAGTCAATCTCAATATGCTTGACTTTCTTATGAGGAACCGGATTTTGAGCAAGAAAGAGAACACTATTATTATCACACAGCAAAATAAATTGTGCACGGGAAGAGACGCGAAAATCCCGAATTACATTCATCAACCAAGCTAGCTCCGTAGCAGTATTGGTCGTGGCCCGGTATTCTGATTCTGAAATTAAACGAGAGACAGTTGGTTGTTTCTTTGCACTCCATGAAACTAGATTACCACCAAGAAAAATTCCATAATCGTAAGTAGACCTACGAGTCTTAATACAACAAGCCCAATCAGCATTAGAATAACCCAAGACTCTAAAAGCAGAAGAATTCTTGTGAAACTAAAAACCATAATGCATAGTGCCACGAACATAACGCCGAATTCGAGTAACAGCTTGGTAATGATCATCAGTAGATGCCTGCGGTACTGACTGACCGTGTTCACAACATAAGAAATATCAGGACGGGTAATGGACAAATATTGTAGTGCACCAACAAAAGAACGATAAAGTGTGTGATTTCTGAATGGATTTCCAGTAGTACTAGAAAGCTTCTAAAAAGCAACAAAAGGAATAGCAACCAGTGTCAAATTATGCATGCCGCCACGAATTAAAATGACATTGGCATACCGTGCTTGCCCAAGAAATAAGCCATCGAAATTACGAACAACCTCCAATCCCAGGAAATACTGTAAAGTACCAAGATCGGTAATCTTAAACTCCTGATTAACTCAATCAATAAACTTCCGTATGAGATGACCATCATTCCTAGTGAGAATAATGTCATCAACATAAACCAGCAAATAGAGTAAAGAGTCACCCTGTGAAAAAACAAATAAGGAGGTATCTGCAGAACTGCACACAAAACCCAGACCAACAAAAAAAGTACTGAAATGTTGAAACCAAGCACGAGGCGCTTGTTTCAATCTATAGATGGCATTGCGTAGATAACAAACATGATCAGGACGCATGGGATCTTTACAACCAGCAGGCTGCTCCATGTAAACTGGGGAATCAAAAATGCCATTTAAAATGCATTTTTAACATCAAGCTGTCTCAAGGGCCAATTTCTAGTGACAACGATGGATAAAACAGTACGAACAGTGGATGCCTTCACCACCGGACTAAAAGTACGATCATAGTCAAAAACAGGTAATTGTGAAAAACCCTAAGCAATTAACCTTGCCTTGTGCCGATCAAGTGAGCCATCAGGTTTGTACTTTAAACGATACACCCATTTAGAGCCAACAACATTAACATTGGGAGGACGTGGAACCAACTCCAATGTATGCTGAGTGCGAAGTGCGGCCATTTTAGAGTCTGTAGCAGTAACCCATTCCAGGTCCTTGACCGCATAAGGATGACTACGAGGCTCAGTCTTTGCAAATAAAGCACTCAGTAAACCAGAAATATCATAATCAGAAAAAATCCATGTACCTTAAAGAAACAGTGCGAGATCGGATGTCAGGAACAGGGAACCAAAGCCAGAGATTATACAGATCCCGAGGTGATCGGCACTAATCCTAAGGTGATGGAAACGGAACCCGAGACTGGTGATGTCGGCCGTACAGAAGGTGGCGATGGCTGTGCTGGTGAAGCAAAGGTCACCGAATCAGCCAATGAGGCTGGCGGCGTTTGGACCGGTGGCCCATGACTCACACGTGCGGTCGGGTGGCCAGTGTAGGATTCAATGATGTCGGCATTGTCATCCGAGCTGGCTGCTATCGGTCAGTCTATAGCAAAAAAACATAATTTTATGAAGAACCCAGAGTTTCCGGTACATGGTGAAAATTGTAAAATAATAATAAAAAATAATGGGTGATTTGGCTGAAGAAGATAGCCCAAACACCTCCAGCGGAACTGATGATGGCTCCAAAAAAGCAGAAACATCCAGTGATGAAAAATCTCTAACAGAACTCGTACATGTAGCTGGAAAAAATAACTCATCAAACCGAGCATGGAGAGTGATGTACTCCATCTTCGTGAGAGGATCAAGACATCGATAACCCTTGTAGTGTGAACTGTATCCCAAAAATATACAAGACATACTCCGAGGTGCTAATTTATGCGCAACATAGGGCCTCAAATATGGAAAAACTCGACAACCAAATGGATGAAAATTGGAGTAATCAGGCGTAGTACCAAAAATAACAGAGAGTGGAGACTGACCAGTAAAACTGGAGTAGGCAGTCTGTGGATAATGTAGACTGCTGTCAAAATGCATCATACTAAAATGAATGATGAAGGCCGGAATGAAAGAGCCTCAACAAACCTGTCTCAGTAATAGGACACTGATTCCTCTCCGCGCGACCATTTTGCTAAGGAGTGTAATGACAAGAAAGTTGATGATGAATGCCCTTTGACGCAAAATGAGTTTGCATGCGATGATTCACAAACTCTATTCCACCATCACTCTGAAATACTTTAATGGTTGTAGAAAACTGGTTCTCAACAAAATCTTCAAATTTCATGTAAGCCTCTACAAAATCAGACTTCCGTCGTGAAGGATATAACCAAGTAAACCGTGAAAAATCATCAACAAAAATGACATAATAGGAGTAGCCAGCTCGAGAGACAACATGTGAGGGTCCCCATATATCACAATGAATCAAATCAAGTATGTGTGGTGCGCGTTTTAAATTATCTTTAAAAGAAAGATGCTTGCCTTTAGCCATCTCACAGGAGGGACATAAATGAGGCTTAGGTAGCAGACTAGTAACTGACAAATATCTTGACTTGCTTAAAGAATAAATGATGTTGTAGGGAACATGACCCAATCCACTATGTCAAAGTTCAAAAGATGCTTTAGAAGCACTCGAGACCACAAAAGCACATAAAGCAGCACCACCATAATCCAAAACATATAAGTCACTATCAATATGACATTTGTCAGTAACATCTCTATTAAACTTGTTCGAAATAGTGAAAGAAGAATCATCGACACAAATAATAGCATTCATATCTCGAGTCAACTTGATAAAATGCGCACCACGCATACTTAATTTTTTATAAATAGTATTACTAATAGGATAATTTGATAGAGTATTTATATTTTTATTTATTGCAAGATGTTTTAAAGTGAATCTCAACATATAAATAATTATAATTAGACATTTAAAATTATAATAGTAGGGTTTTTATATTTGGTCCAAATAAGTTTTTTTTCTTTAGCAATCATTTTTTAGCAAAATCTTGTTGACTTCCAATTCACTCTCCAAAATATACATAGGAAAATTTTGAGTCAAAAGTCATTTAAACAATTGAATATTGGTGACTCGGTTCAAAGGATTTATAGCAAATCTGTAGACTTTGCCTGGATTTGACAATTTAGGCAAGGTTAACTTTGGCTATTGACATTTAGACTTATTCACTTTGATTGTACAATTTGATTCAGGATAGTGACTTTTGTTTTACAAAAGATGATTCTTATACACCTACGGAAATGTATCTTTCACAACGAAAAATGACCGAGTTAAAGTCTCCTACATTCTCAAGGGACTATTAGTTTAATGGAGATAAAACCAAACTTTTAGCAAAGGAGCAATGATTTTTTTTTTAATTTTCCTTGATCTTGATTCGAAAAGTGTTGTTTGATCAAATTTTGCGTAGTTGGGTACCTCTCTAACGAGCCGGCAACTTATGTAAGGAAAATGCCGTCTGATGCTTACAACTATAACTAATTCGAGTCGAGATACTCTCTTGAGTTAATGAACTTAACTTGGTATGTTCAAGTGTTCGATGGACCGTTCTATAATCACTACAAGAAACAACACATTTTACCTCGGTTCAGCAGCGGTTTTTACCTCGATTTTCAACCATAAAAAACTGAGGTAAATGTGGCCGTAGTAAAATTTATACTTTTTACCTCGGTTCAAAACCGAGGTAACAATTTTTTAACCTTGTTTTGTCTCAAAATAACCAAGGTAATTAGTCATTAGCCGACGAAACCACTGATGATCGAGCGACATTGGCTAATCTGTACGGGCGGCCGACATCCCAAACAGCGTGCGATGTCATGAAAGCCGATGTTGCTGTAAGAAGGTGCGATTTCATTCATGAAGTTAATCGATGTCTCTATTTTGTTTACCAACATCGCAAATTTATTTTTGTTACCGTGGTTTGAACAGTGGTAAATGATTTTTTTTAACCTCAATTTTTGTAAGAAATAACCGTAATAAAAAACTTTTGACGAAACCATTGCCGACCAGCCCACGATGTCGGGTTGATCTATTTATCGATGTGTCGTAGAATACACGACATTGATAAGATCGATATCGCTGTTGCCAAAAATTGTGAAAAAATGACGTGGCATTTCATGAAGACGACATCGTTTAACTGGACCGAGGTTGCAAGTAATGGTGCGACCAAGGTAAATTTTTTGTGCGCTTCGAGGACCATGCGATGTTGCATATTGCGGCATGGTCTTTTTTACTACGTCATTTTTATTATTCGACGTCGCTCTATACGTTTTACCATCGGTACACCATTGCGAACATTTAGCGATGTTGCATATTGTTTATCGATTCTACCGAATAGTACATTATGTTGGTGCAATTTTGGCTATTACATGAACAATAGGTATAGAAAGCTACTAAAATGTATACTCGGTGTCGAACGCCCTTCAAATGGAATGTAATTACACCATGCATAATGCATACAAACTAGAAGGATAAAAACTACACCTTCAATGCACAGAGTACACTATCAAAATTCTCACAAAATAAACTATACCATTGATACTCCATAGCTGGCTAGAGATGTATATTAAGGTGTCAAAAAATACCTTGGAAAGCATCAATGGGGACTTAAGAGAATGATGGACAAACAAAAAAAATCAACCTAATCCTAGTTTCTCATATCGTTGATGGATTAAGTAAATTCTTCAAATTCTTTACCATCATATAGAGCGCCCAACTCTCATGTACATCCTCCAAAAGTTTGATGGGGTATGGTTTTTTTCCTACAGAAAAGACTAACACATGGAGTAATATCATAATGAATAAAAAGGTTGGTCAGAGTTGGATATTATTGATAGAAACAATAGGTGAGATTATAGGGATACCTTTTGTACATCAAATTGATTCTCCTACACTTGCAAGACCAAATCCTTCATAAAGCGCATGCAATAGTAACCGCTTTCCTATGGGACCGCTTGTTTTTTATGCTACTTGTTCGTACAAATTGTTCAAAAACACATTATTATGTACTTATTGGAATACTTACTTCAAACTACAACTTTAAAATAAATTCCAAACTTTATGGATTTCCAATGGAATCCTTTGCGGTTGTTAATTAAGTGATCATCATCACCTTTGTAATTGAGAATGAAGATGTCCCCGGGGCGTTTGATGTAATGGATCGTACCAGAATGTTGTGTTCGTAGGAAGAAAAATGATGTCCACCACCAAATGTTTGCTAAAAATAAGAAATTGTCATTAATGCATTACCATCCCATATTCCTTAATAGAATACAAGCAGGAGTAAGGCAATAAGTAGAGTTGACTCACTCTCGTAATAAGGTGCAATATATATCGAATTGTCCTTTAGCATCAACCGGTTGCTCAAGTAGGCCAAATGATCTTCCATCGCAACATGTTCATGTTGGATCTTCATTGGGTAAAGAACCCATATCCACCCTTTCAATTTGGAAATGGATTGTACATGTAAGAGCCTATAAACATGGTTAGTCTTGAAAGATTGTAGTGGAACATAATAATTATATCAATGAATAAAGTAAGGGTGATGGATTCATACTTACATGCAATGTAGTTGCATCACGGGATAGAGGACATAATTGAAATTGAACAAGTTCTCCAAATCCTCCTTCAGGATGATTGGATTTAACTTGTACCCACAACATAGAAAGATTAGAGTAATCCAAGGAATGAAAAAAGGGTTCCACCCCCTTTAAATACCTAGGAATTCCTATATATAATGGTGGAATAGATTCTCTAATTTTAATGAGCTGCTGGAAAATATTGATTCATAACTGGAAAAATAAATGGCTATCTCAGGCAAGTAATCTGGTCCTAATTAAAACATGCATTTTATCTCTACCTATGCATATTTTTCCTACTGTTCTGCCACCTAAAAAGGTAATTAGCATGATAGGAAAAAATTATCTAATTTTCTGTGGGGTCTACAGAAATTGGTAATAAAAGAGTCTGGAGATCTTGGGGAAATATTTCGTTTCCAACATCTGAAAATGGTCTAGGAATTAGGAATATCCACCATTTCATAAGAGCATTTTCTTGTAAATTGTGGTGGAAAATGAAATTAAATGACTCAACCTTAACTAATTTTCTTTGATCACTTCCAGTCTCTTCTAAGTCATGCCCTCTCTGGAATAGAATATGCTCAGTGACAGAGTTTTGCAATAACAACTCTAAGATGATACTTGGTAATGGAGAATGCAGTTTCTGGAATGGAAATTGGTCTGGGGAGGGTCATTATATTACAAATGGCCTATACTTAGGATCACATTCCCTGATTTCTCTCTTGCCAAGGTAGTAGAAAACAGGTCACTGCTGATTCCCATTTTGGAGCCATACTTGGCTACCAACATCATCTCTTTCTTACAGGATATTAAACTCAATCAAAACTACAAGGATCGTTTGGTGTGAAAAGCTACAACTGATGAAAATTTCTCCATCAAAGCTAACAAATTGAGGGAATCAAGAAATAGAAGACCATCCCTGCAAAATATTTGGAAAAATTACATTCCAGGTAAAGTTTCTTTATTCATATGGAGACTTATGGATAATCTATTGCCTTTTGATGACATTCTACTTAAGTTTGGTTTTAATCTTCCATCTAAGTACTGGAAATGCAACATTGCTGACTCTATTATACATTTCTACAACCAGTGCCATTTTTCATTAGAGATATGGAATCAAATTCACTTAATTATGGCTATCACCCCTCCGTCATTTAGCTCTATATGGAATATGTTATCATTCTATATTAATAACCCAACCATATCCGGGATCCATAGCAATATAATCCTTATCCTTGGTTTAACCACTTTCTGGGAGCTTTGGAAGGCAAAAAATTCTTTCATATTTGATAACGTACAATCGTCCTCTAACTCTATAATCTCAAATTTTAAGCATTTATTATTCTCCATTTACTCTTCTTTCCCCTTGCAAATATATGCCCAAAGAGATACTTTTTGTACTACCTCAGGTTTGATACCATTAATGCATTTTAAACCTAAAAATAATTTAACAATTTGCACATGGAAACCACCTGCATTTAGTTTAAAATATAATTTAGATGCAAGTTTTAAATATGGGGAATTGTCATCTCATGGTATGATCTTCAGGGATGAGAAGGGTAAAATGAATGCTGCTTATTTTGTGGAAAAAAATGTTGCCTCTGCTCTGGAAGCTGAACTTATTAGTATAGAACTGGCTCTACAATTTGCAGCAGAAGGAAATGTTAACCTTTCCATGGTAGAATCTGATTGTATAAATGCGGTGAGATATGTAATTTCACCAATGAAAATACCTTGTGGTCTTTATAATATATGTAGAAACATTAAGGACCTAATAAGTGGGGTTAATTTAGTACATATTCATAGGGAATGTAATTTAGTTTCTGATTCAATTGCAAAATTTGGGTATCGGTGGAACCCCAATCAACTCACAAGTCAAACTGAATGGTGCAATTTTGACTCTAGAACAAAGGGACTGATTCCTATGGATGAAAATCAAGTGTCAAATCTGAGAAATGTAATTTTTGATCCTCCATGATCTATTTTTCTCTATTGATTACCAGAAATGTTCCTGGTGTTCCAATCTTTGGCCTTTTCTTTTAGAGCTTGTATTGCTAGTTTTGCTATGTTTCTATTGCAGGATGCAGTGAAAGGAGGATCACTCTTATTGCCTCTGGCTCATCAATCTATGACATCTCAAAATACCCTTCTTCTCTGCTGATGCAAATATCTTGATAACTGGATACGGAAATGTTCATTTCTCTGCATGGACATTTTCATGTCTAAGGAAGTTTTCAATTCAATACCTCTGCTCGCAATTTTGGATGCTTTTGGTTGATCAAACTTGGATCATTTTGGTTGTACACTATGTCTTGCTTGAGAGGTCCTGCTTGGATGTTTTTGGATAATTTTTACTGCAATTGCTTTGCGGACAGCTTCGACTAAAGAATCTCATCTTATCCAGCTACTGAGGCAGGACTTTCTCTCAGCCCTACCATGTATGGTCATTCATAAATTAACACGAGGGGTGGAGATTTATGAAATAGAATCACATGGTAGATTTTGGAGTATTTCATAATCTTTTTGATATCTCCTCTTGTATCATAAATGAAATCCTTTTAAGCATAGTTTAGGCTCGATGTAATGTTTGCTTACAGGATACACTTTTATTGCAGGCCCAGAGAGCCTTAAATATAACTCTAACTTATTAAAAAAAAGGAACTCAATCTCTAATTAAATTTCATAATATTTCACATTAATCTTTGGTCTCACTTTGAGACAGTCTCACGCAAGACTTTGTCATTAATCTTAGTTAGATCCTTTATGTATAAGTATGAATCAAATCGAGTATATATTTTTAATTTAGATAAACTTGTATTGTTGCATTCAAAATTGAGAATTTAAGATTATTTGAAAAGATAGTGTACAATCAAAATTATCATTATTCGATTTAAATTTTAAACAAAGTAAATGAGGATTGGTCGTATGTATTAGAGAAAAAATAATGTATATATTTCATCACTATATCACTATGTATATCCAACACAAAACTCATTACATTACCTATCAATTTTATGAATCATAAAATTATTAAATTTAGAAAAGTGTTTAGAAAGAGGAAACCGCTACTTAAAAATTTAACTGGTACCTTAAAAAATATATTATACTAATGAAATCAAATTAAGAAATAAGTGATTAAAAGCATTGTTCGAATGTGGAATTGAGTCTAAAAAGTATGTTACGTATGTTAACATAATTGAACGGACCCAAAGAATTCAAATTGATTCTCAAGGATGTTGACTCAAACTTGAGGTGAGTATTTCATTGCTTGCATAAATTGAATCAAACAAGATATTTGCATGCTATGTATGATTGTTTGCTTCGAATATGTTTCCTGAGTAACTTATGTCGTGCATGATATGTCACATGTTATAGTATCTAGTTTTATCTTGAACTTGATATGAAGAGGATGATGTGTACTTTATCGCATCAAACTCTCTTGGTTGATCTATGTGTATGACCGATGTATATCTTATCTTGTCGTGTCTATTTGATTGCTTGCACTTTGCTACTTGAATTTGTGATAAATTCGGGGTCACGGGTTTGATTGTAGTTTGATCGAAATTAACAGGGACGGCAAGGGTCGGACCGTACGACTAGACTGTCTGAAAGTTGTGTTCGATATGCTAGAATTGCCAATTATTACCTGATATGATATTATAATTGAACATGTGTGTGGGTGTGGCTGACGAGAAAAGATATTAAACACCTGGCCTTAGGGAAATCTTGAAAATGAAATATTTTCGGTCCATACTTTGTTCAGTAGTCATAGTATCCATATCAGGGCTTAACTACAACTCGGTATGACCGCCTGTATCTTTTTATTCCGTGTTAGGACTTGTGTGCTTACTTATAATTATGTGATGATTAAATTCAAATTGGTAATTATTTGCAATGAAGCTTACTGAGTAAAGGAACTCACCCTAGTTTAAATAAACCCAACAGGTACATTGGTTGAGCGAAAGTGAACGAAAGTTATTCGAGTAAAGCCTTTATTTCTTTTGAGTTAGGATCCAAAATAATTGTATAAACCTTTAGTCATTAAACTTTAGGTTTTATCTAGATAGAATAGCAAACCAAGAAAATCCATTGGATTGTATATTTATGTTGTAATAGTTATTTTAAATTTTGAGGTTAAACTTTGCATCACGCTTCCGCATAATTGTATTGCTTGATTCTTCACATTTGAGGGACTCAACTTTAATTGGGCTCTTAGTAACAAAACCTGACTCGACCTACTACTTGATAATAAGCGAGGCGATCGAGGAAGGGATGTTACAGCGCCACCAGTTCATTGAATGCTAGATCTGATCTCATGAGCGCTGCCGGCCTGAGACCGTCAGTGAACCCTAGCAACAAGACTCACCGGCGAGACCCACTGGTGAAGGCACCACCGAGAGCCCACTCAAGACCCACCGACGAGAGCCACTTTCTCTGATTAATATCCCACTCCGATGACCTCCAGTCGTGCCCCAGCCTTATCTCTCTGCAAAAGGTTTCGCTTCTCTAATCGAACTTTGCCCCCTTTCTCGGTCGAACTCTGCCCCCTTCCTCGGCCAACGAATCCCCAAAGAGCAGGAGTATTCCTCGGTGGTGGCATCGATTCAATTCCACTCTCCATCCAAAATTTAATCCCAACGGCTTTGATTCAGTTCTCAGCGACTTCGATAAAGGAGAAAGAAATGAGAAAGAAGAAGAAGATAAGGTTTTAGAGGGTATAAATGCAATTTCTTTTTTCATTGTTTAAAAAAATTTCAAAGAAGCAAAATAGTCTTTTTACCGAATTCTAGCCAAAATCTGCTGGAATGGGTACAATTGCACTTACACTTACTATCTAGGGTTATATTTACATTTTCAATTATCAAAAAGTTATATTGGCACTTATGTAAATTATGTAGGGTTATAAAAACACTTTTCTCTTGAATTAAAACCCCAACAACTAGATTAAACAACCCTGAAACTATCTAATGTGAATTCAGAAAAATATAGGTGGATTCCAACTAATAGAACATGGTAGTTCGATTTGGAGTCACTTATGGATTTTCTTACAAATTTGATGCTATCTACTTGAGTAAAGTGCTAAAATAACACTGACTTTAGGCTGAAAGTGCCAATATAAACCTACAATCTCAGAAAGTGCCAATATAACCTTTGATTTTTTTTACTTTTCAGTCAACTGATTTAGGGTCGGATTTCTGTGAAAAGACAATTTTGCCCCTGACTTTAAAAAAAGTAAAAGGTAAAAAAGGCTTCATCCCATATCATCTTCTTCGCCCCCCCCCCCCTTCTCGATTCTTTTTGCACCCCTTCTTCTCGATTCTTTTATTCTTTCTTCTTCCGCCTCCAACGAAGGTCTTGCCAGATTTATGCCCATCCCTCCGCTCAGGTCCGGCGCTTGGCTGAGCGGAGCTGGGGTTTGAGCAGTGAAGGTCGTCCTGGGGCTAGGGTTGTGCGGCGGTTGCACTGCCCGTAGAAATTTATTTGTGGTGTCCTGGGGACTAGAGTTCCACGGAGGCAGCGCATCCAAGAGAAATCAATTGGTGGTGTACAGAGTGTTAATGGTGGAGCGGTAATGGCAGTGTGTTAACGGCAGTGTGTTAACGGCAGTGTGTTAACGGCAGTGTCGACGAGAAGAAGAAGCTAGTGTTGGAGGGGTAATGGTGGATGGGTAATTGATGAGGGGTAGTTGCTATGGTGGCGAGCAGGGGTGGTGAAGAGCCGAGAACGGGTGATGGAGGTGGCGACGGCGAGGAGGTTGTGGAGGTGGAGCCGAGAAGGGGTGGCGGAGGTGGTGGTGGTGGAGGTGGGTGGTGGAGGAGGTTTTGGAGAAGGTGGTGTTGGTGAATCTGGGTTTCACACAGCCGGTGGAGGCTTTCTGACCAGAGCTACAGCGAAGCTTCAAAAGGAGGGGATTTCAGAGCGTTCAGATTGACAGATTACGAGTTTTTTTCCAAGATCTGATTAAAGGCCATGCACGACACCCAGGTTCCGATAAACTTTCCAGCTAATTCAAACGAAATCTGGGTCTCCGGCGATGTCGGCGCATAAAGTTGGGCAGGGCTCCTCCAAAATCGGCTCTGATGTCGGGTTGAGAGCCTATCCTGGTCGACTCGCCAAGGTCATCGGTCTCCAATTCCTCTTTGTCGTCCAAGGTCTTAAAATCTGGTATCGGCGTCATGATTTCGTTGGCCACAACTAACCTGGAGATGAGGAATTTGAGCGGCATGGCTTCCCGGAGATGGCATCGAAGGATTTGTCGATTACCATGAATTTGTTGGCAACTAGGGTTTTCGGCCTAATTCCGGCGGCAGCGGCATTTTTCGATAGCAAAGCGGCAACATGAGGGGTGGAGGAGTAGCAGTGAAGAAGAAGACGCTGAAGGGTATTTTAGGTATCAATCTTGTAGCTTTTAGTGAAGGGTATTTTAGTCATTTCATTTAATGTCATTGCCGGAATTTAATGGTCAACACCGAAATTAGGGATTTTAGTTATAACAGCACAAATTTTTCAAAAGTTAGGGTAAGATTGACACATACACTAATTAGTTAGGGTTAAATTAGCACTTTGGCACTTTCATCCTAAATTCAAGTTATAAATGTAAATAACCCTATCTACTTTCTAGTTAGATGTGAGACGCCATCTCAAGTTTGTGAACAAATCAAGGTGATGGATTCGTGTAGATCACAAGTTTATGGTAGAGGAACACTATAGATTATATATTCTTCAACTGTTTTTCATTTTGCCATAGAGAATTTCGTTTGAAAGATAAATGTTTGTGTATATGTCAAAATGAGTTCAACTCATATCTCGCTGTAATAGATCATTCAAATATAGGCCTCTGGACAATATGATAATCAATATGAAGTGTTGGATTCCCAAACATCCCATCACTGATGGTTTAAATATTTTATTAAAAAATAATATTTTTTAATAAACCACCCTGAAACTGGCCAAGAAACAAAATCACGTACAGCCTTTCTTCTCAACCAATATTTTCATTTATCAGAAAAATACAAATGTTACAAAGGCTTATAAAAGTTGCGAACTACCAATCAGTAAAAGAATGGAGGAATTATTAAGATTTACAAAGCAGGGGGAACAAAGGCTGCCTAATATACAAAGAATATGCTCTAATCTACTTTCCGTTCTATACCCAGGCTTCCCTATAAAAATATACAACAGGTAAGGACCAAACTTATCTCACCCATTCTGCTCAACAGATTATTGCAAACATTTCCAAAATTAGAGAAGAAAATGAACCATTAAAATCTGTCAAGAGGGGGAAAATGCAGATTCTGGGAGCACA
>JAULKM010000001.1:16602404-16623676 GCA_032355605.1 Rubia tinctorum
AAATAGAGTGGGAATGAGATTACTTCATCCTGTATTTACACAGCAGTGAAAGTAGCACTCAGATCAAGACTTAGAAAGGAACATGAGAAGCCAAAGCATAAAGCAAAATCCAGATACTGGTGCAGAATAGAATAAAAGATGGATTAACTGGGCAATATATCCCACACCACCCCCGCCCAGAAAAGAGTAATATATCGAGATTACGGGCTGAAGATTAATTTGGTTGTGAAATTCATTGGTGCACCATAGGCTCTTTATGAATAGAGTTAACCATGAAAGGCACTTACAATCCCCTCACCAAATAGGGACATAATAAGATAGAAACTACTCATGACCAAAATAATTGATAAATTTTAACAGACAATACAACTATTACTTAATTACTCTTCTAGAGAATTCTGATCTTTAGATGATGGTCCTTGTATTTATAATATAACAAACGAGGGAAATTGGGCCTTAACATAAACAATCAATCATCAAACTACATGCAATTAACATAACTTAAATAGCTTACATCATCTGTCTTCACCAGCAATGAAATTGTATTCTTGTTTAGCTTTCCACTTATTGCTCTAGTAAATAAATCAAACACCCAGAAATGATGAAATTAGAAAGAAAAAATTACAGATAAGTGATGGAATTTCAGCCAAAATAAAATTAAACGAAGCTAAGAAAGCCATAAGAGGTGACAAACCTCAGGAACAATATGTAGTACGACAACAACTCCTCATTGTGGAAGTCAAAGGAATATGTTATCAGGTAGTTGATATGCTCGTTACTGAACATATAATCTGCAAGGTTAATCAAAACATATAAGATAATCCAAGGGCCAGAAATTTTACAGGAACGAATTTACTTTTTTTCAAAATATTACTTGCAGAACATACATATGGATTGCTCATTTCTTAGGTTTTGGATCATAATGCTCACACTCTGCAATATCTGGAGAGAAACACTCAAAGTCCTACTGGTTTTTAGTATGCGTACAAATACCCCCATGACCTGCTTCTCCATAAAAAAACTGCATATATAAACCGCATCAACACAATTATGTGGCCTACGAAATTTTAAAAAACATTCCATAGAGGAAAAAAGCCAATTCGAAACCGCACTCGAAAAAGGCTGGGTCGTGTTGGTCGCCATAAGTTATGATCTCTGAAATAGATCGCAATGCCTCAATCACGAAGCCCTAATACAAAACAAAACAAAAAAATAAGCAACTGCCCTGAACTGTAACATTGCTCAAAATTGATATGGAATAGAGAGGAGCTACCTTATTAACATCATTAACTATTTGAATCTTCATTAGCTGATCAGTGAGATATCTGTACAAGTAGAACACAGAATTTATAACAAAAAACGATCTTTCTACTCATCTTCCTTTTACCAAATCAACAATAATAACATGAAGAACTACAAAATTCGAAACAAAAATATTTGACTCCACTAACTGAAAAATAATGAATCCATACCCGAGTTCATCCAAAGAGAAACGATCTCTGGATCTCCAGAATGATAACCACATACTCTTCTTTCACAATCTCACCTTCAGATCATCAAAGTTCATTCTCGCAACCAAACCCCCCGATTAGGCTTACGTCAATTCTGACAATTATCAGGGTTCTTGGCGGCTGATGATCATCAATTTGGTCCAGGATTTAAAAGTGGTACTTGAGAATTATAACACGAGAAATTATAAACGGATACTTTGTTTTGTCTGCAGGAGGAGGAGGAGGAAGAGGAGCAGAGAGAAGAAGTAGAAAGAAGAAGGTTTGGGGCGAGCTGCCGATTTCGATTCCTTTCCCTCACCCGGTTACACCGTAAACCAATTGCGAAATTACTACGTCACCCTCACTGCTTGGGTCCACTATTCATGATCAGACCGGAATCGGAACGTAAATTAGACCGGATTGGTAGTACTTAGGGATCATGGTTTAGGACCCGACCCAAACCCGTTAGATCGGGTATGGGTTTACAAATTTAGATTCATCAGGTTCGGGTCTGGGTATGATTCTAAATTTTGAAAAATGGGTATGGGTACGGGTCTAAAATATTAAGACCCAAACTCGACTCGTGGACTCATATTACCTAAACTATACATATTATTTATCCAAATTTCTAAATTACTTTCATATTCTCTTTGTATTTTTATTTTTAATTAAACAAATAATGTGTCTTATGTATTTTTTTAAAAAATAATAATTTATATCCATATTAAATTTGAAATATTTGAATTTAAGATAATACATATTTAATTTAGTGAAGATTTTTTTAAAAAAAAGTTAGACCCATTTAAGACTCGTTTTTTACCCAAGACCCGTTTAGACCCATCGGGTTTGGGTATGGGTCTAACATTTTTAGACCATACGGGTCCGAGTCAGGTCTGGACCTAACTAAAAATTTTTAGGGTCAGGTCTGGGTCTTATTAGACCCGACCCATGATCATTACTAGTAGTACTATCTAACTTATTACCACCCGGGCTAAGAAAATGAAAGATTTGATACCCACTTTTAGGTGAAATTACAGGTTTCGTTCCTCTTCTTGCAAATTGTTCCCAAAATAGTCTCACTTTATTACGAAATGTTCTCAATTTATTCTCACATACTATTAGCCGGATTAAGTGAGTCAACAATATGTCGACATTTCTAATGATGATAGTGTCGCTATTGGGAAGCAAAGAAAATATAAAAAAAATAAGAATGATATAGGATACAGTCTTATAACTTAATTAAAATTTGTTATGTTTGAAAAATGAGTCAAATGAGAACATTTCATAATATCTGAGAACCTTTTAAGAATATGGCGTAAAATGAGGAAGAAACCTGTAATTTCACCTAAAAGTGGGCACCTAAATTGTCATTTTCTCCATCCAGTCTGAAGTAATTTTGAGAGTGATGGCTACTTGGCAGGAAAAAAAATTTGAGGGAAAATTATATGTGGGGAAGTGGAAGGTCGTCGCCGTACCTCTCGAATTTACAATTTATAAGCCCCAAATACTTACTAAATACAATTAAGTATATAGTGGCAAATCGGGGTCGTCCACGAAGAAGAGAGATTTTCCTAAGGGTTTTCACATATAAAGGTGAATGCTACATTGGACATATAGATATACATACGTACGTACATACATACATACACACACATATATATATATAAGCATGTAAAGAGCGGGTTTTTTTGTTGGTTTTTCTAAGTTACGAATTTAAATACAAATTAACTAGCAAAAAATGTAAATCTAATAAATATGCAACAAACTACTAAGAAGAGATTAAACACAAGTTACGGGACCTTGGGCGCAATTGATTTCCGGTTCGAAGTCTCTTATCTATCTTTGAACATACAACATATTCAGTACTTTTACTACTTCTTGTGAAGATAAATCTTCTATCCTTCTTTGATAATAGTTTACAAGAGTGAATTCAACATCTCTTGCTAAACCTCATTAATGACTCCTTTAGTCGATCAACGCGTAAAAGTATCCCATTAATGGCATTAAGTACGAAGAATCAACAAACTTGGTAACACTTATAAACACGACACCGTGTCTAAACATTGAACTGATTCATGCATTTACACAAAATTAGTCAAGAAGGATCAACGTTCATAGACTTCTCCCATTTGCTACACAAAACAAACATGACAAGGAATTCAATATTATCACATTCATCTCGCATTTATCAAACCATCAACACCATTAGAATCTTCAATTCATGCTTTTGGATTCCATATCAAAAGAGAGGAAAATTAGCTACTTTCTCCTAACCCTAACAAGCAATTATACAAGCATTTCATATACTCAAACTTCCAACACTATTAATGTATTCAACAACCAAATTCAAGCACCAAAAATGCATAATAGCAAAACATTAAATAGCTTACATAGAGGTCTCAAGACATGGACTTGGAAGCCTTAATCAATTGCTCCCATGACTAAGTTTAGCTACTACAAGTTTTATATAAATCCCAAGAATAATCATACAAAGTAAAGATGAAAAATATGAAAAGGAAAATGAAGAACAAGGGTTTGGAAAAGAGGAAATTCGGCCTAGAAGAGATTAGAAATGAGTGGATGAAGTGCTATTTATAGTACAAGAAAAGGGGAGTAAAAAAGCAAGTTTCTGGGTGATTTTCGCAACCGCAACGCCTTGGTAGCGACTCGCGATGCTACAGTGTCGGAAAATCACCTCCCAGGAATCCTAATTCGCAAGTCGCGACACAATCAGTCCAGTTTTGTTTTGCTTCCTCTGGGTGGACCGTTGATCCATTTTGAGAGTTCTTGTAGTCGTTTTTATAGTACTCGAGAAGATGAATCCAATGGTACCAACCTTGGAGGCCGATTATTCTCGGATCATTCTCAGAAATTATCTTCAAAACATAGATCATTCTTCACCCTCTACTTTGGTATCCTTCTTCACTTTATGTTCTACCACTTTGTAAGTTGTCTTCCTTCTTCTACCATTCTTGTGAATGGCCTTCTTCAATATTCTACCATTTCGAAGTGCTTACGAGCAATCTACATATTAAACTCACAGAAGGAATCAAAGTGCTCGTAAGGATAAAAAATTCATTAGACTCAAAATAGATTATAAAATGAAGGATTTAGATACAAAAACTGAAAATGGTTATCTAAACCCCTTATGGTGTAAACCTACTTAAATCTAGAAATATTATAACAAAAAGATAACAAAATAGATGTTAAATACTTCGGAAAATACATGAATTTGACATCTCATTAGTTTCCCTGGGGCCACTCTCCTTGGCATCGTCTTCAGGTCTTCACTTTTAGCCAAATTTCCCAACAGAGGTCTGATCAGCAGTCAGTTCTCCCAGCGGCAACAAGTCCTCTTCTCGGCGGTCATCTTTAGTTCCGCCAATTTGCTAGCAAAGATTTATAACACTAGTTGTCTTTAGTTTGGCCTCCTTATTCTCAGCCTACTCAGAGATTGTAAGAGTCACTAATTGGCGTCCCATTCTTGGTTCGGCGTCCTAGTCTTGGTTTGGCATCCCAGTCTTAGTTCGGCGTCCTAGTCTTGGTTCGGCATCCCAGTCTTGGTTCAGCGTCCCAGTCTCAGTTCGGCATCCTAGTGCTAAGCTTTTGCGCGTGAGTTCCACGCGCCTCACACACAACACTTCACTACATATGTTACACACGTGGGCCATCTCTTCACTCGTTATCCTCAAGCACAGACCAAATTGTTTATTTCTTGTAAGCGCACATTGCGCGCTCTACTTTGTTTATTTCCGTTATGGAACATTTTGGTGGTAACTCTAGATTCAAGCATCATGACTCCAACTGGATTGTAAATTCTGGCTCTACAAAACACATGGCATCGTCTCCTATTACTGTTGATCATGCAACTCCCTAAAATTTCCATGACCGTATCATTGTTGGTAATAGTAATGCAACTCCCTAAAATTTCCATGACCGTATCATTGTTGGTAATAGTTCCCAACTCCCTATTACTCATGTTGGTGATTCTCGGATTTCTAAATATATTTCTCTTTATGATGTGCATATTGTGTCTGGTATCACTAAAAAATTGCTTTCGGTTAGCAAATTGACTTGGGATTTAAATTTTGTTATCTGCTTTAATGATCACTCATTTATTATTCAGCATAAAATAACTATGGAATTTTTTGGTCATGGTCATAGTGAAAATGAATTTTATGTTTTAGAATATGGTGCATCTACTTTATTGTCTACTGTGGAATCAAATAAGTCATGTGCATCATTTGAAACCTGGCATGCTAGATTTGATCATGTTTCATATTCCATTATTTCTGGTTTGCGTGCTTCTGGATCCTTATCTGTCTTATTAGTTTTGCCTAAACCTACCACTTGTGATGCGTGTGAAAAGACTACAGGGAAACGCTTATCTTTTCACTCAAATGATAAATGTGCTGCCAAGGTGCTTGGCATGGTACATTTTGATTTGTGGGAGTCATCTCCTATTTTATCTATTGATGGGTTTTCCTACTATGCTCTTTTTCTTGATGATCATTCTCGACTTTCGTGGTTTTACTCACTACGCCGAAAATCTAATTTTGGGATGTTTATTGCTAATTTGAGGCCTTTGTGGATAACCGATTCTCTTCCACCATTAAGGTGTATCAGAGTGATAGAGGAACCGAGTTCATAAATGGTCGTTTACGTTCTCATTTTCAGACAAAGGGAATTTATCATCAGATTTCTTGCCCATATACTCCTGAGCAGAATAACCGGGCAGTATAAGCACCACCACATTGTTGAGATGAGCTTATCTATGCTATGTCGGTCACATGTCCCTCTATCCCACTGGCCTAATGCCTTTGCTGCGGCTATTTATACCATCAATCAGTTGCCAACTCCTGTTCTTAGTGGGCGATCACCATTTGAAGTTATTAATGGTTGGGTTCCTATATACACCAATTTCTATGTGTTTGGTTGTTGGGTCTTCCCTTTTGTTCTCCCCTTTGCCGACCACAAGTTGTCTTCTCAGTATTCTGTGTGCATTTATTGGCTACAACTCAAAGTGTAAAGGTTTTTGGTGCCTCGTTTGTTCTAACGGCAGAATTTATGTCACTTGACATACTCGCTTTAATGATATGTGATTTCCCCGTTCCCTATCCATTCCTTCGATGATCGGTTCTCTGCCTTTAGTTTTAGTTGTTTCTTCCTTTCTTGATTTTGATTATGATTCGACATCTCCTTTGCCTAATGTATCTCCACTGAGTCCTTTGCCTTGTTCTATGTGTTCCTCAAACTCGGACCAGCGCATGACCGCAACGCCATCACTTATCCAGCCAATGTCTCCTCCAGTTATCTCCACTAGCTCACCGGCTCCTTTAGTCGAGGCTGAATGATCCACACTCTGGGGGGTTGTTAAAATTGTCGACCTTACATGAGATAAGATTAACCCACGAAGTGCAAGAAAAATCAAATATAGAGATTTATATTGTTGATCCTGTTCTTAATACTTAACTACCAAAAGGGTGTAGATAGTTACAAGACCAGGTTCGTTTGAAGAGATGCTAGGAATTTAAATGTTAACTATACAAAGCCGCAATCGGGTCATCAATCCGATCACATGTCACAAATAGCTAATGTTGCAAAACAGGTTTGAGGGGTTTTCTTATCTGACAACTACAATCCTGCAAAGACAAGGAGTAAAATATATGACTGGAACTTGGGTATATTTGCGTTACAAGACCGGTAGTATATTTCGATCCTATATTCAATCAAGTACAACACGTATAAACATATCCTAATGCTCATGTCACATAATGTGATCGGTAGCCAACACTCCCCCCTATCTGTCACATAAGGGTGCTCTCGTTTTCTTCTACAGATGCCACCTCCATAATTAGGGAAGTGCAACAATGGCACCACAACTGTGCAGTTCTTCATTCATCGTAAAGAATTGCATCCCGGTCACTCCAATATGAATGCTTCTCCCTAGACCTATGGAGGCAAAGTCATTGGAACCTTATCGTTGAATCTAAGGTTGCAATGATAAGAGTTAAATTATGTCAACCCTTGTTTCTACTAAACTATCTCTATCTGTAACCTTTCGGGAAAGTCCAGCTAAAATAGTGTACGATCATCAGAACGTTGACTTGGCGACCCATATGCATAGACCCATACGGTCCCGAACTATCACTCTCATTATTACATCTAGGTTTAATTCCTTAGTGGATAACAATAAATGCGCCAACGTGAAAGTCGACTAAGGTGTATGCCAACACAGTGAATCAATCATGCTACAAATCAACATAATAATCACAAGCATTAAAGGATAGGAAGATCTAAGAATATCAGGAAATAACTACCAAGTCATGAATACAAATACAAATCCCCAAGCTAAATCGCTAATCCCTAAGCATTGAACCCAAATATTTAATTGGATTTGATGCCCTTGGGCAAAACAAGAAGTATTAAACTAAGAGAGAAGGGTTAGCCCCTTTCTCTCTCTACCTACTCTTAGGAAAAACTAGGATAATGAAAAATAAACTATCCAAACTTAAACCCTATTATACATAGTCTCCTATATATGGTAGTAGGAATTGGGCCTTGAAAAATGGCCAAAAATGCACTAAACCCTAACAGCTGTCTGGCATGGGCCATGTTATTGCACACGGCTCGTGCTGACCAACCTGGAATGATCCGTTTGATTCAGCACAGGCCGCTAGTTTGGTGCTTGTATCGGTCATCCTGAGTGCACGACCACCAATTCATCACGGGCCGCTGACTGGGAACACTTTCTCAAAAATTTAAACGAAATGGTCCGTGTAGATCATCACGGGCCACCGGCTGGATGCATGATTTCCTCTTCTAAATAGTGCGGGCCGTGTATATCCTTGGGGGGTGCCGACTGGGAGTCGATTCCTTAGAAATTGATGGTGCGAGGGTGCAAATCGTCACGACTGGTCTTCGCATAGTTGAACTTAATTTTTCACGAGTCATGTTTATGGCACGGTCCATGCCCAAACTTAGCCGCACGAGGCCGTGTGCCAGCATATGCCATGATGTTCTACATTGCCTGTGCTAGAGCTTCACGACACCATCATTGTTGGCCAGGACGACCCATGTAGTATTTCACGGTTGTGTCGGTTCCTTCTTTGTTGTTCTTCGACTTCTTTCTCCTCCGGGCTAAGTTCTATCCATTACCCCATTTTGAATCGTGGCCTTCTGTCTACTACCATCCTTGTGAATGACCTTCTACTAACTATTACCACCCTTGCGAATGAACTTCTACAAACTACGCCGAAGTGCTTATGAGCAATCTAACAAATAAGGTCACAAAAACAAGATCTAGATATGCTCGTAAGGACATAACATCCATTAGCTCTAATAAGTATACAAAACTAAGGATTTAGACAAGAAAACCAACAGCTATCCAAACCTCTTATAACGAAATCTGATCAAACCTAGCAATCAACCAACCAAAACATAATAAGAAACGTTCAAATGCATTAGTTAACGCATGATTTTTAGTACAAATTAATGAAACTATAGAGGACTATCTTCCTCGGTCTCCTACGACTCAAACTATTACTATTCTGGCCTCGCCCTCTGAGTCACCACCTTCTTACACACACTGAATTACCACTAGGACGATGGATGGTTCTTGGTGCCCTTGGTCATTCTCTTATTATGAGGTATCTGGTTTACTTGCTACCCTAGTTGCTCAGACTTAGCTCCATGACTATCATGCGGCTCTTTGTGATCTTCGCTAGGTTTCAACCATTGATGAGGAAATGCATGCACTACGCCACCAACATATTTGGGATTTGGTGCCTTGCCCTCCAGATGTGAAAGTTGTTTGTTCCAAATGGATTTTCTATCTCAACTACCGGTATGATGGTACTATTAATTGCTACGATACTCAACTGGTTGCGCAGGTTTTTTCCTCAGATTCTAGGTTTTGATTTTAATCATACCTCCACCCCTATTGTGAAAGCATCCATTTTTTGTACTGTCATTGCCATTACTATCATGCATCGTTGGTCCCTTCATCAGCTGGATGTCAAAAATGCTTTTCTCAATGACATTCTTAACGTCCTTGTCTAAATAGCCCAACCAGTTGGATACAAGGACTACGACCATCCTAATTTTGTTTGTTGTTTGCGAAAATCTATCTATGGATTAAAATAGGCTCCTCGTGCATGGTTCCAGCATTTCATCACTTACCTCGGCGACCTTGGCTTCACTTACAACTCGGCCGACACGTTCACTGTTCATATTTTCTTAAGTTACTACTCATCTCTATCTCTTAGTTTATGCAGGAGATATTATTCTCACTGGAAATGACTCTTCGGCCATTCGCCGGTTTATTTCCAGAACTGATAAGGAGTTATCCATTAAAGACTTGGGCTCATTACATTACTTTCTCGGCTTGGAGGTAGAATTTGCTTCATCAGGTTTGTTCTTGGGAAAGGGTAAGTACACTCGTGATATTCTTCGTAGAGTTGGAATGACTGATGTTGCTGTGATCTCTACGCTATTTCTCCTGCGATCTAAGCTTCATAGTAGTACTGGTGAGACATTTTCCAACCCCACTCTTTATCGGTCCCTAGTTGGTGTATTGCAGTATCTTACTATCACCCATCCTGATATTACCTTTGTGGTTAAATATTTTAGTCAGTATCTTTAGGATCACATGAATGATCACTTTGCTGCAGTTACTTATATTCTACATTATGTTTGTGGGACTATGCACTATGTTAAGTTTTTTTTCTTCGACCATTCTTCTGAGGTATTGTGCTACTCAGATGCATATTGGGCACGATGTCTTGAAACTCATTGTTTTACATATGGGTATGGTGTCTTTCTTTGTGGCAATATCTTTTCTTGGAGTCCTAAAAAGCAACCCAAAGTTTCCCGTTCGAGTAATGAGTCCGAGTATCGTGCTTTGACTAACACTTCAACAGAGGTAGTTTGGCTTTCTCATCTCCTACATGATCTCCGTTTTTCCTTATCTAGTCTCCCGCTTCTTCTTTGTGATAACTACAGTGCCATTTTTCTGGCTCAAAATCCTATTGCGCATAAGTGGGCAAAGAACATTGACATTGATTATCATTTTGTTCTTGAGCTGGTTTCATTGGATGAGCTTCATCTACACTATGTCCCCACTTCACTCCAGCTTGCAGATATTTTCACGAAAGGATTATCTCATCCTTTATTTGAGTTTTTCAGGTCCAAGCTTTGCGTCTCTAAGCATCCGACACTTCGCTTGAAGGGGGGGGGGGTTAGGATAGACGAAATAAGTGATTGAGATTTGATTGAGATATGATAGGATATGATATGATTGATAGATATTTGCTTTCCTTTCAAACTCATTGTTGTAACCTATATAAATTGTACTGATCATTATAATAAAGCATGCAAAATTTAGTATTTACGTGGTATTACAGCGTATCTGATCTTGGCCCTAATCTGTTCCCCCTCCCATTCTTTTTTTCTTTTCTTTTCTTTTCAGACCATATTTTTGTAATTTATTTTTCCCGGAAAACTTCTGACCATCCTTCGGCGACAACCTATCATCTTTCCCACGTGGCCAAAGGTTTGGCATAGGCCGTGTAAATGTACACGTGTTGTGCCAGTTTTCACTTCCTTCCGGACTTTGACTCTATTTCTTCGGCACATCCATCTACTACCACGTTTAAGCTCGTTTCATTTAGTCTACTACCATCCTTGCGAATGGTCTTCTAAAGAGTCTGAAGTTCCTATGAGCAATCTACAAATAAAAGCTCACAAAATTAGGGATTTATATATGAAGAATATAAACGGTCATGTAAGGTGATATGTGAGTTTTGAAAGAAAAGGTAGGCTAGGATCAAAACCCTAGACTGATCCTAGACATAATGAGTGAATTCAGAGAAATGGAAATATGTTAACTCTTCTCTTGTTTTTTTCCTATTTTGGGATTTCTGGGTAGAGTAAGCTATCTTCTTGATTTCCTTTGAATTTTTATACCTCATTCTTATTATAGCATTATTTTTTTTGTTTTGGTGTTTAAGACACCTTAGGTCAGGATGTGAGGGGTGGCAACCTTTTATGTTTTGGGTTAGAATAGTTCTAGGAATAATGTTTTGGTTGTGCTCTTGGGAAATATATCACCTTAATTAGGACTTTTCTTGTTCTTAATCGAGGACAAGTAAGGGTATAAGTGTGGCGGAGTTGATGATACACGATTTTGATGTTTTCTTAGTACAATTAACACCTCTTTTAGCTTGTTTTGTTGATGGTCAGATAGATTATTATGTGTTTTATATAATAAAGGTTTTGAATCACCTTGTGTGATTTTCCCCCTAATTTCCGTAGTTTGTATGTATTTGATGTATAATGTGTTCTACCTCTAGGATTTGATCGATTCCTATGCATTTTGTCAGCTTATTGGAGACCTATCATTGGAGAATTCCATTCTCAAGGATGGTAGAATAATAGGGAAGTCCATTCACAAGAATGGTAAAAGAAGGAAGACCACTTATAAAGTGGTAGAAGATAGATTGAAGAAGGAATGAAGAGAAGGAAAAAAGTAATGGGTGAAACACTCTGGACCAATTTTTTTTAATGATATGAGATTAATTAGTTCCTATGATTAGATCTATTTGATTCGTCTCCATGAGTAATATAAAAATGACTACAAGAACTCCTAAAACGGATGAACGGTTCACCCATTGCGATGGAAAGAAGAAGAGGGCAGAGGCACCTCCACAGGGCGTCGAGAATTTGGTCTTACCAATCTTCCCCTAAATTCCCTATGTCTCCTATTAGCTTTTAAGATCCTCTGCTTCGCCTATAGATTTACCCTAACCATTACTCTTTTTTGAGTCTTTTGTACTTCCGCTAAGATGTCTCCTGACTGGTATTATTTGAAGTTCTAGCTTGGCGACCGCAAGCTGTTGACCAATTTTCCCACTAGAGTCGAGTGAAAATATCATTTTGTATTCGTTGAAGGGAGTTAGTGTTGGGCGAGGAGGCTCACATAGGTGTTCCCAGCATGCCTGCATAAGACACGAGAGACGTCTCCTAGTGCAGAGGAGATGTCTCCAAACTGTCAATTCATCTCCGTCCTAGAAGGCATGCATGTCTGTCAAAGTGAGCTTCCTACGGTGTTACTCTGTACTGGTGCTATTGGGCTCCTCTATCGGCCAATTGGGGTTGTTCATTTAGGTTGTTCCGGTGATCTTCGGGATATGGACATGTCTACTATCTGTAGCGTCTTTTTATTTTTCTTTTATTTTCTATCCTAGCTTTATGCTTTCTTATTTTCTCGCTTATGTGAACTTCTTTTTTTGCACTGTTATTATTTTAGGAAATGTCAAGTGCCAACCTGATCGGTTACCTGTCGCGGCTCTTCCGCCGGGGCACTTCCAGCCACGCCACAAAACTGTTTAACGACATTGAAGAGAAGGTTGATGAGACTCTAGAGGCGCGTGTTTCCTAAGGAATTTAGCATAACTTTGTTATCTTTTATATGGTAAATTTCTAGATTGAAGTGAGTTTACATTACAAGAGTTTTAGATGACCATTGTTGGTTTTCTTATCTAAATATCTTATTTTGTAGCTTATTTAGATCTAATCGATTTATGTCCCTACAAGTTTCTAGATTCATTTTTGTGAGCTTTCATTTGTAGATTGCTCGTAGGCACTTCACACTATTTAGAAGGCTATTCGTAGCAATAGTAGTAGATACTAGAAGGTCATTCACAAGGATAGTAGAAGATTGAAGGCCATGAGTCAAAATGCGATAGGATATAGAAAGGTTAAAGAAGGAGAACAAAGAAATTGATGAATTGTGATATGGGAGCTAAACCGAGTTCTGGGAATGATCCGAGAAGAATCAGCGTCTGAGAATGACATGTTGGATTCGTTTTCTCGAGATCTATAAAATTGACTACAAGAACTCCCAAATTGGTCAGCGATTCACCCGTAGTGATGCATATAAGAATGAAGAATCCAAGTCCGGAAGAATCGAATATTGGCACGACTTGTGTAATTTTGCATGACTTATGCCAAGCCAAGTGTTGTGGAGACTAAGTCCCAATAAGGGCGGTGTGCTTTTGCATAGCCCGTGCACTTAGAAGTTGAATACCAAGGACTCTAGTCTGCGGCCTACATACTTTTGTATGGGTCGCAGGCTTAGTGTTGGTCGAGTAAGACCTTTAGTATTTGGGTCGTACGCTATTGCACGACTCGTGTTAACGTGGCACTAGTGGTGTCATTAGGGTTTCAGTAGGGTTTTTACAAACTTAGACCTTTAAGAGGCTCACTGTCTTTTAGAGTTTAGTAAATAGGCATAATGTAGATTTTACTTTTGGTAGCAAGGAAGGAAGAAGATGATTCTTTTTCTCTTTTTCTCTCTCTCTAGAGTTCTTCTGTTTTCCTTATATTTGTTCTTAGATCCATGACATTTAATCCAATGAATTCCATGTATTTAACAGTAATAGTAGAGTAGTTTAATTTCTGGGGGAAATATTTGTAATCATAATTAGATGTTGAGTTTGTGAGATTCTAAGATTTCCCTATTTTATGCCTGTGAACATTCATGCTTGATTTATGCTTTATATTTTTGAAAGATGTATGCTATGTATGTTCTATGATGCAACCATAGATTCATGTGCCATATACCATCGTTCTAGGCTTGTTATGTCATCTTGGGAGTGTTAGATTAGATCTATTATTGGTTCGTGAGTACCGAAGAGGTGAGTGCATGCATGTTATCCCGAGAGTACTATCCCTAGTGTTAGACTCTAACCTAAATTGACTGTCATGTAATAATCATTCATGTAAGGAATGATAATTTCCCAAATGAGTGGAAAACCTCATCAAACCCTGATAGATGTGCAAAATATTTTGTAGCGACTAGAGTCGTGTTAACCCTAGAGTCAATATGAGATTCCAAATCATTTTCCTCTCTAGGCCTAGGGATTGATGTCCATAGTATAGTGTCTAGGACGTATTGTCCTCACTCTCATATCTAACAATTGCTATCTAGACAAGGCATTGTTCCTTTAAACCGGGGCACGTAAGCATTAAGAGTGAGATTTACGGGGAAGGAATTGTTGTATTTAAAAGGCGATCAAACCACTGATGTGCACCTAAAACATGTGTTTCCTAATGCATTTATCACATTTGTTAGTAGCTTTTTTATGATTGATTGCTAGGTTTAGGTGATTTTACATCACAAGGGGTTTAGATAGCAATTGTTGGTTTTCTTATCTAAATTCCTCGTTTTGTAGATTATTTAGACCTAATGGATTCTATATCTTCACGGGCATCTAGATCCCATTTTTTGAACTTCATTGTAGATCGTTCGTAAGCATTTCAGAGTAGACTTAGTGAATGCCACTTTCAAGAATAATAGAAGATATTGAAGGCCATCTGCAAGGATGGTAGTAGACTGAAGGTCACACGCTTAATCGTGGTAGTAGATGGAATTAGCTGAAGAGAATGAGTTGAAGTCCAGAAGACTAGCACAACTTGTGCACTACTACATGGCCCGTGCTAACCATGATGGTTGTGTGGATAAGTATGGGCACGAGCTGCGTGCTATTGCAAGGCACAAGCCCTTGACTTGAAGATATAGTTCGTGCCCCATTAACATCTGCGTGGCTGCACCATCAGAAGACAAGGACTTCATTTCTAGTTTTTGAACCATAAGGAACTAAACAGGTTATGCTGCTTAGTTGTCTAAAAAGCCCTTCCAGTCAACGACCCGCAAGGAATTGTATGGGCCGCATGCTCTGTTGGCTGAGAAACCTCTTCTAGTCGGTGACTTGTGCACTATTGCACAGGTCGCGTGTTATTGCATGGCCATTGCCAACGTGGCTGCTAGGGTTTCACCTTGTTTTGGGCCTCTATAAGGCCCATATTCAACCTACTATATAAGAAGCACTAGTCAACTAGGGATTGATATAGCATTCATTATTGTAGTTTCATTTTCCTAGTTCTAAGAGTATGTAGAGAGAGAAAGTGGCTAACCCTTAGTTTTATGCCTATGGAATTGAACCCAATGCCTAAATTAGGTTCAATGTCCAAGGAGTAGTGTAATTACTTGAGGATTAAATTTGTATTCATGACTAAGTAGTGATTTTATGAGATTCTAGGTCTCCTTATCTTTTTATGTTTATAAATATCATGTTTGATTAGATCTTTACTTTCTTGTGAAATGCATGTTATATATCTTATGATACATAGTATTCATATGATCCATGCGTTGTGTTAGGCTTCTTTTCCCCGTGGAAGTGTTCGATTAGGATATGCGGGTTCGTAAGTCCTCGACATTGTGAGTGTAGCTTATAGGACCGTAAGCACCGTTCCATCTGAGTATATGCCTAATTTCAACTGGATGTAATATGCCCGATAGATAAGGCATGATATTTTGTAGAAACTAGGGTTTTAGTGTAGCGGCTATTTCCATTTCAACCCTAGAGTCATCATGTGACGGTGATATGTTTGCCTCCATAGGCTTAGGGAGAAGCGTCTATAGTGGAGTGTCTAGGATTTAATTTCTGTTCGGGGAAAGAGGTACACAATTCAGATTCCTTTGATTTTTTACGCATTTTTCCTAATTATGGAGGCGGTGTTAATAGGATGGAAATTGACTTAGGTACCTCTATGTGATAGTAATTGGGAAGTTTCGACTATCAACCACACTATGTGACATAGACATTGATATAGGTTAATATATCTTTTATGTGATAGAATCTAGTATCAAAGTCATTTACTGGTCATGTTACACAAAATCCCCAAGTCTAGCTTAATATAGTTTGTTCTCTTGTTTTGCATGCTTAGTAGTTTTTAGACAACATCTCCCCCCCAAACCTATGTTTGAGACACTAGCTATTCACGACACACAATCAAAATGACGCCCGATTGTGTGTCTTATATAGTTAACCTTTGAATTCTAGCATATCTGTGGACGACCCCAGACTTGCCACTAGATACTCTTTAGTAGTTAGTAGTGAGTACGAGATAAACATATAAATCTTCATCTCTATTAAAAGTGCTTCCTTTGAACAACATAAGTCATTTTGGGGGTGATTTATCTGGACATGCCTTTGTTTGATGAGGATCAAAGGCGGTTCCGGGAACCATTTTCTAACGTACCAATGGAAGGCGTCACAAAACCACATTCTAACGTGCGGCTGGAACCGCCTTTGATCAGTTCCAAACTGGGAAATGGCTGCAAGCCGTAGGACAATATAGTATGTTACAAATTCGTAACAATATGCAAACCGTCAGACACTTTGATTGGTTACGAGCTCGGAACCAGGCGCAAGTCATAGAACCCTGAGATATGTTCTGGAATTGTAACAAGATGAAAACCTTTGGACACTTTGATTAGTCTGAACTCGAACCTGTTGGAATTCTGAACTCGAAATGAGTCTCACACCAGGCCCAACAGTTTCTGGATCGAATGGAATTCCTGTTCCCAATCTATAAATTCTAGGTTTTGGACCATTTAGTGTATGATATTTTATTCCATACTCGGAACATGAACCAGATCTAGTCTTCTGAATTCGTAACAAAATATCTGATCTACGATAAAAATTAATACAAAAGCGAAATCACTTCCGTTATTGGAATGTATTTAGGAAATTATTGTCAAATTTTTATATTCCAATAGAATCTGGCTACATGAAAGCCTCATATACCTGAACAAGATACATAAAAACATGCCATTTTGACACAATCTATAAAAAATCTATAGACAATGCTAGAGAAAAAAAACAATTTATAGATAGGAATAGAAACATATCAAATTCTATTCCAATGACAATGTCATCATATATACTAGCTACTTATACCAACACTACGTTGGGATTTCCAATTGAAGTAGAATGGGCGTTGACAATATACCTAGCCAAGCATTTCCTTGCCATGTTGATATCATCTTGTGAATACGTCTTCTGATCATTTTATTAATACGTGAATTTGGGGATGTTAATAATATGTGTAATATACCAAAAAAATGAAGCTATGGCGTGGAAACAATGAAACAAGACTGAATACAAATCTTACGACGTCGATTTCAAGATAATCCTTACTGATTTATTGAAGACACTCTTCCGCATATAACATTACGTATTACCCGCACTCCCAATTCTTAGTTTGTTTCTTGGACTAATTGATAAAAAAGAATTAATTAATCATAGCAATACTTCTAAGTTTTTGTGAACATTGGAAGAAAACTACACCTTGATCTCGATTATCTCTAAACACTTCGTACTAGATTTGGTAGGAAAAATGACGGATGCATCCAGAATCTTAATAAATGACCCAGAAAGTTGTTAATATAGAGGATCCATCCAGTAAATGCAGTTCTTCTCCGGGACAATAAATATTAATATCCAGTGGTCCCTACAACAATATCAAACATAAAAAAAATCCAAAAAATGTTTTTTTAAAGTAAATTGGAAGTTTACCATCACCTCTCAATGCAAGGTGAAATGAATATATTTTTATCTATTCGTCCAAGACTTTTGCGAATGTAATCCATCCTCTCTTTGACCGTGTTTCCGATTTCTTGTGTCATCACTGGGCACAAATACCCTATCCAAGCCTTCTTTTTTTGGTTAGAAAAATAATACATATACATTTGAAAAAAGAGTAAACGTTAATTGTAACAGTATCAATACAACTAAATTGTTCCGTTGAATACAGAAAGGGTTTGAACTTGCAATACATATATGGACATTAGGGTTTGATTGACTTTGTCATACCTCCACAAGTTTTTGAAGTAACTCCATGCGGCAATTATTTCTCTTTTTTGACCAAATATGCATTCATTGCCACGGAATAAGTAGGTTGAGTTGACTTAGTGTCCACCGATCCAATCATACAAGACCCTAGCAAAGTGTGGTGAATCCTTAAAAACTTGTCCCCTTGTGAGAGTGGGTTTGGCTTTCTTTGGTATTTTGTCAACTATTTTGGGTGCCGTTTTAGGATTGGCCTTCAACTGACTATCCTTTGTAGGGTCCATGTAAACAAGGCGATGGGGCCATAGGAGAAAAAAATCCTTGGGCGGTTCCCACGTGCTTGTAGTGGCCATTTGAGATTGGCAATAGGGCGTTGAGAACATGTTGCTTCTCTAGTGAGACTCTAGATATCCCATATACAATTGGGATAGAGTGATAATGTCGCATTGACTCATGTAGAATATCATCTGTAACATGGATTGGCCTACCTTTGTCTGCTTGATCAACGTACAACTCACACAAAAGTGATGTCTAGAATGAATAACAATTAATTATGGCAAACAAGCATCGATGAAATTAATTTAGATTAAAAATTAAAAAATTGGACCTTTTTTTTGCGGACATGATGGCAAGGTCAACATTATTAACTTCATCTCTGGGTGGATGTAGAATAGGATTGTGGTTAACCTCAACAACTCCCTATGAGTGGCGCGATCCTCTAGATGGGGGAGTCCAACCTGGTGTTAAATCGGCTAAATTTTCCGTTACAAAACACTGGTGTGTTCAATTAACTTGCGGATCAAGATTTCTTATTGTTTAATTTTTTTAGTCTTGTATGAGCGTTTCCTTTTGCAAGACATGAACCCGTGATGGTTTAGCCCTAATGTAGAATCGACGAATTCCGAATGCATCTCTTTGTGATAATAATGATCCAACACCTCTTGCACATCCTGGGTGATCAGGTTTATTTGTCGCCTTGCAGAGGATGTCATGCTTTCCCGTAGAAGTGAATCGCCCCTCCAATTGTTCCTGCTTATATTTAGCTTATGCAAGTGTTTTAAAATAACAATGCAGTTTTTAGATCAAAATTTAAAATGTAACGTCAACTTTATTAGGTCAAATAGCTCTCTCTCTCTCTCTCTCTCTCTTCTATGGGTGTTTTCACACTCACTGTGTGAGAAATTGATCGATCTTGAATCTCTTAGTTTCTTTGGTGTGACCAGGGAAATCATGGGGTAAGAAACGATAATCACAGCGGGTATCTAGGAAGGAGAAGAAAGAAAATGAGAAGGAGATTTGGGAACATTTGAAGAAATATCTGAATGATGATTTTGAGCTGGATGTGGATCTGATGGTAGCTGATTTGGGTGAACAGATGGGGATGCTGAAACAAAGGGAAGTGTTAAGTATGACACCTAGGGGAATCAGAAGGAGGAATCCACGAGATCGAATTTGGAGGAGAAAAATGTTAAGGGGGAAAAAGGGGGAGGGATATCAGAAACTGGAAACGAGGAAGGAAATAGAGTGATATAAGTGGAAGCAAGCAATACATTCAGGAAGTTGAGATGGGCTGATAGAGTTGAGGATGGAACCAAACAATGGGCTGAACTATTTGTCGCACCATGGATGAGGTAAAATACTATATCCCTGTTGAGATTTAAGGTATTAAAATGTGTAAAATCCCAATGGCAGAGGTAGAGGATAGTATTAAACAATGGGAATCAACAATAATGTGTAGATTACTGGGCAATTTCCCCCATTTAAACTAATGGAAGGATATTTCTGTAGAATTTGAAAGAATAAAATTCAGAGGATTTGAAAGGTCAGGAATGGAGTTTTTATCGTGAAATTTAAGCTTAAAGAGCAAAGGGATGGAGCTTTAGAGACTGGTATGATTTTGTTTGATAACAAGGCTATAATAATTTCTGAATGAACTATGAATAGTGAAGTGGCTAATCCTGAATCAGTGCCAATTTAGATTCAAATTCCAAACTTACCAATGGTGTATTGGAAGCCTAATATACTCAGTAAGATTGTCAGTGTGGTGGGGAAGCCTCTTAAGCTAGAGAGAGCTACAAAAGAGATGGATATACTAGGCTATGCAATGATGTAGGTGGAGGTTAAGATCAGTGAGACAATTCCTAAAACTATTGCATATATTGATAAGAATGATACTGTCCAAAATCAGGATATCTATTTTGAATATTAACCAGTATGTTGTGGGAAATGTTCTTTGCTTGGCCATTTAACTGAGTAGTGTAAGAAGGAGTAGCTGAAGCTAGTCCTTACAAAACAAGTGGTGTAACATGTTTGTGTTCCTTAAACTAGGAAAGAACTGGTGAGGAAGGAGAATACTGGTGGTGATAAAATGAGGGGAACTGATTGGAAGGAAGAACTAGTGAGGAAGGTTAATACTGATGTACACAAAATGAATGGAAATTAAGGGAAGGAGAGTATATTGAACATAGAAGCATAGAAAACCAATGATGGAGTTGGTTTGATGAACATAAAAAAGGGGGAAATTGGGAAATGCAGTACCTCAAGGTATGATTTGTTGGGAGATCCACCTGATGATGAATGATAATCTTCTGGTATGGAACGTTAGGGGTGTAAATAACAAAGAAAAAATGTAGATATTTTGTGATTAAAAGTAGGGTGAGTTTTGTGGCTTTATTAGAAACAATGGTGGAAAGAGAAAAATAAGAGGAGGTCTGGAGAAATGTGAGGTTAAACTGGAGATTAGAGACAAATGGGAGAAAGAAAAGGGAGGAAGAATATGGTTGGGATGGGAGGAAGATTTTTTTTTCCAGGTGACTGAAATCAGGAAAACTGAGCAGATAGTTGATATGAAGCTTAAACTGGCAGGTCTAAAGAAGGAATGTTATGTGCCACTAGTTTATGGTTTGAATGATTGTAAGGAACGAAGGAACTATGGAAACAATTGTAGGGGCTAGAAAATTGAAGGGATATACCAGGAATTATTGTCGGGGATTATAATAGATAGATGTGATATATACCAATATAACCCTACCTACTTGACATAAGTGCCAATATAACCCTCAGATAATTTTTAGTGCAGATATAA
>JAULKM010000001.1:16700391-16711108 GCA_032355605.1 Rubia tinctorum
TTGTAGCCTTCCGATAGATCAAAGCGTCAAGTTCAGCAAAAATGTTAAATTTAGGGGTAAATTAGTAATTTCACATTCTTTCATTTTTCTTTTCTCATTTTTTTTTTCTCTTCTCATTTTCCCTTTTTATTTTTTATTTCCTCTTCCATTTTCCTTATTTCTTTTTCCCTTTTGTTTCCACTTTTTCTTTTTTCAAACTTTTTCCCCCTTCCCCTTTCTATCTTCTCCTTCTCAGCCCATTTATACACTGCATGCCACCATCTCACACTCAAGCTCTACCTACTGCCAATGCTAGCCAGTCCACTTCTAGCGCCTTCAGCTGCTGATCCCCCTCAGCCCCTCTGCCCTTTCGCCCGCTAACCTCATGCCACCTCCGGCCACCCCACCTTCATCACCTGTTGATCCCTCCTCCACCACTGACCCCGCTAATCTTCCCCCATCCCTTCCTTGACCAGCACACCGACGTCCCAGTCGTACGTTCTCACCACCGCCATCTCAACCCAAGCCCTCACACGTTGTCCCAGCCCAATCCCTAGCCGCTAGCATTGCTTCCCCCGCCACCGTCGTGCCAGCCCAGAGCCCCACACCTCTGTCCCACCCCAAGCCCCTCATCTTAATCCCATCCCAATCCTAGCCCTCGCCACCACTGTTCCCGCCACCATCGTCCCAGTTTACAACCCCCACATCGCCATCCAGCCCAAACCCTAGCCCTGCCAACGATATCCTCGTCATCACCGTCCTAGCCCAAACCCTAGCCCATACTTCATCCCTTCCACCATCACAATGGATAAGTGGAGATTGTTCAAGGATTTCGGGGAAACAGAAGAAAATAATAAAACAGGACAACGGTGGCGAAAAGACAAAATGGGAAAACATAAAATAAAGTGAAAGGTAAAAATAAAGAAAAAATATAAATAGGAAATGGGAAAATAGAAAAAGGAAAACAGAAAATAACTATTTTACCCTTAAAATTGATTTTTTTTATAGAACTTGACGCTTTGACCGGACGGAAGGGCTACAATTCAGCAGTTTTGTTAGTTCAAGGAGGGAAAGTATTCAAAAAATAAATGGGGGGCCAAAGGTGAATGATGGGAAGAGTTGGAGGGCCCCTAAAGTTGTTTGCCCAATGTGAAATTACTAATTTACCCCTAAATTTAAAAAGGGACTTCAGCCGCTTCGTACACATGATAGAAGAAAACAAAAATAGAAACTTCCTTAGGGTGGAACTAAGATAAAATGACCCGATAAAGTGAAAGTAAGTCAAGAATATACTGAGGTAAGATAAAACAAGTCCAAACTTAAGATAATGTAAGTAGCAGGAGATAAACCCAGAATGAGGGGTGCGAACACATTCAAAAGGCTCGGGGGCCCTCAGCTCATATAAAGACAAGAGTAGTAACCGGAAATAAATCTACTAACGGTAGAAGAATCAATGGGTTGATCGGAATCCTCCCCAAAATTGAAATTGTCAACAGGAATATCTTTTACGAAAGATTTTCACATATTAGAGGCATACATTGAGGCAGTGAGAAGTCCTAAGATCCGGATGAAAACTATCAATCAGAAGTTACAGAAGGCAAAAATAGTATATTCCGGCAAAGACTCAAGAAGAAACACAGAGCATACGCCAAAGAAAAACAGAGAAGAAGGAAACCAATCGGAAAATACCTACACTAAGGTTCAAAAACAAAATTATTGCAATAGAGATGATGCACAAGCAAACAGTATAAGAATCTCCCTACAGAGAAAGAATATTAGGAAAAGGAAAACTTACAGTTTGGTGAAGAACGACGATGAAATGAAGCAATAAAGAAGGAAGGAAGAAGATGAAGAATCCAAATGGGTTAAGGAATTTAATTTACAAAACAAAAGGGTAAGAGAATTCAAATAGGTACTAGTCTTCATGGATAAGGGAGCTTATGGTGTATACCTAGCCCATAAGCTACAGGATGTCTCAAATTTAGCTAAAAAAATAAGTAGAAACCGACCAAATAATAGAGGTAAACACGTTAGACACTAAACACTTACAAAATAAGGAAATTAGGGTAAATAACCACACAATGTGATTCTAACCCCTTATTATTTAAAACATCTAATTATGTAACTAACCAAAAACAAAACAAAAAAGATAAAATGAGTGTTAATTGTGCTAAGAAAACATCAAAATCCCATCTTATCAATATATGCGGCCGAAAAAATAGACTTAAATCAAGGAAAAACAAATGAAGCATCTGGATAAGTGAAGAATGAACAGTAGTCAGCAACACCGTTTCGTTCAGTGCACATTATCCGTACAAAGAAATATTTGGCAATGTCCAGGCAAGTGGATACCATAAAATCGATGATCGAGATACGTGGCCCAAGACATTCACGCTTGAATGATTAAGGACCACCTCATCTTGACCATCAGGTGACACCAAATAATCTAGGTCAAGAAAGCCTATAAATAGACAAATGATTAAGGAAATTGGTAAGACCTATAAACCTAAAATATTATATACAATTACTCAGTATTAACTTAAGAATTAGAGTTTTTACCCTTGATCCATTCCGGGATGTTCTTGCAGGGAAAAGGAATCTTTAGTCAAGCATCCATGGAAGTTTCCATCATCGCCTAAAGGGAACTCACCACAACAGTGGCTTCATCTATGGGGATACTTCAGTCTTCATTGTTCTCTTAATTTATGGTGTCAAGGGCCAGAAGAGAGACGAGCCAACCTAAGAGCATGACAGAGTCAACACCTCCATTAACAAACCCACCAGTAAGATAGCTAGGACCGGTAGCAAATGAAGAAATTTGAGAAATAGAGATGATACAGAAGCACAATTCCCCCGGAAAAACAAGGAGAAGTTGGCCTTTGCATATTTTCTTGAAGGACATAAGGAGAAAATTTACATGCAATTCACCAACACCAACATTGGATCAAAGAACAACCACGTCCCCATCTAGAACTAAGAAAGGAGCAGAGAACGAAAAAGCAACCACCAAAGAAGCACCTCGAAATCCAAGACGGAGCTTGAAACTACCACGTAAATGATGAGGCAGAACAATCCCCTTGGTGGAAGAGCTGCAAAATATTACAATTCTAAAAGGCTTCAAGTTAGAAACCTAGCTCAAAGATTACATCAAAACGGTAAACCTAAATGAATTCCTACACTTTTACTAGACCTGCATGAGGTTTTGTGACACATCCATCGAATTAGTGTGCAAATCATTTCCCATAATTCTGGAGGGAACCACGATAGTTTGGTACGATTTCTTGCTGAGACGAAGCATCTCAACCTAGGCCAAACTCGCAAATCAGTTCAGGGGTAGATTCTATCAGAAACAGAAGTTCACAAAGACATTCGCGGACTTGGTGAAAATCACACAACAAAGTGGTGAAAGCAAATATCACGATCTCTTTGTGTCAGAAAGCTTGGGGATTAAAGATCTCGCATATCAAATGTCAATGGGAGAATTCATGAACAGTATGATTTCGGGAGAATCTACAAGAAACTCACATCAAATATACCAAACAACCTAAGAGACATTCAAAAAAATGTGAAGAAATTTATTCGCATGGAAGAGACAAACAATAAGAAGATTAAAAACGAGCGAGGTGAGAAATATCCAGAGAAAGCGCCCAAGGAAGGGAAACGATCAAGAAAGGAAAAGGCACCACACTCGTAAGAGGAAGAGAAACAATGATTGGTAGCTCCCCGTTCCTTGAAACACCCATGACCAAGTCAAGGAGTCAGATTTGGAAAAATCATAATGAGCTATTCCGGGATCCAATGCCAATGAGAGCTTCAAAGGACAAGAGGTCCAAGGACCAGTATTGTTAATTTCACAGAGATAATGGGTAAGATACAAATAGTTTCAATGATCTCTGAAGGAAAATATAAGGGTTTCTCCTCCAAGGATGACTAACCCAGTATAAAAAGAAATATTACTTGCCGGTAGGGTCATGATATTATAGCACTATAAAAAAAACTCATGTGCAGCCCCACCTCAAGCGAAGCTAGAAAATGGCAACAACAATTGAGCAAGAAGAGGACGTGGAAGATAGCATCCTAGACAGAGTGATATTCTTTATCCACGAGTCTACCGAAATCACTTCCAAAAATGCATGGAAGGCAAGGGCAATGAATTTTCCATCACGAGAGCCCACAGTTAAGAGAATGCATGTGGACAAAACAATCATGTTCTCAAATAACATGCAGTCCCAAACGCATCAACGGACAATGATCCTCGTAATCCGACCAGTTAGATTCTGAGTGACATGCCCAGGTTTGACCTTATACTTGCGTTCAACAAGGTGGTCGAGGTTTGGGGATGTTACAACTATTTTTTGTTAACTTCATTTCCCTATCAGATAGCTATATAAAGGCACCACATAATTCCATTAGGGCATAGATATTCCATTAGCACACATGATGAACAAATATCTATCTTTCCATACCCCACAACTGCTAGGAAAATTCTGCGCTACCTGAATCCCAGAAATACCTAGGCAAAAGGTAAATAAATTCTCCCTACTCTTTAACTTCAAAAAATGATAAAATTGGAGAATGAACCAACACCAAAATTCTTCTCAACCCTACTGCACACCTAATTAAAACCCACGATCATAGTCATACCTCAAGGGTGAAGTTGAGCCAGAGCAACACCATAAGACTCCATTACTCTTACAATGTAATCTAGAATGGGTATGGTTAACCCATACAACAAATGGTGTTCATACACCAAAAAATACCCAGTAGAGGGACTCCATACTCCCTCCCCTGCACTCAATATTCTAATCTTGCAATTGTCTAAGAAGGGAACTGCTCCTTTAAATTAATTAAGTCATTTTCAATCAAAAAACGTTTACCTCCCTCAACCACATGACTTTATTCTTCTTCCATTGTGTCATAACCCTGAAATCACTCCCATCATTAACATTTACATCATTGCGAGTATCCTCACTACTGCACTTAGTAACATTAAGGTTAGCAGTGGAAAGCAAAGACTTGGTATGAACAACCATGATTACAAAATGAAAAATGACGGAAGAATAATTACCTTCTCAACACTAAGCTCTTAGGAAGAAGTATAACTGGTTTCAGAAAAACCAAATAAAACCTCGAACAAAGAAAAGGAGATCGTGAAATTGCCTGAATTAACCTAGTTCTTATAAGGTTGCCAAGGAATACAAATCGATAAAGTAAATTTACAAAAATGTGTATATTTTTTATGCAATAAATTGGTTGTGTCATATGCAAATCAGAACCGTCACACGTCGATATAGGAAAAACTTTGTAATGATTACTCCATATAGCGTTTAATTTATACAGCAATACTTATTCCATTATTTTCTTGGGCCATTATTAACTAACTACAGAGAGTTCTCGGATACTAAACGGCTAACTCATAATTCACAATTTATAAATTCTTACTCAAAAAATTAAAAATAGAACGAAACGACAAAAAATTTCTACCCATGAAGTCATTTTAAATTTTGCATATATTCAATGTGATTGATCCGAAGAATATTTTCCTCTATTTCCACAAATATCACCTCGTACACATCACATATACGGTGTCTCTATGCATCATTCTCTATCACTCTGTGGTCGGGGGGCTTATGATATATATATAATCCACTTGGTCCAACTTAATCAATACCAGGCATACGTAGTGACCGTTTTGCTGAATCATGGTAGTTCGATGAATCCACAAAGACATGAAACGCGGCAATGCCATAAATTGGCCAACCGCAAAAATAGCGGAACGTAGCACTTGCCACGACACCCATTATTAGACCACAGTCCAAAGAGGGAAGCACGATGATCAGGCCATAATCACACAATTGAAGACCTATACATAAAGATAGAAAACAACGGAAAAAATAAGTGACATTTACGCCCCAAAATTTACATAATCAAGTCATACTAACTTGAGCATCGGAGCTTCCTCCCCGAGACCAACCTGGGGACATTCGCGGGTACTGAGAGAATCAGGGACTCATCATGAGCTTATTACAGTCACTATAATTACTTGGAAGAAAATTTTCACATCAAATACAAACTGGGAAAACTTGAGCCAATTTGGGAGGGTCTTTAAGAGTATTTGAAAGTTTCACATGGGGTAGAGAACATGGATGGGATACCAGTACAGCGGTACTTGCCACTAGAACACAGTCATCCTTAAAAAATACTACATGTAGTTTGCAAAGCAAACTGGAAGTCGTTATCAATTACAGCTATTTTTATATGTTTTTACCTCTCTTTTAAAGTTTTAGTTACTGCAAACTTATTGTAATTCAACGAAATCAATGTTGTTTTACAAATTTCTATTGAGCATGAATGTCATACAATCGTTATTTTTATTTTATTTAGTGAGTAAAATGAGAAATAAACACGTATGCTTGGTTGTGGCAGTATATCTCTCAAAAACTCACAATTCACCAAGGCGAGTTGTGAAGGAGTCTCAACTCTAAAAAAAAGATATAAGAGACTGATCGCCTCGGTGTCTCCAAGGCAAAAAAAGGTCGAGTACCTTGCTTATAAATTATCATCATCTACCCAGCGCCCCAAAATACAGAACCGCGATGAAATTTGAGGGCAATTTCTCACCAAATTCGAGTCAGGGGCGGAGGCAAGTGGGGGCTGGAGGGGGCACTCTAATATAAAGAAAAATTGGGAATTTTTTTCTTTTACATATCAGCCCCCGCCACAAATGTCTTCTGTCTCCGCCCCTGATTCGAGCAGAAGTTAGAGTACGTAATGTACGTCATCCCTGCTGATCACCAAAACGGAACCATCGCATTCGACAGTTCTACTAACAGTCAAAACAAACCAGAACCCCAAAGACCCTCCCCAGCTCATCCTCTTCCCTGATGCCATCCTCCCATCCAGATATGCGTTGAATCCTATTACCGCACGGTATCATAATGACCTCTGTCTCGACGTCATCTACACCAACTTCTCTACCAACACCACCGCCATAATGGCCGTAAACCATAGATGCTTCAACTGTAGACGACAAACTCGAACGAGTTTTTCGACAGTGATATGAAGGTTACGGATTGAGGACATCGGAAACGAAGTAAGAAATGACAAAGAATTGCGAATTGGACTCCGGTGTAGTTGTTTCCGGCAGCAAAAAGGACGACATCGGCGATTTAGGGGTGAGCGATCAGGGTTGGGCGGTGGGTCAATTAGGCAGGGTTAGGGTTTAGTTATTTTTTGGGGCTAATGTTTATTTTAGGCCTATTATGTGTTTTAGGTTTGATTTTAACCCATTATTTTAATTATTTAACTTTTTAGTTATTTATGATGATCTTTCTACATATTACTTTCATGTTTTATGTTTTTGACATGATTTTAACTTTTAATATTTTTAAAATGTGAACTTATGATAATTTTAGATTTTGGGATAATGTTTTATTATTGTTTTTGATGTATTACAATTTTGATTTTTATAAAATTATGATGACAATTCAGTTGTTTTCTCTCAAGTTTTACAATTTCAGTGTGTTGCTTTAATTTGATATTTAACCATTTTCCCTTGATATGTACGTTTTAGTGTTTCAGTTTGATGATTTTAATTTTAATTGATTTATATTTAATTGATGTTTAAATAATTTTAATAATTTGACGTTTTAATTATTTATGATGATTTCTCAATATATTACTTTCATATTTTATGTTTCTTACATGATTTTAACATTTATTGTTTTTAAATTTTTAACTTGTGATGATTTTAAGAATTGGAATGATGTTGCACTAATTTAATATTTAAGAATTTTTAACTTGTGATGATTTCTGGAATATATTAACTTTTTTGTTGTTTAATTATGTTTTACAAGTTTGAGTTTTATGGAATTATGATAACAATATAATTTTTTCCATTTATGTTTTACAATTTTATAGAATTATGATGTACTTTTAATGTTTTAATTTGATTTTTACTCTTTTAATTTGATATAAAATTGATTCGATTTATAACCATTTTTATTTCATGCTATTAAAAATGTTTTAAAAATTCTAATATTCCACATGTGCTTTTAATATTTTAATTCAATGTTTTACATTCGATGTTTAACTATTTTTATTTAACTTTTACGTTTTAATATTTTAATTTGATGTTTTACTATTGTATTTTTATTTTCAAAATTAGTGTATTTAAAAATTATATACTTTGTATTCACTTTAATTCTTTTAATTCGATGTTTTATTATTTTATTATGATATAAAGTGTATTTGATGTTTAACCATTTCCATTTGATGGTACTAAAATTAATGTATTTAAAATTTGAAATAATTTTATTCGATGTTTAACCATTTTCATTTGATGTTTACGTTTTAGTATTTTAGTATTTTAGTTTGATGTTTTTAACTATAGTATTTTTTAAAATTGATTTTGTCTATTTTGAATCGGATGGGCTCAATGACAACATAGCCCAATAAAAACCTATATATTAGGCCTAAATCCGAACGACCCTTATCCTCCCCATGATTTTTCCCCAAATCTCATTTGCCCTAACCCAAATTGAACCCGAAATGTTTGGAGGATTATCTCTGTAACCGACGTGTTCTTCATCTCCCTGACGCTTTGAATTTGACGGAAATCGAGCTTGAAACGACGACAAACGTCGCAACGGTCGAGATCGACGAAGATGACGATGAATTTCACCGATTTTGACAACGCTAAATCGGAGCTAAATTGGACGACTGGCGAGATCAAGTGATGACGATATTGAGTACGTATTGGATGAAGGAACGACATAGAAGGAGAGGCGAAGATGGAGAAGGACAACGGAGAAGGACGTCGAAGAAGGAGAGGTTGAGAAGGAGCGGCAATTATGGATGTTGGAACTTCGTCGGAAAAGGATATTTTTCGTTGCTCGAATTGAAGATTTCAACGGCGAAGACAGTTGCGCACGATAGAACGACTGAGAAGGAGATTGCGCGGTGAAACGCCGGTAAGAGTGAGCTCCAACCGAACTAATTTGTTTAAACCCCAAATTTCATTTTTCATGTTTTAAATTTTCTATATATGTAACTTAGCCCTTGGTCTCACTGTGAGACAGTCTCGCATAAGACAAGACTCATAAAAGAAATTGAATGCAGAAATTTTCTGGAATACAATCTTTGGCTTACCATTTTTATGAGACCTACAATGACTTTGACTTGTCGATTTCTAGCATTGTTTCATCAGGTAACAATCTCCAATATCGATTTTGAAGTTGGTTTTACTATACAGAGAATAGCTAAAAACGATCTCGTTGAATTTTTCACCTACTCTGTGATAATATATTGCAGCATTTCCACTACAAAATTCAACATAATAACAAAGTTCATACTGTGCAGAGACTCACTTTACTTATAATGAGCACCTGACCTACTGCAACGAAATACCTTGACATCAAGAAAATTAAGAATTAACTGATGAAGCCTAGAATCCCTAAAGGCACAGGATTCAGGCGAAATAAATGCAATTGCTGGAAGTTCAACTTGGAAGCTTCATGTACTTCTCAATGCAACGCATGCTTGGCCAAAAAGACGAGTGCAAATTGCTGGTCAGTAGTCACGTATGAAGGTCAATAAAGAAAGAGAATGAGAATGCATTCCTTGCAAGAATATCCTTCCACCTGATGCCTTCATAGGTGTAATTATCCAACTGCTGCAGTTTTAACCACCAAAGACTTCAAGCAAGAAGCCAGGATGACATGTGTTATATGTTCCAGTAAAGTTTTCCAGCTGGTAAGCTCAACCAAAATGGGCAGGCAATTCACATGTAGAACAGGAAAAACCAGAAAGATGGCCAGCCTTGATGGTTTTTTATCTCATGATTTCACTCTAACCATCAAGATCAGGTGGACATTCCTCTTGAATATCGATCTCAACTCTTCATTTGCTTCCATTCCTATTCTTCTGCATCAAACACAATACAAATGATGATTTCCTGAATTTGCAGAGAAATATCTGACTGAAATAGAATTACCCAACCCCAAGATCCAAATTTCAGGAGCTGAGATACTAACAAGCATAAAGAGCAATTCATTCAGTCCAAAGTTGAAGCTGGATATTTAATGACGACAGACATCAAAGGGCATTACACTAACATGCAGCTTAAATTATTAAAGACTCGTGAGTACAAATAAGGAATGCGAAAAAGACAGATTGATAACTCTCTGTTTGCAAACAGAAACATAAGTTTTTGCTTATTGCAATAAAATGACACAACTATACATTGTCATAAACAAATATGATTAAATAAGCCTATGCAATCCTTATTTTGAAACCAGCAACGTTGTTGTCCAAGTTCCCTCAGTCATTAGTAACCAAAACTAAACATACAAAGAGAGAAACTAATATGCTAGAAAAAGTATCAAATCTTTACACCTATCAATGCTTACCCTATTTTAGAACCATTCTTCCCAACCAAAATCTTGCGTTGACTCACTTTGGGAGTAATAAAATGGTGCTCAATCCTGAGAGAACCATCTCTCAACTCCTTCCAATCCATCAATCGATGCTCTATGTTGTATGGAATTTCCTAAACGATAACATAAACTTCTAGCTTCAATTAACTGTATAACAAATTTATACAAATGCCCTTGGAGTATTTGATCAAAAGCACAAGGTACCTGATGTACGTGATCTAGCAATCTTTCTCGAACTACTTCTAATGATATCCTCTTCATAACTTCTTCAGTCAAAGTGAATGGATCTTCTTCCCATGGTC
>JAULKM010000001.1:16714426-16728055 GCA_032355605.1 Rubia tinctorum
TCGATGCGAACTTTTATATCATTGTATGGGAAACCACTTTTCTTTAGCATGAGCCCTGGAGTATCAAAAAAACACTGAAACATGAATTCAATGAGAGTCTTTCAGATGATAATATGACAGATTACATGCAGTTACAGATAATCCATACATCCTCACGAAAACAGCGAACCAAAGTGCAAATACAAAGCTATCACCCATGGAGAAAAACACAACCAAGCTGTCTTTGTACTTCAATTAATAGATGTATGTACAGATCTCTTTCAGCATTGGCTCCAAACTAGAAACACATACTCCCTCAGGTTGCCTAACATTGGCAACCTTCTTTCTCCACATTTTCTAAGGCAAGTTTGATCATAAATTTCATATAGTTTATGGTACTAATATCATCATGATATCTTTAGATTCTCCGTAACGTGTAGTTTCTTAATATCAAATTTTATTTGCCGTTATTAAATGTAACTAAAGTTATCGATGGTCAAATGTATCTTTAAAAAATGGTGGTCAAATGGAGCCAATGTTAGGCAACCAGAGGAAGTACATTTATACTAAATACCAGGTAAACCAATGATTGTCAAATATATCAGCATGCATTCCACCTTGCAATAACAGAAATGAAGTAATGTTTGAAAATTAGCTACGCTATATCATCACGTTATGCATAAATTAGATTTGGAAAGACATTTCAGATATATTCATTGCTTCAGTTACAAGTTGATGACCATGCTTCATTATTGACTGCATAATAGCAGTTGTCATTTTATTTTACAAAAATAAAAAATTGATGCAGATACACTATGCCACATGTCCAAATACAACAAAACATAATCAACATGTAACCAAATCACCCACTAAAAAAACAAGAGACAGCTCCTTGAAAATAGGCCTACAATTTGGGTGTCTCCTTTGGTCATCACTCCCAACACTTCATGAGTGGTTGTGTTTATTTTCCTAGAGACTGCGGCAACTTTTGTCCCAACCTAGAGAGTGAAAACAACAAAACAGATATAACTTCATCATAAGCCCCTTCAAAAACCAAGACACACAAGCATAACTAAGAGAGAAAAGCTGTTAGACATATCACACATATGAAACAATTTCTGATTGAAGGAAGTACACATGCAAGGCGATCCAATAACTGAAATTGAACTTTTATCCCTCTAAGCGTGGTCGGCTATATGGATCAAAGTGGCCCTGATGCTGAGCAACGCAAATAGCGTCATTTATGTTTCATTATAGCATGTTTTTTAGTTACACCTCCATTGTAAGTATTTTAGGTCATCCCCTTCTGTGGTTAACGTGTATTAGCGAGTCTCTCCCTTCTACACACCATATCAAAGCATCTGGGGGTTTCCTAAGTACATGTACATCCAAATATTATCATTTCTACTCCCTCATTTTATGTACTCTTTCATATTAGTTGTACGAGCCATAACCCATAAATGATCATACAGAATGGCAATCACAGGAACTTATGCATGAAATAAAAGGCAGTGCAACACCAGCAATGAGATCACCAAACTTTCAACATCCCAGTCTCAGGGATAGTTTTTTCAAATATATACCTATCACAAGTGATGTACAAAACACGCAGAAATAATAGATTCACCAACTCCCAGTCTCCCGTTGCTTAAAGGCACCGTTTTTTGGACCAGAGGCCCCACCCTGGTCACAATTATGATTTTTTAGCAAAGAAAAAATGGAAATACCATCGAAACTAGCAGCACTAGTGATAGCCTTTATCTCAATAAATAAGATGGGCAATATGTACTATATCTCAAATAAGTGTTCGGTCGACATACATAGACCCATATATACTTAAATATGTATAGAATATCTTTCTTTGGTTTCTTTAGAGTCTATTTAGGCTTTGATGTTTTTAGTGGTTCTCTTTGTTATAACATCTTACAAGAGCCTCATAAAGCGATTCTCACGTTTCCTCATTACGAACTCTATCTGATGCAGTATATCCACACATCCACCTTAGCATTCTAATTTCAAATACCCGCATATTTATTCATGTTCATATACCATCACCCAACAACACTCCTTACCTTTTAAAGCAGCAGCACAAATGATGAACCAGGAAAAAAAGAAAAAAGATCACAAATTACTGACCATATTGTTGGTAAGAGCAGACTTGCCAGCATTAGGTGGCCCTATAATACCAACAGTCAAAGACTTCTGATCCTCTACATTCACGTCTCTCTCCACCTCCTCCACTTCCTCCTCCTGCACCGCGGCGTGCAGAAGAGACATGGCAAGTGCAGCCGCATTCTTCTTCTTCTCCTCCTTCTTCGAAACACGTGGATTCGCATTTCCTTCTCCGAAAACTATGCTCTCTACTCTGTCCCGGTGCTTCTCGTCCCACAGCTTCGCTACTTGTTCCGAATCATTCTTGACATCGAACCCCACACAGTAATGTGAGCTGTCAAACACTGATGAGGAGGAGCTACCATCTTCCTCCTCAGTGGGCTGGGTTTCTGCGCTGTAGAAACGCTGTAAAAATGGTGAGGTTTTCAGAGAATTCAGTCTCAGCGTCGAGCTTAACATTCGCAAACCTCTGTAAGGTCTCATTTGAAGTAACCTAAATCCGATATTCAGTACAAGTACCAAGTATTCTTAGATATTCAAACATGAAAGAACTGGAGTTCCAAGGATGTATTGGACCGCAGGCGGTCTTGACGGTTAGGGTTTAAATTTAGTGTTGAAGGTGGTTACGCGACGAGGCCGGCGGCAACGGAAAGTTTTGAAGCCTGGTGGCGGGGCTTTATCGTATTGGCTACAAAATCCTAAAGATTACGCTTAGGGGGGTTTTGGCCTTTCGGGTGTTTTCAAGGAAAATGCTCCGTCTCCAACGACTTGTGTGTGGTAAGTAATATTCAATTTATTAAATATTTTGTCTATCTCTTCCATCTCATATGTTGAAACCATAAAAAATCACTTCATTTTTTTCACAATGATTAAAATCACTTTGAAAACGATTCATAGACCCCATCCATTTTTTTCTATCATACTCATTAATTTTACCTAAAATATTTAATTTAAATAAATTCAACTACCAAAATAAATTGAAAAGTGAAGTTTAATAATACACTTATAATTTTTTTAATTGAATTTAATTATATAAATTTAATATTTAAAATTAATTTCAATTTTTAAAAATTATTTTATGAACCAGAATTTAAAAGAAGAGTTCGTCTCTTGAAAGACGGTCTTTCAATAAGCCATAGAAAGATCAAGGTTTAAATTGCAAATTAGAAGAAATAAAAATAAAATTTCCGCGTTACATTAATCAGGTTATAAACTTTATAACTTCTACAAATTGCATAATAAATTTTTAATATTGTAATTAAAATATTTAACTTTTTATTATTCTAATTAAACTTCGTCTTTCCATCAACTTATGGAAAAACAGTTTTCCCAAGATTTTGTCTTAAAAGAATCATATTTTCATAAAAGAATATAATTTCAATTTTTAAAAAACTAGAAATTTAATTTCAATTTTTTAAAATAAAAGTCAGAATTTTAAAGATTTTTATTGGGGACACGTGATTGGCCCACGTGTCCCAATCAGATTAAGAAAAATTAAAAATCTGAGATGAAACCCCGACTCTTCACGTGGGTTCTGCAACTTCTGACATGAAACCAAATTGGACCGGTTACAATAGGCAGCAACCGATAGGCGACCGCTCTGAAACTCCCACTATGGAGGTTTTTGATTTCAGTGTGATTTCATTTCGCTTTCAATTTTTAATTGAAACCACACTGAAACTCCCACTATACATGCTCGAAATAATATTTAAATGAAAAAAAAGGTTTTGTGCAAGACTGTCTCATAGTGACACCAAAACTTAATGTGTAATATTATGAAGTATAATTAAGGATGGAATTGCAAATATAATTTAAGAAATTTTGGGAGGGGAAGGAGGGATTTGGGTGCGAATACCATTTTTTGGGGATGTTGGGCACAAATTATTGGGGAATTAATAATTTCGGTTCAGAGGAATCTCACGAGTCTAGAATCCGGGTGGAAAAATTTTGCAAATCAATTTTTTCCCTCATTTTCGCGCAATGTGCGAGTTTTTACTACCAGACTTTATGTTTCATTTTCAGTACTTGATGTTTCAACCAAGCATTGTGACATTTTTCATAATCATTTTTTCAATAAAATCTTGGGTTTTAAATTTAAAATTTTATCTCTTATTGTAAATCTTAGCGTGTTAATACTTTGAGAATTTATACATGTTGACACTATTTAGTGATATTTTATTATTTTAATTTTTAATTTATAATTTACACTTTCATTTTGATTCATGTGTTGGTTTTTAAGCAAGCCCTTTTAAAAATTGATATTTATATTTTGTTTTGTGTATTGTTTAATGTTTCAAGGGTGCGAATTAGTTTTTAAAATTTTAATAGTGATATTTTATTTTATTGACATCACTGTCACATTATTTTGATGTGACATTTGATATTTTTAACTTTAGGGAAAAGTGCAAAAATAACCCTATAAGATTGAATAACCCTATAAAATAACCCTACAAGAAGACGAATCCAATGATACCACCCTCAAGGGTTGATTCTTCTTGGATCGTTCCCATAACTCTGGGCAACTCGGACAACGATTCCTCCGCTTCTTTCTTGGCCTTCTTGAACTTCGAATCTGCCTTTCCCAGGTTCAACTTCATTTACCACCACGTTTTGGAGTCCATGGCCTTCAGTCTACTACCATCCTTACCAATGGCCTTCAATATATTCTACCATCCTTGCGGATGGATTTCTACAAAAAGATGATGAAAAAGTACTCACTAGCACCTACCAATGAGATCACAAAGGAAGATCAAAGTGCCTGTGAATACAAAGTGTCCATTAGTTTCAATTAAGTCTACAAAACTCGGGATTTAGACAAGAAAACCAATAATGGTTGTCTAAACTCTTTGTTGTGTAAACCTAACTAACCTAGCAATTAACCAAACAAAAGATGAAAATAAATGTGTCAAATGCATCGGCTAACATATGCATAAAGGTGCACATCAGTAGTTTAGGAATAAGGTTGAATGTATTGATTAACTTATCTTTGCATGTACTTTGCTCTTGGATCTATGCTCATTTTTTATACTCGAAGATGAGTAAAGGTTTAAGTGTGGGAAATTGATCTGCACCTTTATGCATGCGTAAACCAATGTATTTGACACGTTCGTTATTATGTTTTGTTTGGTTGATTACTAGTTTTAGTTAGGTTTACATTACAAAGGGTTTAGATAATCGTTGTTGCTTTTCTTATCTATATCCCGAGTTTTGTGGACTTAATTGGATTTGATGGACACTTTGTCCTCACGAGAACCTAGATCTTCTTTTGTGAGCTTAATAGTAGGTTGTTCGTGAGGATTTCAGCGTAATTTGTAAAAGTCCATATGTAAGGGTGATAGCAAATATTTAAATGTCATTCATAAGAATGGTAGTAGATAATGGTCATTCACAAGGATGGTAGTATACAGAAGGCCACAAACCCAAGATCATGGTAATAGATGGAATTTAGCCAAAAAATTGCGGAGTCAAAGTTCAACATTCTCAAATTGGCACGGCGGCATCAACCGGCCCAATGGCTGGCACCAGCCAACACAGTCATACCAGAGGCACCCGGCATGAACCGTGCCCTCCAGCACGGCTGTGCCACAACCTCTTAGCATGAGCCGCTTGGTGCAACATGGCTTATGCCGCCCCAAACTCTTATGAGGTTAATTATGGACATGGATTGTGCCCTTTTACACGACCCTTGTCTTTTCAGTTCCAAAATTTGAAGACCAACTCATAGATTGCAATGAACGACATGGTCGTGCCACCGTTTTGCTTAGAAAATGACTCCAAGCCGATGGTCCACAAGAATTCACACAGACCGTGTCGTTCAACTGATCAAGAAGTGCTTCCAACGGATGACCCTAGCCAAATGATGCGGGCACAAGCATCAGAAGTTCAAAAATGGAGGACTAGTCTACGAGTCGCGACAGCCGGCACAGTCTGTGACAGACACAGTTGGCACGGCTATGCCAGGACACCCAGTCTGTGTCAGCACTAGTCGGCACGACCGTGACAGGCGACACGGGTCGTGTCATCCCCTATCCGGCACGACCATGCCCGGCTGCAAGGCCCTTGCTGTTTTCGGCTGCTGGGCTTTTTACCTTATTTTTGGCCTTTTTCAAGGCTCAAATCCCTATTACTAGATATAGAAGCCTATGTCTACTAGGGTTTAAATTTTTGCTCATTTTAGAATCCTAAGAGTAGGTAGAGATAGAAAAGGAACTCTTCCTTCTCTCTAATTTATTTTCTTCTCTTTTTCTTATTTTGCCCATGAGATATTTGGGTTCAAAATGTTTAGGGAGTAGTTAATTAACTTGGAGTTTATATTTGTATTCATGATTTGGTGTTTATTTTGGGAGATTCCATAGATCTACCTATGTTTATGTGTTTATGATTATTATGTTGGCTTGTTCTTCATATTCTTTTCAATTGCATGATAGTCACACTAAGATTTGCACACACTGTAGTCTACTTTCACGTTGGCACATTTATCGGTATCCCCTAAGGAGGAAAACCTAGACGTCTTTGGGAAACGATAGACCGGGACCGTATGGGTGTGTGCATGTAGGTCACTGAGTCAACGTTACAATTGACCATACACTAGTCTTAGCCGGAAAATTGGCTTGAAGGGTTACTGATGAGATAACATTAGTAGCCAACTAGGTTTAGTGTGAGTCGGATCCTTAGAGCCATCGATAAGGTATCGATCCCTTTGCTTTTATAGACCTATGGAGAAGCATTCGTAGTGGAGTGCCCGAGACATAATTTTACGGGGGAGGTTCAGATCTGCACAACAGGCAGGACCTTTGTTGCACTCCCTTAATTATGGAGGCAGAGCCGATGGAAAAAATGTGTGCACCCTACATGACAGGTATGGGGAGGTGTTGACCATCGACCACACTACATGTCATAAACACTAAGATAGGTTTATATATCTTGAATATGATTGAATATAGGATCAAAACATAACACCGATCATGTTATGAAAATATTCCCCAAGTGCTAATTTTGCATAGTTTTACTCTCTTGTGCTTTCACATGCTCGTAGTTGTAAGTAAACAACCCCTCACCCCCTCCCAAAACCCCGTTTTACAACATTAGTTATTCCTAACACGTGATCAGATTGACGACCTGATCGCAGCTGTTTGTAGTTAACTTTTAGATTCATAACATCTATGTGGATGACCCCGGTCTTGCCACTATCTATCAATAGGTAGTATAGTAGTAGTATAGTACCCAACATTATAAATTTTCAAAATTTGAACATCCTCCTCTCGGGTTAGTAGATCTCCCATGAAAAGGTTATTTATTAGCGACGCCGGGAGGAGGCGGATCAACCTCCTAGGGTTAAGGAATAAGTAGACTTAGCTAGTTTCATTTAGTGTGTTAGGTAGGAAGAGAGACTAGGAGATATCTCTCTAGAGTTCTTTCTCCTCTCTCTCATTTACTACTTAGATTCATGGTATTTATTCCAATGATTATCATGGATCTAATGTAAGTAGAGTAGTTTATTTCTTTGGAAATATTTGTACGTTTGATTTGATATGATTTGTGACTCTTTAGATTCATCATATTTCTCCATGTTATAAATATCTTTCTTAATTTGTAGTTTAATTTCTTATTGTGATTTGTTCCATGAAATATGTTATGCACACTTGATTTATTTCTTGCATGATTCGTGCTAGGCTTTAAATCCTAATTTAGGAGTGTTGGATTATTGGCGCTATGGTAGTCTTGTGTGTGTGATAGATCCGCCTTGTGAGTGCTGAGATTGAAATAGACAATAATCTTAATTGGCTAGTCATGTGATAAATTGCATGTTAGGAGCATATGACCTATTGTGTTGATGTTATTAAAATCTTAACGGGGGAAACCCTAGCTTGCCCCGATAATTGAGCATTTTTAGTTTGTAGTTACTAGGGTGGCGCAGACTATAGAGTTATCACGAGGTACTGATGTCCTTTTCCTTTGGAGGTCTAGGATGGGTGCTCATAGTGGTAGTCTTGGTTCTGTGATTGAGTTTACTCACGCATCTAACTGTTGCGACCTACACAAGGCATAGTTCCTTTAATAGGGGGACATGTTAGCCCCAGGAGTGAGCTACATGGGTGGTCAGAAGAGAAGCACACACCTAGAAAGTTACGAAGGAGGTGAGATGTTAAGGAGGGGGCGAAACCAGCTGTGTGATAGAAAGTGGGAATTAACCAGGGGAATTAATATCTTCACACTATATGATATAACATGAAAATAAGTCGATAGTTGCTTATGTGAATTAGAGTCTAGGATCAAATCAATAAGTCAACCATGTGATGCAAATAACCTTCAAGATTAGTTATTTCATCTTTTATCTCATTTTACTTGCACAACAGTAGTTGTTAGTTCAAACACACCCCCCCTAACACACACACACCTTGTACTACTAGTTATTCCTGACATACAATTGGGGTGATGCTCGAGAATGGATTGTGTTTAGATAACCTTTAGGCTCTAATATTTCCGTGGACGATCCTGGTCTTGCCACTATCTACGTTTATCGTAGTTAGGAGTAAGGTCAAGAGGAACATACAAATATTTATCTTTGACCACCAGCATCCACGGATAAACTCCGTGAAAAGAACGATCTTGTGGGTGCAGGTCAATATCTAAGAGAATTCAGGTCATGAATCACAAAAGTGGAAATTTTTATGTCATGTATGAGAACGTGTGGGAGCAGTTGGAAGGAAGCAATATAATTGTGATTGGTATACCACAACCCTTCAAAAAACAATAAAAAAAGAAAATCAATGGATGACTTTTACTTTCACCTAAGACATGTTATAAGTATAAGGCTTATACAAGTACGCTTGTAGTATATTTCATTTGCGGATTTCCTGCTTCTAAAATAATCTATGATTTGTGTGAAATTTAAGCATCTGGGCAAAAACAATTATCATGGACTTTTAAACGTATCCAGGGAAGAATTAAGTTCATCATAGTTCGGCTTTTTTGGTAAATCGATTGCACGAAGTGTTTGAATCAAATACCATGCAATTAATTTATTGTATTGGATATTGATTCCAAACACTACGCTTGTAATACCCATATGAACATTTCTCACTTATTGTAAAACCCGTACAAAGATTATGTAATGGAGATTGACTACCGATAATGGATAACAATTGATAGCGTTTTTGTAGTTTTTGTAGCTATTATAAGTTTGTAATATGTTAGTGTATCGATGGTTGTGTGACGAACTTCCATTTTTCTTTCGTTGACATCAATTAATATTATTAATTGATTTCTGTTGTATGTCGACTCACCATCAGTCAAACTGAAACTGAGTGAGCGACATATGTAAACAGGGAAAAATGTCAATCCTACCGACATCGATCACCAACACAACCGACGTCAGTCAATCACGACCACAATTAAAAGACGACCGGTGATGGCTTTATTATCGGTTAAATCAATAGACAATCGATATCGGTGATGAACTCTGTTGAGACCAACGTTTTTGGACTCGGTAGTTTACCAACATTGGTGCAACGCCCGGTAGGACCAATATTGGTCATAATCATCTTACCCAAATTATTTTCATAAAAATTGAGGTAAAAATATCCTTTTATGTCGGTTGTGAACCGAGGTAAAAATATACTTTTTACTATGCCTCTTTTTTACCTTGATTAATTATTTTTATACGTTTTAGATCAATTATATATTTTGTAAAAAAATCTATAACTGAGGTGAAAATATACTTTTTACTATGCTTCTTTTTATCTTAGAAAATATATGTGATAGCTAGAGTTGTTAATCTCTGACCCGAATTTCTGACCCAACTCGGACCGACTCGACCGAACTCAACCCGAAACCTGATTCTGACCTGATAATCTAGGTCCACATGCAAACTTAACTCGACCCAAACTCAATCTGAAACCCGACCATGACCTGATAATTTGGACTCTAACCCAACATGACCAAATCAACTTGAAATCTCATTCCGACCCAAACATGATTCAATCGGAATACGTTTCAACTTGAACCCAATTCAACCTGACGTATAATCAGCTTGTAACCGATTCAACCCGAGAAATAACATATATAACTCGATTCATAATCAACTAGGAAAATAACCGACAATTACATTGTTCCATAATCGATCCAATTTTGACCCTATGCGTAGTAATTTATTTAGTTCAAAATATTTGGAACTTTGCGGTTGGGCATATATGAGTGAACGGAAGAGTCTCAAAAGTCAACATTGATTACTTCTACGCAATATTGGAAAATTACACAGTGGGTTAAAATTGTATTACCCCATAACTCATTGCTTCAAAATACATAATTGTTGTTATTCTTGAATAAATATATAAATATTAAATAAATGATTTTTTTGTGAAATGTTAGAAAACGCTAGTACATGTTTTATAGTAGCTAATAGCGTAAACCATTTTTCAAAACATTTTTCTTTCCTATTCTAGCTTTCTTTCTGATCCGACCCGACAAACAGAATTCGGCACTTTCCAACACAACCCGACCCGGCAAACAGAATTCGACCCGTTTCAACCCGACTCGTTTCAACCTAATCCGACCCGACCAACAGATCTCGACCTGTTTCGACCCGAACCCAACCCGACAACAAATTTTGACATGTTTCAACCCGAACCCGTTTGACCCAAACCCATTTAACCCAAACTCGAACCTGACCCGAATAAGCGAATTGACACCTCTAACCCAGCCCATGATTGGAACTACACGGAGGAATACAAAGGATACGTGTTTTGACGCTTTTTCGATTTCTTTTTATTTTATCCCTCCGACCATTGAATTATGGTTATACACTGTATACTGTTTAAGTTTTACCCTGCATTTATTAGCGTTGGTAGCGAAGATTCTGTACTTCTCTTCTCCACTACATATGGTCTATTAATTCATATGGTCCCATTTTATAAACTTCATAGCTTTGGATTTAATTAAAAGAATTTATCTCAATGGAAAATTAAATGGAAAATTAGTCTCATATCAATCACATGAATACTTTTAGCCCAATTTTATAGTCTAACACTGGTTTTTTTCTTTAAATTTTATGAAGTGAAAGCAAGAAATAACAACTAAGTTTTTTTTAAAAATAAAATTGAATAGAATTTTTTATGTAAATATAAAATGATATATAAAAAGTGTCGGAGCTACCAATTGAATAAACCACAATAATTTTCATTATTCTGTACATGGTAAAATAGATTATATCCTTGTACCGTAATAGAAATGACGGTAACATATTTTCTAGAGAGGTTGTTGCCCTTCTATACCCCTCTCTCAAGAAACTCACTAATACAAATTAGAACTATCGTAACACTTTACGTGCAACACTTATTAAAAATGTTACAATAGTTTGTAAAGTATTATTTTAACCTTTGAAAAGTGTTATATACATCTTGAAAAGTGTTACCTTAAATTTGACTAATGCAACATCACATAAGGTAATACGTGTAAAATATTCCAGTAACTTCAACTTAGCATTATCAGCACCTACATGACTATATAACATTTTTACAAGTAGTTCCACTTGTGAATGAAGATATATGAGTAAGTTTGAAAGTCTACTCATAATCAATTAATTAGTATAGGTTAATGGTGAATGAAGATATATTATGTTCACAAGGAGTCAACATAGGACTAGTCGCTTTCAAGCCCTCACACTCCTCCGAAATGAAGGAAGTGTGAATTTCCCATAGCTAACACCGTTGGTTAGATCAGACAACATTGTACTCTCTCCTGCACAGACAAATCCCACTCACCCATGGGCGGAACATAGGCCCTGGCCACCGCCACATTTTTTTTCTTAATAATTTATATTTATCTAGTATTTTATTTATTTTTTAAAGAATAAAAAAAGCTGTGGTCCCCCTTATAAAAATGTTCAACTCAAGTGGTTTATAATGGTTGGATTATTTAGTTTTATTTTAGAGTTAAAAATAATTAGTATTTCTTTTTTATCCAACTTTTCGGTTAATACTTTCAAAGTTGCATTTGAAAGTAATTTTAACAATTTTATTTAATAATAAAATTTTGGTTCAGATTAGGATTTGATTTTTCTTTTCTAATACCAATATAGTATAAATATATGTTGTGATATCTTTCAAGAAGAAAATATCAAAAATTTTAAAAGTTATCTTCTTATTAAAATCAAACAAAAATTTAGCGAACTATATTTAATTTTTGTATTTTTTCATAACTATTTATGTAAATTAAAGTATTTAAATTCTTTATAAAAATTTATTTTATAATTGTTCTTTGCTTAGACCTATTTTCAAAATATGTCAAAGAGAAAACAAAGCGCTCTATATTTCTTACGTAAAATCAAAATATTATTGAAAATGATACACCACATACTACTACAATCACTTTATTTGTTTTTAGCACTTAATTTTATTATTTTAATTTTTGAATGCATTAATCTATTATACTATGTTACTTTAATGGTCAACTCAAACTTAATTATATTTATATATATTTCGTCCCCCTGAAGGAAATTCCTGTTCTGCCCCTCCACTCACCATCTCTAATTAAATGCACGCACTATTAAACATTAACATCACCCATTTTCACTTCTTGGAAATAGCAGGTTCTAGGATTCATATTTCAAAATTACCATGTTAAACTTTCTTTACGAAAAAATATAAATTTTACATTTTCTTTAATTATCAGGTGAAAAATAGTACGCTTATATAAAACTAATAATGTATTTCATATATACATATATTTATATATATTATAGTAGTTTTTTAGTCTTGCTCAAAAAATAAATTAGATAGAATTATCTAATTGTAGTTAATTTATTTTTGGTAAGAAAGTACAAGTTTATGTAAATTTAAAAAGCAATATCTTTTGTTGATTGGCACCGCTAGACTAGCATCATAAGTGACATTTGCAACAATAATGAAAGTATTAACTACCATCTTTTAAATACTGTAACAAGATAATAAAAAACTACTCCCTACGTCCCAACCAAATTTGCACGTAATCTTTTTTTACGGTCTCCTAAAACATGTTTGATTATAAATATATGCAGTTACGTGTAGTAACGGTACATAAAAAGTTCATATTCAGAAATTACATGTTACAACGAATCTAACTGATATGTGTTATATTGTGTTCATATTTTGTGCGATTATTATGATTTTATTGAGATATAATTTGCACTTTAGGTGTTTTTGGTGCAGGAATTTATGGATTGTGAAAAATTGAGAGGGAGCCATACATTGTACTCTTTTTCCCTTAACCAACGGTTTTTTCCCACAGGGTTTTCCAGGTTAAGGTTTTTAATGAGGCGATGTGCTCCAATGGAAAATGTTCTTAATTTATAAGACATTATTCCAGGGATGAAGGAAGAGAGGCAAAAGCAAAGTTGCTGAAATTATGGGGTGGAAAGTGAAATATTGAAGAGATTTGGATTTGAAGAATTAAAGATATTCACTTCCCATATTGATGAGGATTATATTATCTCTTTCCAATTGAAATTCCTTAATTTTAGGAATTAGTTATTTAGAGTTAGAATAAATATTATATTATTTC
>JAULKM010000001.1:16728155-16738869 GCA_032355605.1 Rubia tinctorum
TGAGGATGTCATTGGTAACCAATGACATCCTCAACAGAATCAGCTAGAGCATCTGCATACTGTCATTGTCAACAAAAAACTTGTTCAGAAGCTGTGTGAAACAGATTTAACATGGTCACAAAAGATATCAAAAGTTTGCGCATACCGCTCTTCTATCATTTCTGCTAGATGACTGAGTAGAGGAATACTGTATGTGTTCTTCTATACAAGGGTGAGAAATTAGATCATACTACTCGAAATACTCAAGAGTTACTCCTTCTCCGGTCACATGTAGCTCTTCACTATTGAAGGGTAACAAATGCTTGAGCGGCCAAAGGTATCGAACATGATGATCCACATACTTCAACTCGTAAGACCTCGATGTCCGATCCCGCACAACAATCACAGGCGGAATAGGTGGTTTAATTGGGACCTTCTGAACAAACCCGATTTGCCTCATTGTACGATGCGCGTCATACGGCTCAATAATGGGTCCAAACTGTATCAACCCACAAATTGCAAATCCCCCTGTTCATATTCCTCAACGAAAGCCCTTTTATCCTCAACCACAATCCCCCACCTGGAATCGATAGGATCTTTTACGTACAAAACTTAATGAGCTTGTCGTGCCAACATGAATGGATCTTCTCTCCAACCCAACTGACTCCGATCAACTAGCGTGAAACCCAGATCTTCCACTCTTTATATGTTAAAATCAACCCATTTGCATTTAAAAACGGGCACTCTCATTGTAACATAATTGAACTCCCACATTTTCGTAATCATACCAAAATGGCTCGTATGGGCGTACATTGGCTTGTTATCGGACGAACTACGAACATGCAATGCTTCAGAAACAAGTGAAACTATGCTATTCTAAGATACTCTTTTCTCATCCATTGATTTTTTGGCAAAAATAAATCCATTGATGTCATAAACCCCTAAAGATAGAACGGTACCCAAAGGTATCCGAGATAACCACTTGACAATTTCTGGATGCCGCTCGGTCGACACGTGAGACCGTAGCCATGCAAAAGTTCTAGTGTGTGGTTGAAGAACTCGTGCTTCATTGAAAGTAGGATTCAAAAATCAAATTTCATCCATATGGATCTCAATATATGGGAAAACGTCCTTATTATTCCGAAGAACATACAAATGTACAGTGAACAAATCCTCGACACTAGGGTTTATTAACTTACCATGTCAAACCCATACACCATCCAACCGTCTTCATGCCTGGAACTGGGAAACTCCATAAATTTAACCTTTTTCATGTACTCAGTACAAAATTTAATTACTTCCTCAGCAACATACTGTTGCACAATACTTGCATCTGGCCTATACCTATTCTTCACAAAATGTTTGAAAATTTTTATATACTGCTTGAAAGGATACATCCATCGTAGAATACAAGACCACGATGCTTAATCTCACAAACCAAATGAGTAATCAAATGGACCATTATGTCAAAGAACGAAGGTGGAAAGTACATCTCCATTTGGCACAATACTTCAACAACTATAGCTTGCAATCGATCAATATTTGCTACACTTATAGTTTTGGAGCATAGAGACTAGAAGAACAAACCTAGCTTTGTAATACACATTCATACATGGGATGACAACGACAAACGGATCGCAATGGCATTCAATTCCTGCATTAAGTTGTGGCAGTCATGTGATTTCAATCCAACCAACTTCAACTCAGTTAGCGATACACAAGTGCTGATATTCTAAGAATAAGCTCCCAAAACTTTGACACTGCTCAGCATTTCATAGTACGACTTCTTATCCATCTGAGACATGGAATAACTAGCAGGAGGGAGATAACAAGCATCTCCATCAATAACGGGACCTAGATTTTAACTAATACCCATGTCAACCAAATCAAGTCAAGACTTCAATCCATCTTTGGTTTTAACAGGGATATTCAAAAGTGTTTCAATCAAAGAATCGTAAACATTTTTTTCTATGTGCATTACATCAAGACAGTGTCGGACATCCAAATTATTCCAATAAGGGAGTCAAAAGAATATTGAGCTTTTCTTCCATGTACCTTCAACTACCAACTTCTGTTTCCCCTTACCAAAATTGTTCGGCAATCCCTTAACATTTTCAAAAACTTCGAGGCCTATTTAGTGGTTCAGACTCTCCTCTCAACTTCGTCTTGCCATTGAACCACTTCTTGGCATAACGCTAAGGATGCCCCTCTGAGAGAAAACGTCAATGTCCTTTTGTAAATTTTTTAACCATGCTTAAGTTGAAAAATGTGGTTTCTTTTCTCACAAACTGGACATGCAAAGTGTCCTTTCACTGAATATTCTAACAAATTTCCATATGCTAGAAATTAATTAATGGTGCAGAACAAAAAGGTCTTCATTGTGAACATATCGTCCACGACAACATCATAGATTCAGACTTCATCCTTAAACCACGTCAACAAATCATCCACTAGGGGAGCAAGATATACATCAATGGCATTACCTGGTTAATTTGGGACCAAAATCATCATGGATAAGAGAACGTACTTCCTTTTTCAATATCAGCTACAAAGGGAGATTGTAGATCACCAACATTATGGACCAAGAATTGTACGCGCTTCTCATGTTGCCAAATGGATTAATTCCATCGGTTGAGAGTCCTAACCTTAAATTTTGTGAATCCGATCCGAACTTGGGTATATGGGATCCTTTTTTCCATTGCTCACCATCCGAGGCATGCCTTATAACATCATCCATCGGACGATCTCTCTCTGCATGCCATCGGAGTAACTTTGCATCTTTTTTTTAAACCAAACAACTTCTTCAACCGTGGAATTATTGGAAGATACCATAACACCTTAGCGAGTGTTTTCTCGGCCCCCACTTTCGTACACACATAATTTTAACCCTGCTTTAACTTGTACAGAGACTCACCGCATATCCGGTATTTTTTGAGTTTATCATCTGCCTCCCCCCCTATACAACATGCAATCATTCAGGCACACATGGATTTTTTTCCAATTCTAAACTCATAGGACAAAGAACTCTTTTCGTGGCATAAGATTTTTTTGGCATTCTATTACCTTGGGGGAGCAATTTTCGAACCAATTCTAGAGTTTCGGTCATACCTTTTTCCGTCCATCCAAATTTTGCCTTCAAATTCAAGATTTTCAAGGTGGCTCTCAAAACAGAATGTTCTGACCCCACGTACAATGGGTTATTTTTATCATTAATCAAGGACTCAAGGACCTCGAATTTTCCATGGAATTATCTGGAAACATCCTCAACCATCTCATCAAATCCATCGTCACCATCTAATTCAACCCCTTCCTTCATTCCAACATTTCCACCGCTCTCCATCGGTACCTCCCCATGCCATTTCCAACAAGTGTAACTTGTTTGGAAACCTCAAATTATAAGGTGTTCACGCAACTTCTTCCGCCCTAAAATGCATCATTCCTGCAATCCTTACATGGGTATCGTGCACGCACGACACCGTTCGTGGCCGCATGTTCAAAAGCCACCACAATAAATGATTCAACTAAACGAATGTAATCGGGTGAGCTCCTAAGGTCGTTCTCAATGATTCCTATTCTATCTGTTGCCTACATGAAAATAACATACAAACTCATTCAATCATATATGCAACACAATTACGATGAAAAATATTTCTTACCAGAACCCTAATTCAAGACATTGCAAAACTAAAATCAATATTAAAATCATTAGTGGAATTAGGTAAAATATTTTGTAGATGTAGAAATACCTTGGGCTTTTACTTCCAAAGATTACCCTAGATTTAGGAACTCATTTCTTCTAATTGCAAATGAGATTCAATGACTTCATTTATTGCTATTTTAGGAGTGTTCCGATATCGGAACACAGGTCGTGCCTATACACTTTGATGGTCATGCTAAAATGAGGATGTTCCGAGTACGGAACTACTCAAAGAATTCTGTTGTGAACTCGGGAAATGTATCGTTCTTTGGTATTATCTGGCACCATGGTTGTCCCGATCTCGGAACAAGTATCTGATCGAGGTTTCGAGATCAGAACAACGACGATCAAAGTCACTACGACATAACAACCTTTAATACTCAACTGATTAAAGGCGGTTATTAATAAACCCGCCTTCCATCTCTAACATACAAAGGTGGTTGTTAAATAATCGCCTTTGTTAAGCTTGGAACCGCCTATTAAAAACCTGGGCAACCGAATTACACAAGTTCCGAGTTCGGAACCCTTGCCAGAAGGCGGTTTAGAAAAAATAATCTGAAGCCGTCTTATAATGTTGTCTTTAATGAAATCTCCTCCACTAGTGTACATATAAGTTCGGTGATTTTTCTAACCGTGCTTCATTAATATGGGCTGAGAAAAATTACTAAGCGAAACATTATTCTCGAAATGGATAAATGAATGTTTAAACATTTTGTTTGAATAATGAATAGCTCCATTCTAATATAGTTCTATCACTTTATACTTTATCAAACATTTTTATCTAACATTGCCTTATTTTTATGTTAGGGGAGCGAATATAATCCACACCACCTTCAATTCTAATTACATATAAAAAAATATCCACTACCACTACTTGAATTAATACTGTCCTTGTAAAAAACATTACTCCCTCTGTCATAGAAAAATTTGCACAGAATCTTTTTCACGATCTACAAAACACGTGATTAACTGTAAATATATGTAATTACGACAATAACGACACGTAAAAAATTAATATTAAAAAACTAAATGTTTCGACGAATCTTACGATATGACATAAAATAGTATTATTATTCATGTATTTATTTAATATGTGCTGTCGAATAATAAATGTTCAAATTCAGATTTCCATAAAATAAGCAAAAGAAAGGGGCGAGAGGGAGCAATGAGTAGGCCGTGAAATGCGCGCATCCTTATATGATAGCCAACAAAAGAGGGTTGACTTTAAAATGATGAGCGCATCCTACGCAACACATACGGATTTTTGTTCTGTCCGACCAATAATCCAAAGTCCAAACGTCGCCGTCATTCACTTCGTTAAATTGCTCTCCGACTCTCATCCGTACATCCCCTTGGCGCCTTCCTCGGACCAACTCTGTATTACTGCCTCTTCTCCTATAATCTCTCTCAACTCCCTCCCTCCCTCCCTCCCTCCCTCCCTTCTTACACACACACCTCTGTGTGTGTGCGTGTTTTCTTTGTTTTCAACGGAAAGAAACTAACCCACCGCCTCTTAGATTCACGATGTTGTACGAGCAGCAGCAGGCGTTGACGGCGAGGATAGAGAAGATGAAGAATAGAACGGATAGGAGAAGGACGGCGGCTGCGGCGGCCGGAGAAGAGGAAACGAGTCTGCAGATGGTGGATTTGAGTGGGATGTCGCTGGAAAAACTACCCAACCCTTCTATAAATATTGGGCTCATTTGCAAATTGGATCTTTCCAATAATAATATCCAGGTGATGCTTTTGTTTCAACCCAGTAATTTTTCTTTCACTTGCTTCTTTTTTTTGTGCTAAATTGACAGTGTTGCTTCTACTCCCTCTATTTGTACCGTAATCACCTCGCGCTATTCACGAAAATTATTTGACCCTTAATAAGTTCATATAAGTATAATAATAGTAAATAAAAAGTTAATATTTGAAAACTATTTGTTACGACGAATTGTACAATATCACGTACGATAATATTATTGTTCATACATTTACTCAAATATGCGGTCAAATTTTGATAAAGAATACTGTAAAAAAAAGTAGAAGTGCGAATAGAGTTGGGACTTACTTTTATTTCATTCTGGAAAATACTCCATCTGTTCCAACTGAATTTACACGAACACTATTCATTTTGTCAAAATTGGTTAACTTGCAAAAGTTAACGGTCAAAAATAATTTTGGTCAATTTGCAAAATTCAACATGTGGAAATACAGTTGGAACGGAGAGAGTAGAAATGAATTGATTGATTGTTTTTTATGCTTTGAGTATTATTCTGTTATATTTACCATTCTTTTAACGCACCTCCATCTCTTTAAAGTAATTTACCAAAAAAAGTTATTTTTCCGAAAAACAGTTCCATATTTACATGGAAATTAAATAACAGGATATGTTGCATTTCAGAAAAATTTCTATGTTAGGAGATTAAGTATATGGGGGTAATGGTCCAGTAACATCATGACAAGTGTATATGAATGAGGAAGTTGAAGGTAGTTTTTTATTTCTAAATTTTTTTCCATTTTTTTCTTAAATTATTTGCTTCTGTATTGCATTTATCCGGGAAGCAGAAAACAAGTGAGCGAGTGAAAATGATATTGCAAGGAGCAAGTAAATTATGTTTCTCTGTGTTATGAATGTTCTGGGCACCAATTTCCAAGCATCACTGGAACCCAAGAAAAGAGATGAAAACAAATTGTATTAAATTACTCTCAGATTAAATTATACAAAATCTTTTTCACGGTTTCCAATATACACGTTTGACCATTAATATATTTAACTACGTATAATATCGGTAAACAAAAAGTTACTTTTTAGAAACTACTTGTTATGAAGAATCTAACAATATCACATACAACAATATTATTGTTTATATATCTATTCAAATATGTAGTCAGGGTTTTTTTAGTTTGACTGAATTTTTGATTTCGTACAATTTAATTTGGTACGGAAGGAGTAGGCAATTTTCTCAACGGAAGCAGAAAACAGGGAAAAGAAGTTGACGTCACTAAATATATTCCCTCTAATTTTTAAATATTGTCACTCTTTTCCTTTTGAAAAGTATTTTTTATTGGCACAAAGGGGACAAAAGGTCATATTTTCATTTTTACCCATGTCCTATTCTCTAATTTACTCCAAAATTTAGTCATTCTCCATTATTAATGTCACTTCATAAGGTAAAAGTACATAAAAAGTTGAGTTATCATAAAAATCGTTCCGTCTTGTACGGGATAATATATATAAAAAAAATGGGAGGGAGTATCATTTTCATGCATATGCTCTACACCTCCGCAAGGCGTTGTTCATCCACAACCATTTCGAAGAAAATATGATATATTTTCGTGAATATTATTTCAGTTTAAAAATAATAATACTCTAGTATCATAATTTTAAAGAGAATATTGTTTCATTTTCATTTGCTTGGTTTGGGGTTCTCATACTAATGAGTTTGTTGGCGTTAATTGGTTGGCACAGATAATTCCGGAATCTTTGACAGCGAGACTTCTGAACGTGGTGGCATTAGACGTTCACTCAAATCAGCTGAAATCTCTCCCGAACTCAATCGGATGTTTGTCAAAGTTGAAGATTTTGAACGTTTCTGGGAATCTAATCCAATCGCTTCCTAAAACTATCGAGAATTGCAGGTCGGTTTACTTAACCAAATACGCCTTAAACTCCGACACTGAAATTTAAAAAATCCTTGAAAGTTACTCGATTTTGGTTTACGAACATACAAATGAAAGAGGGAAAAAAAGACTGTTTATTCATTTTTGAAGTGGACAAAATTGACTCAAATGTTTTAAACGATACCTCGCCTCCTAAACAGTTATAGTATTTGAGGTTACAAAAAAAAAAAGACGGTACTTATATGTATAGATTTCCCAAAATTTTGTAATACCCCAGTTAATATTTATTTTTATATATTTTGGAAAGCTTACAAGCTCCTTTTTCCCCCTTAATACTGATCAACAAGTGCAACAAGGATTGATTTTCAAAAAGTTCTAGTCATGGAAAAGAGGCTTTTGTATAAATTATAAAATAATTATTATACCTTTTAGTTTGATTATAAATTATAAAATAATTATTTTAGTTTTTAGTTTAAATACCCCTCTGTCAATTCTGCACAAAATCTTTTTTAGTCAAATATCTCGAATTTTGACCGCATATTTGAATAGGTATATGAACAATAATTTTATTATATGAGATGTGCTTAAATTCTCCATAACATGTAGTTTCTAAACATCAATTTTTTGTATGCCGTTATTGTCCGTAGTTATACATATTTACAGTTCAACATGTTTATTGAAAATCGTGAAAAGATTTTGTGCAGAAATAACTGGTACGGAGGGAGTACTATACCTACATTGAACATGATATATATTTATATAGTACAATATCTCTCATATTTTTTTTATATTTATGGTTGTTTCAGTAGTTTTTGTCAAAGATATTAATTCCCGACCGACGTACATATATATTGTACTTGCCCCAGAACTTATCGGTTAATTTTATATTTATTTTGTCATATTCAAAATGAATTGCTGGTTTTCATAGTGATTTCATCATCTTTATTAAATTAAGTTTCCATTGACTTATTATATATGAAAGTCTAGTCAGAATTCCTAATACTCATACAAGAAATAATGATGAACGGATAAAACCTTCTTACGTAGCGCACCTTCTTCCTTTTATATTACTCAGCAAATGAATATTAATTACTTAATCATCAAGAAAATCATAGTCAACAGTAGCTCAAAAGAAGACTTATCTTGCGGAAAATTGGATAACATGCAAACCTACAGGTGTTTCAGCTGATTTACACGGCATGTTTGCGTCGAATTAATAAATACCAATTAATATTCTTATTAAACCTCTTAATTGTAGCTAATATTTTTTATTACTCCATTAATAAAACTCCTTATTTCACGATCTTAGTGTTAAATTGCGTACAAATAGTATAATGTACCAAAAATAGGAAAATTAAAATCATATCAACACAAAGTAAGATGTTCTTTCTTTTGAAGTGATAGTAAGAAATTAACCATCACAATTCACAACATTGGAGAAAAATAATGGACAACGAAGATTAAAGATTGTGAAATAATATATGCAGGGCCCTTGAGGAGCTAAACGCAAATTTCAACAAGCTCACTCATCTGCCAGACACCATGGGATTCGAGCTGATCAACCTCAAGAAACTGGCCGTGAACTCCAACAAGTTGGTGTTCCTCCCCATGTCCACCTCCCATCTAACCAACCTCGTAATCCTCGACGCGCGGCTCAACTGCCTGAGATCTCTCCCCCAGGACTTGGAAAACCTAATCAGCCTAGAGGTACTCAACGTCAGCCAAAACTTCCAGTACCTGGAGACCTTGCCATACTCGATCGGCCTCCTCTTCTCCCTGGTCGAGTTGGACGTCAGTTACAACAAGATCGTCGCGCTGCCAGAGTCGATAGGGTGCCTGAAGAGGCTGCAGAAGCTCAGCGTGGAAGGGAACCCACTCGTCTGCCCCCCGCCCGAGATCATGGAGCAAGGGCTGCATGTGGTGAAGAACTATCTGTGCGAGAAGATCAATGGAAAACACACCAATTCCCCGAAGAAGAGGTCGTGGTTCGGGAAGATGGCGAGGTGCAGCACCTTCAGCGGTGGAAATATTCCGAGGGAGGATAGGTCGTTTCCGGAGGATGACAACAGTTCAAACGAAAGATCGGTCGATGCCATTGGTTCTCCTGGATTGCTGGGCATGTTCTCCCCTAGAAGGCTTTTGTCACCGAGAACCTACTTCTCAAGGTGATTATTCATGAACACGATAATCTGTAGATATTGATTTGGTGTGGTGTAATCATAAAGCTTTTTGATAGGTACGTACGTTAGTATGATCGATTGTATGATGATGTTAAGTAATGTAGGTAGTTCGCTTGTGTGAGATGGCGAAATGGGGTGCAACAATTTATGTGTTTCCTTCTCCTTGTTTCTTTTCCTAGCTAGGACTAGGAGAGGCAATCAATTTTATTTTCTCCATGGAGTATCCTAGAGCATTTGCAGTGGTATTTTATTGATTTCAAAAAATCGCTTTAAAAATCGAAAATATCCACAGTGGTAGTTTCTAAAATCAGTCCCTAGTTTGCAAGCAAGGAACCCATAAAAAATCATGCCATTAATGATGCCCATGTGCGGTGGGGGCCGTTGGATGCGGCTCCCTCTTTTTGTCCCAGCATGGGACACGTGTCCGCCATGTAGTGGTCCACGTGCCCCACTAGCTGGGTTTCTTTTTTTATTATTTTTGTCGCGGCCACGTGGCAGCATTTGGATGAGCCACGTGATCCAACGGCAGCCACGGTTTTTTAAATTTTTAAATGTTGGGGACACGTGTCCCAACTACATGGCGACACATGTCACCCAGCAACGGCTATTTCCTTTCTTGCATATAAATGGGACACGTGTCCAATTTATATGGTGACATGTGTCCCAACGGGTTTTTTTTTTAAAAATATGTTTAAAAAAAATTAATTTGCAGAATTTTTGTCACTATAAATTCATCTCAATTCTCCCAATTTAATCACACCACTTTCAATTCCAATTCTCATCTCATAAATTGTTCTCCTACTATCCATTTCAATTCCAAATTTTGTGATGGATTCACGAAGAATGTCAAATGGGAAGGAAAAGGTAATTCCTAATTATTCGCAAAATCTCATTGTCTGTCCATTACTTTCAAATTCGGAATATTATGAAAATTCTCCAAATCCCCCTCCCAATTTCCATATGAATTCCCAACATTCATACACGAATTTCCAAAATCAATATCATGCTTCCCAAAATGCATATAAAAACCCTCCTTACACAAACCATACTTCCCAATATCCATATGCGCTATCGCAAAATTCGCCTCCAAAATTATCATTCTCCACATCTTGAGGGTATAAACGATCCGCGAGCGTTTTTACGCCAAGGAGGTCGGGGTTCACACGGTCAAATTTTTGGTCGTGAACATGGGCGACAATTTGAAATTCACGACGTTCCGGATGGTAAGCCCTAATTTAATGTGTTT
>JAULKM010000001.1:16738969-16768020 GCA_032355605.1 Rubia tinctorum
ATTAGTTTGACTTATAACCAAGTTGACTTGGTTCCATATTAAATGTTAATTGACTTTTTATAACTACATCTGTTTTGGGTTGATTACATGTAAGGTTATATAGTTGATTTATCGGGTTGAATTAGGTTTGGGTAGAATTGGGTTCGGGTTGGATTGGGTTTGGGTTGGATCGGGTTCGGGTTCATGTCAATATTTCTTGGGTCCAAATTTTCGAGTCACATTTGGGTTTTGGGTTGAATCCAGTCGTGTTGGGTTTGGGTACAGGTCAATATTTCTTGGGTCAAAATCGGGTTTTGGGTTGAGTGCGGTCGTTTCAGGTCAGGTTCGAGTCAATATTTCCTGGATCAGATCGGATTTTGGGTTAATTCGGTCATATCGGTACAGGTCGGGTTCTCGGTTCGGGTCAGAGATTAACAGCTCTAACTCCAGCACACACCCTATTTAAACGCTACAAAGGACACTATTCAAACACTACAAAGTGTTCTAATAAGTTTCTATTGGAGCGTTTCCATTCATATGACGCTTCTAAAACGTCCCCTTATTGCGAGTCTCTATGGATTTTACATCGCAATATTAAACGACTCTATAGACAAGATATAGGATCGTTTTTATTTGTCATATTATATTATGTCACTTTTTAATGTCCTAATTATATATGTATTGGGTCATTTAATTTTTAAGTGTCGTAATATACATCTATTAGGACACTTATAATGTCCCAATAGTTTTAATATTGGGTCTGTACTGTCCTAATTATATATATAGGGGAAGGGTTCTATTAAAACTCTTATTTGTATACCCATTTTAACACAAAATCTCAACCATCCATCTAACATAATCTCACTCACTCATTCACTAAATCTATATTTAATAAATTAATCTCAACCATAGGATTATGTTAGATGGATGGTTGAGATTTGGTGTTAAAATAGGTGTGCAAATAAGGGTGTTAATAGATTCCTTCCCTATATTTGGACACTTTTAATATGCGTCACACAATATTATGACGTTTAATTTTATAAGCGTCCTAATATACATTTGTTAGGACGTTTATGATAAAAGTGTCCCTATATAAGTGTCATCATCGGTCCCTTTTGCTGTAATGTCTCTTGAATGTTTGCTTTTAGTATACATGTAGTATGAATCTGAATTCAATATTTTGAGAAAGACTCATGTGATACGGTCTCACCATAATTTATGTTGAGACAAGATATAAAGTAAGATTTAAGAAATTACAGAAAGTACCTTATATCACCTCACATTTTTAAATAATTGCATTAAAACCCTTCGTCTCACATCAAATTAGGTGAAACCATTTCACCCAATTCTTTGTACAATAATTTTATAAGGAAAAGAACCTTTGGAAGAAAGGAAGAAGATATGATTCTAATTTTACAGATATTAGAAAATATAGTTTAGAAAAATCAATAAGCAGAAGACACCTTCGAACTTTTGACTTTTATATTATTGAAAAAATGTCGAAAATAATCAATAGTGGTTAATGAGTTTGGTTTCTAAAAATTGAAGTTAAAAACTATTTTTGTTGAAAGATATATTCCACATCGATTTTTTGAGAATTAAATGATTTATATATAAGGTCTTGAGTTACTTTCACTTAGTGCTAATGAGTTTTAAGATGGAAATACAAGATACCTTGAAATTTAACATGGTGTCAGAGCCTCGGTTAGGTTATTGGACCTATGTGTGGATTCCCTTTAATTTGTCTCGATATGAGTCGTGAAGTGTTTCCACGTTGGCACGTCAGGGGGCATATTGAAAGATATATCTCACATCAGTTTCTTACAAAGATGATGACTTACATATAATGTCTTAGATCACCTCCACTTAGTGTTAATTGGTTTTAAGATGGAAGCACTACATATCTTGAAATTTTACAATTTTCATTTCAGTTAACTAAAACTAAAGTTAAAATATAAAACCAATCAAAGTCAATGTTTAAAGTTAACTTCAAGCCTTTTTCGATCGCCTTCAGTATTGGCTCCCACCTTTTTCAAAGTAGCAATTGTTCCAGGAAGTCAATACTATAGTTACACATACCAGAATCGATATCTTGTATATACAGTCCCAGTCTGGCAAAGATAAGAATCCAAGTAATTACTTCTGGCAAAGACAAGCATCCGAGTAATTACTTCATTGGAACATATCGATCTGCTAGACGCATGCACATATGCTTTGCCTGAAAGTTATTAATCCCGTAATTGGCGAACATGCGCTACTCACCAGAATATCCTCTATTAGGCCAAGTGCATCTTGGTTGTCGTTGGAAAACCCGAATGCGAGCCAGTCAAATATAAGATTTATATGTTCACTAGTAGAGAGTGGGTTATTAAAGGCACCATTTAAATGTAGTTCCCTCGGTATTCTTAGGAACAACCTTTAAAATGGGGTTCCGAACTCAGAGGCCTTGTTAGTCGGAACCCCTATTTATTTGAAGGTAGTTTAAAATGATTCGCTTTTATTTGACTTATTTTTTAAGGTAGTTCAACATTGAACCGCCTTTAATTGACCAAGTTTAAAGGCGAGTGTGTTTGGATCAGTGACAGAACTAGAAAGAAATTTGATGAGGGGCGGGGCTGGGCGGGGCTGTATATTTACCCTTAGTCACCAGTGGTTGGGGGGGCGCACCCCCCCCCCCCACAGTTCCGCCGCTGGTTTGGATGGCTTTGATCGTCAATAGTTCCGAACTTGGAACCAAAATCCGACACTAGTTCTGAGTTCAAAAATGAATGGTCATACAATTATTAAATGGATGAATTAAGTTTTGAATCTGGAATATGATCGGGGATTAGTTCCGAGTTCGGAACTACCTCCCGTCACATGGTCACAAATCGAAGTAAGGTCCTGAACTTGGAACTATGGTAAGTGGACAAATATAAGGGGCATTCAAAAGGGTTTTAATTTTGAAAAAACTCAGAAGTGATAGGACCAACACTCTGGGGTTTCATGAGGAAATAATTGGAGAAGTTATGTTTACTTATTCATTACTTAATTTGATGCTTGAAAGGTTAATTACTTATGCATTTTTTTACCTCGGTTCAGATACGAGGTTAAAAAGTACTTTTTACCTCGATTTTGGACCGACGTCGGCAAATTTGTGTGCGACGTCAATTCAAGGAGATGATCGACGATTATAGTTTGTAGCTGCGACATCATTCATAACGACATCGGCCTACGTATGGAGCAACGTTGTTGATAGTAAGAAGCCAGGCGAGTGGACTGCAATTGCTGCGACGTTGTCAATGCCGAGGTTGCGGATAAATAATGGCGACATAATGGATAATGGTCTGCGACATCACATGCTCCATGCCACCACCCTTGTGTGCATGGTGACATGGAAGGTTGTTCAATACGAAGTCATTTTTTGGGTGACGTCGCAAAAAAAGGCCACATGTTTGTGCGGCGTCGATATGGTTTTGTTGCTCCACCAGTTAATGCGACGTCACAGATTAGTCTCAGAGACATCGGTTCTTGTACAATGTTATAATATTAAATATTTGATTACACAAACATTTGTTCGTAGATATCTGTTTCATGTTACCTAATGTTCCACAGCTGGTGAAATGTTTACAAATTAGAAGACAATTAATTATTGTGCAATTGATCTCAGAAAATAAGAGAATGTAAGAAACCAACAGAAGTAGATTAATGATGGCAAATACATGTTAGAATATATTAAAATACATGCATGATGTTTGTATGAAATTGAAACATCAATTGTATTGAACCTACATTGCCCACATTGCAAGCTGAAAGTCTATCGATAAGTCTCTATGTCCTATTTCAAAGAATACACGCAAAACAAAATTTATGTTAGAATTTGGAAGTCACATAATATAGTCATACGTAGACGACATTAATCTGAACATGTTAAAAGTACCTTCTTAGCTTGAAATCAACGTCGCATGCAGTGTTGAATGACGTCGCAAAGTTTGACAAAACAGCGACCTCGGATGTTCTTAGATCTGACAATAATTTCATAGCATTTGTGACGTCGATTAGTGTTTGGTCCTATATCATATGGACGATCACCTATGACCGACGTTGCACATTCAACCTATGTTCATACGAAGACAAGATTATTGTCCACAATCAGCCCTAATCTAAGCCATTTTTATCATACCTTTCAAACGTTGCACTATCTAGAAAAGGCCAAAATATACACTATACAACATGTTACACAATCATCATATTTTGTGAAAATATCCAATTTTTTATCGATGACATAGAAAAAAATATAGAAGGTATATGGTAATAAATATTGGAAATGAACATGGAATAGATGTATAACTACCTCAATTCATTTGAACCGGGAGATGCTCCATTCTCATATGCTTGTTTATGTTTCAGAGAAGTAAATTGAGTGAGTTCTTTATTGGTTGTATTTGTGTGAAATGGGAAGGATTGTATGTAGATAGGTTTGTAGGGGGAATGATGTGAATGGTATGTTCTTGTTGAATGTTATTTAAATGGAAAATTGATGGGGGGAGGAGGTTTTTTTGTTCAAATTTTCTGCCCAAATTTTCGGTACCCGTTGAAAAGTTCAATTCGGTTGACGTCGCAGAGGGATCGCTTTTGGATTCGTTTTGTACGACGACATTACGACATCGCACATATGCATCGAAATCATATTTAGGAAAAGTGTCATAAAATAATCCCTATTAAGACTGCGGACCGTTTATGCACAAATGGGAGCACCATTGTTTTGGAAATGTTAATAACAAATTGTTATCCGTAGTTTTACATTTGAAGTTCTCCTACTCTGTCAGAGGGATCTAAGTGCAAAATTATAAATGTACACTGGCATTTCTAAAACCGATTACGATCGTCCCGAAATAAAACTTTGACATCAGAAGTTCAACTAATACTTACCGTCGGTTATAAAGAAACTGGTCTTATTCCACATATATTGTGCACAAGTTGTTCTGAATGATGCCTTGTATACTCGAAGTAATCTTCTACAATTAACTATGCCTTGTACTATCACTTTTTAAAAAATATGGACGTAATTCTATTATCTTTTTATTTCTTCGAAAACCAAGAATATGAAATTTCATACGACTCTATGTGGTGGAAATGAAACATTCTCACAACGTTTACGGTAAGGTTATTAATGGAATATTAACAAAAATAATGGACGGTAACCTCGTTATATCTATCCACTACCAGATTGGAACATTGTGGTCATGAATTAGTGAATTGGTTAAATGTATTTCTAGTTTTACATTGGCAGTTCTCCCACTCTGTCGGGGGACCTAAGTACAATATTATAAATGGACACTAGCATTCCCGAACCCAATTGAAATTGGCCCTAAAATGAAAGTCTGACATCCGAAATTGAACTTATACTTACCGAGGGTAATAAAGAAACTGGTTTTATTCCACATAAAATTCCACAAGTTCTTCTGAATGACACCTTGTATACTTGTAAGTAATCTCCAACAATTTACTCTATGCCAAATGCTATCGCTTTTAAAAAAATTGATGGGCGTAATTGTATTATTATTTTTATTTATTCGAAAACCAAGAATATGAAATTTCATGCGATTGTGGTGGTTCCCTTTGAACCACCACATCAATGAAGTTCACCGTTTGTGCTATCCCATCAAATTGGAAGTCTATGAAGTTCATTGACATTTATAAATTTCAATTAGTAGCATGCAATATACTATGAACTTTTATTATGGTCAATTACGTTCGCTTTGGTCAAAAGCGGGCCAAGTTTCTATGCTAGTGGGCCAAAATGGTGAGGCCCACTTCAAAGCGATCCAACATCGATCCAATGTCTGTCAGTTATCGCTTAACATGACAAACATGCGATCTCGCATATGCTGTTGGTCAAACATAGGCCCGTTACTAAGTTAGTGGGTTGAAATGGTGAGATCCACAATTATATTAAGTGACTTTGCTACAATGTCGGCTCCATGTCAGTTTGGTCGACTGCTCTGTGACGTCGCTTCATCCGAGGTGGAATTCACAACGCTTCGTAACGACTATATATATGGAGCCCACCTTATATATCCCTTTAAAAATTTAACTTTTCCTCGAATATCAGCAGTCCCTTAACCCATCATTTCGAAGGTATGCTTCCTGGATTCCCTAGAGTTCTTTAATTTTGGTACAAATTTGATATGTATATGGTTTATTAGTGTGTTCTTAGTTTTTTGTATTGAAATTTGAATGAATTTTGGCCTTTAGTTTAGGAATTTGGTTGTATGTTCTTTCCTTTCAACCGGCCCTATTTTGTTGTGTATAACCTTTGTTTGTTTCAATTTTTTTACTGTTGATTATGTGTCTGTAACCGTTAAATATGAGATCACTGACTTGTCGATCGCTCTTTGTTTGAAGCGATCGCTTAGCGACGTTGCTAATTAAAGAAGTATGTGAACCCAACTTGAAAACGACGTCGCATTGTTCTCGCATAACCAATAGGTATTGCCAACTATATGGTGACGTTGCACACACATGTCAGCCATGTCAATTTCTTGTCCGAGAGTAACGTGCGATGCCTTTCTAAGAAAATAGATTAACTAAACCAATTTTTAATCAAATTTTAGAAATAATGGCCAACAGTGCTGGTTCAAGCAGACGTGCCCCAGTTGAGGTAAGTGATTTCTTGTTTGGATTTAAACTCATGTTAATAGCCAACAGTGTTGGTTGAACTAATTGTTTGAAGCTCTCATTTTCCACAGATGGCTCGAATGAAGCGGGAAGCCAAGAGGTCAAGGGAAAACACCGCTGAAGATGGCCCATCGCGCATCAAGAAGAAAAAAGACAATGCCCACCCCTCCACTGCCAACGTGGGACAATATACGCTTCATAAATGAGAAGGCACAAAAGTGTTTTGAAATGATCTAGGGCCGCAGGATAAAGGAGGTCAGGGTGATGAAGCCCGAAGATGTGGCACGACTCCACCTCGATGCTTTCCTCGAACCATTCAAACCATCAGGAATGGAAGGTTTGATATGCCTGGACATACTGATGTATGATACAGAGGTCAAGGAGTTCTACGCTAATTTCACTCGGCCCTCAACAGAAATATAAAGAACAAGAGTAAACGGGGTGGACATGGGGATGACGATGGAGTACATCAATCAAGTGATTGGATGCACATGCGGTGTGAAGGATCACCTGGAGGTTGAGCCTCTACGACTGTACTGCTGGGACAATTGGCCTCCACCGCTCACCGAGAATGACCAATCCAGGATGCTTGACCCAACTGAATGGTGGAGAAGTACTTCAAAATTAATGTGGGGAACGGGCTCATCCAACTAAGGTGGATCAAGATTGATGTTCTCAATCTCAAGGAAAGGATGATGTACAATATAATCGTACAAATTCTGATCCTGGCCAGACATCCTTTGGAGTGCACGATCAACGGAGTCTTCATGCACTACCACCTTGCGAAGAAGAAGGTAGTAAACCTCGGGTACACCACCATCCAGAAGATACACCAAGTGGCCATCACAAGGAGGAGTCAGACACTCCCCTACGGCAACGTCATCACTGCCATTCTAGAGAAGAGGAAGGTTCTGATCAATCAAAGGTGAAGATCTAGCCGAAGTATTACAATGCGACTACTTCGGGTAGAAGCATTAGCATTGGGAGGTGTGGACATGGATTGATCGCAATGTTCCCATAGGAAATTAGGAAGAGCTTCTGACAACCGGGACCAAGGAGACTACATTGGCTTCCAATGCAAAGGATCCTGCTACCACTAATACTCCTACCCCGCAATCAGGTATGAACGTTTATAGGTTTTATGGTTATACCAAAATATTCATTGTTTACATTTTATAATTTTAATCTCATTTAACTTATTTTTCCCAACGGGTCTTAAACATAGATCTTGGGGAATCCTCATGAAGGACGTGGCCGAGACCAAGGCCCTAGCGCAGCACTCAAACCACACTGTGCAAAAGATTTTGAATGAATTGGCAGAGCTGAAGTCTATGATTGTCAATACGATCAATGCACCTGGGGATGAGGTTCCTGGGGATGACGAGGATGGCGTGAGAATGACAGATGATGAAGAAGGGTCTGGTGACGACGATACCGACTCTTCCACAAAAGAGTCGGATGGAAATAGTTCATCGGTAGACGATATCCCAACCCCATCACCACCCCATTGATTGCCATGAATGTTATTTTTCGTGCATGATGATGAATTTTTCTTTGGATTTTCTTTGGGTATTTTGTCTTTTGCTTGATAACTTTTAATTTGTGGGATGTTTCATGAATATTGTATGCATGGTAGCAATATTAGTCTTTCCAATTTATTTCATTACATTTGAGACTAGATTTTGTGAACTTGGGATGGAACTTTTTCATGGTACATTTCAAGTTTTGGCTGTATTGGTTATCCATTGTTGATTTATTAGGTACGATGATGTCGAGTTAACCGATATGTTACCAACTAAGCTGCGACCTCACATGATTTAATTGGATTTAGGCACTGGTTTGGAGCGACGAGCATGTATGATGTCGCTAGTCCCAATATGCGACGTTGATTTGACATCGAGATAAATTCGGTGCACCCAACCCTGTGTGCGAAGTTGTTCAACTAGAAATTGACTACTGCTGCTAGGTCATACCAATGTTTCCGACATCACAACTACGTCGGTCATACTTATTACTTTGCATTTGTAAATTATTTACCCCGGTTATCACATAATAGTGGTAAAAAATATATTATTTACCTCGATTATTTTTTAGACGAGGTCAAAAATATTATTTACTTCAAAATTTTAACTCGGTTATTTGACCTAAGGAAAAAAACTAATGTAAAATGGGTGAAGTAATAGGTCCAGTTTCTTGTAGTGTTAGGTTTGAATTGTGTTGAATTTATGCTTTATAGTTTGGTCATTTGTTTTTAGGATCATGTGTTGTATGAACAACTAGAATTAAATATCATTTTAATGTAGGTAGACAGTAATGGATCACATTGAACTCATTGGTAAGTGATGCGGGTCAGCGTAATGTCCAGAATCAGCAAGGGGTGACGAGCCTGTTCAATTTCCCTGTAAAACAAGGTCCCAGGGAGATCCCGGAGCCATCTTCGATGCCTAAGTTATTATTTGTCTTGAAGTTTTTTTTGATAGGATAATTTCCATTACCAGTCTCTTTGGTCTGTGTATCTATTTATAGCCAGCGCGCTACGTAATCCTTGTTGATTGTGGTCCTCGTTGCTCCCGCCCTTTCCTGGTTATGGCCTTGAGGGGATGATCGTGGGTGTTGACCTTCTTCTCTCTCAAGCTAGGATTTGTTATGTACGTTGTGGTGCGCGTTCATGGTTTGTCTAGCCAATTTTCTGGTCGCGAGGTGTTGTCTTCTGGTTTAAGCTTTGTATGACTAATGAAGGTGTATATTATAAGCCCCCTAGCCAAGGATTCAATACAAAGAAACCGCTTTATTTTTTTTATGGAAACCAAGAAAGTGAATAAGGGTAAAATGAATGTGAAAATCCTTTGGATGGGTGAAGATATGGGTATGGCAGCGAAGTGAGCCTGGGCTTCTTCAATGAAGATATATCGGAAATATTTTTCTATCCTACTAAGGTATCTTATTTTTTGGGTTCTAACAATTAGTGGCCCGATAATATAACATTAGGCAGCTGATATAAATAGGGAGTTGAAGATTCGTGTAATCATCATTGCCTTAATCATTCCTGCGTGTTTTACTCCTAACCTTTTCAAGTATCGGAATATGAATAATCCTTTAATCTCGTGGAGCTTACTTCTCTCCCAAAATGGTGGGTAATATGAGTGTTTTGACCTTGACTAATGTGGCAGTGTCAAAAGAGTATTATACCTATTTATCCGGCTGTGTGGTCATGGCATCTCATACAAGTGATTTCATAATGCGGTTACCTCCTGGAATGCTTAGTGTGTATGAGTGTCAGTTGGAGTGTGGGTTGACTCTCCCTGTTCCAGAATTCTTCATGAGCATTTTAGAGGCTCATAGAGTTGCTCTTGCTCATATACATCTATGAGGAGTGACCATATTAGTTTTTTTAGCATGTATGTCATGAAGTTGAGGTAGAATTTATCCTACAGCTGTTTAATGATGTGGGTATGAAGGGGTATATGGTTCTTTTAGGCTAGTTATGGGAAATGTAAAAATGTTGAAATAGGTCCTGATAAATACATGGGCTGAGAAGATAGGTTTTCGTATGTGAAATGTTGTGGCTATGGGACGATGTCATCATGGAGTGACAAGGTATCTCTGGACCTGGAGCAAAATTGGGGGAGGAAGATGAGTCCCATAAAAGAACTTTGTGCCGATATCGTGAGGGTGGAAAGACCATTTGGCTTGCGAGGTATGGTACTACATCAGATTTATTGGTTTATGACTACTGTACTGATTACCAATTATGTTCCTATTCTAGTTGCGAGGTTTTATAGGCTGAGAGAACCATTTTCCAGCTATCAAGGTGCCAATGTGTATAGCAGCCATCAAGGGGATAAGTGGGCTCACCGAGGGGAAGCCTGTGCTACTAAGTGTATGTCTAGTAGGAGGGAATGACATAATAAGGGTCCTTATAAGATGCCGAAGTCAAGGATTGGCGGGACCATGCAATACGTCGCGAGGCGAGGGCTGGGTCTTCACTTCTTGATCTTCGAGGTGCATGGGTCATGCAAAAGGACATGCCCTACACCGTTACTTAGCATCACAGTCTAACTGAATAGAATGGGCCATAAAAAAAACATGACCGTGCCAATCTTCAAAAATTTTCGGGTTTCAACTCCTTCTCTTTTGCGCATTTCTATCTACTGGCACAATTAAATGCGTGACCTTTAGTTTACTACCATCCTTGCGAATGACCTTCTACGCTGAAGTGCTTACGAGAGATCCAGAATGAGGCTCACAAAATAGGATCTAAATGCTCGTAAGGACATAGCATCCATTAGCTCTAAATAAATCTAAAAAATGAGGGATTTAGGCAAGAAAACCAACAAAGGCTATCTAAACCCCTTGTGATGTAAACTCAACTAAACCTAACACTCAACCATACAAAAGATACTTAAAAGTGTGTTAAATGCATTGGTTCATACATGCTTCTAGGTGCAGATCACTGACCCTAGTAGATCAGCAAATCATTAGATATCGATTTCCACCTTTTGCAGGGTTTCACTACTTCAATGAGATATGTTCCATTCGTCATCACAACAGCATGAGTCACTAGAACTTTACCATCACTTGATTTGTCCTCCTTAATGAATCATTGTGGTCAACTTTGAATCATCTCCTCATTACAGCATCCTTATTTTTCCTTCACCTCCACCTTTGAGCCACCACAATCACCCTGACGCTGACCGTGGAGCAACCCAACATATTTATAAGTGGGATATTTCACAAAGATACTCGACAATGCCATACCTGCACACCATAATGGTTGAAAAATGATTAACATAAATCACATATGTCATTAGCAACACATATAAGGGACAATTACAACCTTTCTTCGCTCTAGGTCTCCCTATTTTCAGCGGATAAGAATTCAAATCTTATGTCGGACTCGGGTCATGAAACTGGAAGTTGAAAGACTTGCGTTGAAATTTTTAAAAATGGCCGACATGTACATTTATACATAGCATGCAACCATGGATATGGTTTCCAAGGGATGTATTTCATTTTCCAAGGTGGAATGTGAAACAACTCACTTTAAACTGTTATTGACATTCATTATTACATATATTCTCTCCAACCGTCATTTTTAACCCAACACCACGAACAAATCATATCCAAAAAAATTTCACCCTCATCTTCATCCAGATATGTACACCAAGAAAAAGAAAGTTATGAAGACATCATTCGAATCTCCACCGGATGAGATTGTTGTTTCTATTCTTAGACGAGCTGTAAAAAGTTCATTACAAAACTTTCGAAGTATGAAACTTTGCTATGTTTTTGCTTTTGTTAATCCCAACATTTGTTTCCCCATTGTTGTGCTAAATAAATGTTCGATCGTTGGTCACTTATGTTGTTTTCGTACAGTATAGTTGTCATAGCTTTAACGGTTCTTCCAACCAAGCCTTGATATATAAAATATCATTATTTGAACATGTTGCACTTTAAAATCGCCTGATGTAGAAAATCGATTCGATAAATTTATGAATGCATGCATTGAGAGCGGAAATCCGAAAGCCTTGAACATGAGATGAGTGATTAGTTTGTATGTGTCAGATTCAGTGCGTGAATACTTTTTGGTAACTTATTCTTTTATTTTTATCCGTTTTCGAAAGGAATTTATTGGGGGGAAATTCCAGCCAATGATTTTAAAATCCTTGAAAAAACTGATCGTTTAAGGCATCTAAGAGCTTATTTTGTGATGGTAGCATTTAAAATATTTTTGTTAGGTGAACATATGCAGTTAGAATGGATTAGTTTGATGCGTCTGAAGAATTCAATAATTGATCCCATGAAGATCAATGATTTTCAACGATTGTTCAAAATTGTAAGGACTATTTTTATTCTAAATGAAACAATTGGGAAATTTTGTCGTCCAAAATTTTGTTTTTCAAATCACGTATTAAGAAGATTTGGTTGGGATGACGAAAATGAGGAAACTATTGTGCTGCATGTCATTGCAAACAGAAATCGCTCCATGGTGTGAATATTTTAATCCTCACAAGTAGAAACCTCTATGTAATCACTACTGGAAAACAGGTTTATACGCACTGGTAAAAAATCTCCAAGAGTTGATGTCGGTGTAAATGTTTAGAGTTGCACCGGTACGCCGAATGTTTTTTAGAATACTGGTGTCTTTGGTAATAATGTTTCGTACCGGTGCAAGAACCGGTGTGTCAAACACGTAAATTTTGTTCAATAAATAAGATTCACACTGGTACAACAGTTGTCGGCGTAACTTAGCGGTGCTATTGGTATTTAGTGCACCGGTTCATTTTACCAGTTCATTTTTCAGAGCTTATGTTTAGAGGTGGCACCAAAAATATGAATCATGCACCGGTATTTCTTATTACCGGTGCATATGACCCAAAAATGCAGTAATTTCCAAAAACAATTAGCACCGCTATTGTTTATTACTGGTGTGTAATTAATTTTTATCATGTTATTCCATTTGTACCGTTATTTGATGAAATTACAGGTGTATAATATGCATCTAGTGCTCACCTACCACCTTTTTTGGCGGGTTAAAAATGGGGAATGGGGAAGAAGAATTCATTTGAGGGTTGTTGAAAGCATTGAATGATCTCCTATGAAGACCCTTAAAGGTACCATTTTTTTGAATATGTTGATGTCTATTATTGATTGTTATTGATGGTTTTGGTATGGAGACATATATATCTTGTGTGTTTGATCATCTTAAGGTGATTGGGGTAGCATTGTTGATATTAGTTTGTCATTTTTTCCAAGGTTGATGTAGTTAATGCTATGGTTATTGATTGTCATATTGTGGAGTTTGTACTGAATGTGATAATTGTAATGTGGAATGATGTATATGTTGCAATAATGATATTGCATGATTCGTTTGTGGTAATGAAATTGTATTGTAATTGATTGTGTGGAAGTTTGATTATTGCACATTTATTGATGTGTAGAATTGTATCGTTCCATCGAGGGCATAAGCATGTGTATTCCAACGTTATTAGGGTGAGCAAAGAATATATTGGTTTTGTGGATGAGTTTTAGGAGCATGCTTTTAGTCTTGAGAAATGGATATTGTGTCATTTTCATGATTATAGATATCGGAATTGTACTGACAATAAGGAATGCTGAGACTCCATTCATATAGTAGGGGGTTTGCAAAAGATTATGTGGTGTGGACATTTCATGTGGAAAAATCACCCCCGGAGGTGGTAGTTATTAGTGAGGGAGAGTGTTTTGGAGATGTAAAATTGGATGACATGTGCGAGGAGGTAATTGATGAATTTAGAGGAAGGCCTGAGGTTTTGGCTAACTTTCTTGGTGAGAAGGATAAGTCATTGTATCCTGGTTGCAAGAAGAAAGACTTGGTCATGTCATGTCTGATGGAGTTGTTTAATTTGAAAGGTTTTGGTTCATGGAGCGATGCTAGCATGAATAAATTGCTTAAATTTCTGAATGAGAAACTTTTGGCCGGTAATGGTATACAGGACAACCTTCATGAGGCTAAGAGAATATTGTGTCCGATGAGAATGTAGTCTGAAAGGATATATGCTTGTTTTAACGATTGTGTCTTATATAGGGGTAAGTTAAAGGATAAGATTGCTTGTCCCATATGTAATGTTTATCATTATAAGAGAAGGAGAAATATGGCCGTAGATGGAGAGCTTGTTGTGTTGGTGAGGAGGCGGTTGTGGGGAAAATGTATGTGGTACCTTCCAATTATTATAAGGATGAAAAGGTTGTTTAATAATGCTAAGGATGCAAAGAACTTGACATGGCACGTGGATAGGGAAGGTTGTAAAAATGATGATATGATTCGTCATCTGGTTGATGCCGACCAGTGGAAGAATTTTTATAAGATGTATCCAAATTTTGCTTTCGAACCTAGAAATTTGAGAATGACTTTGTGTACCGATGGTATGAATCCTTTCAATAATATATCCTTGAAACACAGTTCATGGCCCGTTATGCTTTCCATTAACGATATCCCCCATACTTGTGCATGAAGAGGAAATATGTCTTGATGCCTATTATGATTTCAGGGACCAAACAACCTGGAAATGACATTGACACTTGTCTTGCCCCTTTGATAGAAGATTTGAAAGTGCTATGGTGTGTGATGGTTTTCTTGGTAAGGAGTTTACCATGAAGGAAATGCTTTTTGTACCATAAATGATTTCCCAACATACGGAAACCTTTTCGGTTATGTAGTCAAAGGCCACAGGGCTTGTCCTATTTGTGAGGATGAGACCGAATACCATCAGTTGAAAAGTGGGTAGAAGACAGTATATTTGGGTCACCAAAAATTTCTCCCGTTGAAGCACAAGTTACGAGATAACATGGTGGCATTCATCGGTGGGAAGGAGAGGATAAAGGCACCTAAACCGTTGAATGGTGTGGTTATTCACAACAAGGTGAAGAAATGAATGTAGTTCTTGGTAACAAGTTATCAATTGTTGGTGTGGCTGTAGAGGGGCTGTGGAAGAAACAATCAATTTTCTTTGATATGCCGTACTGGGAGAATCTTCAGGTTAGACAATGTTTGGATGTTATGTACATTGAGAAGAATGTTTTTGAGAGTTTATTAGGCACGCTACTGAACATACCCGGGAAAACTAAGGATAGCTTAAATTCATAGAAATATTTGGTGGAGCTGGGCATTCGGTTGGATATGGTACCGAAGGTTAGAGAGAAGCGAACGTACCTACCTATCCCTCCTTACAATCTATCAGTTACTAAGAGGAGGTCGGTGTGTGAGAGCATTCAAGGCATAAAAGTACCATCCAATTACTCTTCTAATGTTAGTTGCTTTGTGAATGATGAATTGTGTCTTAATGCTTTGAAATCGCACGATTGTCACTTCCTTATGCAAAAATTGTTGCTCGCTGCGATCAGAGGCTATTTGAAAGAGGAAGTTAGATTTTTTGATTATGCATTTGTGTTTCTTCTTCAACTCGATATGCAGGAAGAATATCAGCAAGCATAGTTGGATGAACTGGAGCAGGAGGTTGTTATAGTTTTATGTTATATGGAGAAGTTCTTTCCCTCGTTATTCTTTGACCCCATGGTCCACCTCGTGATACACTTAGTTAGGGAGATACGTATATGCAGACCTGTTGGGATGCATTAGATGTACCCATTAGAGCGTCACACAGCTATTTTGAAGGGTTATCTTCATAATAGAAGTCGCCCTAATGCATCGATTGTTCAGAGGTAGATCACTGAGGAGATCATCGAGTACTGTACTTCGAACTTGGTTGGAAATAGAGTTATTGATGTCCCCGGTGGAACACTGCAACAGGTGTCATGGGATTCCACGGTCGAAGGGTGTGCTTCATACACCCTTGAATGCTGACTTGATGATTGTTCACCTGTATGTTTACGTAATAGTAGCGAGACCACAATATATTTTCAAGAACATGTTTCCATGCTGGAAAAGATTCATCCAGATTGATCTTCGAATAGAATATAGGTAGAGCATTCTTCAAGCTTTGTTAACTGGTTTTACAAGCGGTGCAATGTGGAAGGGATTCCCAGGAAGCTACGATTGTTTGCAAGAACACCGAACTGCACTGTCAGACGATACCAAGGTTATAACATCAATGGCTTCAGTTTCTCTACACTGGGAAGGATGGCAAGAGCACAAAGAAGAATAGTGATGTATACATTGAATCTGAATCTATGTGGCAGGCTAGCAAGAGAGACAAACATCATGTTATTGTAGTGATGCCTTTTTGTGGGGTGATTGAGGAAATTTGGGAGTTGGATTAAGTAGAGTTCAAAGTTGTTGTGTTCAAGTGTTGTTGGGTAGAACATGGTTCAAATGCTATCTGGTGGAACATGGTTCCAGTGTTGTGCTTGAAAAACCAATGGGCTTCACACTGATGAACTTGAATCGTGTAGGATACAAAGATAACAAGTTCATCTTAGCTGCCCAGGCGCGAAAGGTTTTTTACATCAAGGACCCGTCCAATGAGAATTTGTAGGTGGTGCTTCATGGTAAGAAGTTTTACTTTGAAGAGGAAATTGATTATCCTGTCATAATTGATAGTCCTGAGTTTCCATCAGTATTTCCTGGTTTGGAAGATGTCAGGGGATCTCTGGTGGGACGGAATTCTCATGGTGATGGGTTGTGGGTTGACGAGAGCGATGAAATCGTGGGTGGGGATAATGTGTTGAAGCGTAAAAGATAGATAGTTATCCCCATGTATTTATATTTTCTCCTACTGATTTGTGTAATACTCACCCGCATATTTCGTGAAGTATATGACATTAATCATATTTTGCTCATTCCAACCCTGTGTTTTTTTATATGAAAGTATTTTTATGATCCATGTTGTGTTTTATACGTAGGCACCGGTATTTTGCACAATAGCACCAATATAAAAACCAGAGCTAGTTACTTAGAAAAATAGTTATTTTGCTCTCGGGTCTGGAAAAAAATGTAATTTCCATTTAAAGCAGCTGCATGCAGCTGCCCTTTTGAATAATTTACACCAATTTTTTCAACATACCGATACTTATACTGGTGCTGGGAACTTAAAAAAAAGTTAGTTTGCTCTCGAGTCCTAAAAAATGTAATTTCCATTTAAAGCAGTTGCACCTGCTTTTTAATAGTGTACACCAGTATTTTCAATACTTGCACTGGTAGTTATACTGATGCTAGGTACTTAGAAAAAAAGTTACTTTTCTCTCGGGTCGGGAAAAAAATGTAATCGTCATTTAAAGCAGCTGCATGCAGTAGCTTTTTTTTCAATAATGCACACCGATATTTTCAACAATTGCACCGGTACATGTAACAATACTAGGTATTTAGAAGAGGAAAAGTTACTTTGCTTTCGGGTCTGAAAAAAATGGAAATGCCATTTAAAGAAGCTGCACGCAGGTGCTTTTTTGAATATTTTACACCAGTATTTTCCATGCTTGCATCAGTACATATACCATTGTTAGGTACTTTGTGAAACATTAGGTTGAATATGAATATTTATACACCGGTATTATGTTGAATTTACCGGTGTAAGTCTGACCATAATCAATATTAACAATTTCAGCTTCAAAATATCACAATATTAACATTCAAAAGTTGCAACTATCTCCCCCCTCAAGGAATTCTAACGGAGGTCCGAAAATTTCCCAACAACGGAGCTTACAGAATAAGGTAATTCATATCTACTTCTTTAAACATATGCTTAAATTTCCTTTGTAATTTCATATCCATGAATAAATGGTTTCATATGATGAATAATTTGGGTCGCATCCAAGTTGTTTGATAAAATGGTTGAATGTTGTTTTTAGGAAATGGACCCTGAATTCAATTTGAAAAGGACACGCCATGCATCCTCTCCTTCTCAACCACTCTTGTCGAAGCAGAAGTACCCGAATGGTACTTTTATGTTCGAGAAGGCTAGGTTCGTACATGAATCATGTAAAGAACGCCGACATAACCCAGAGAGAGGAATAGAGGTCTCTTCCATTCCTACAAACAATTCGAAGTTTTGGGTGGGAAAAATTTTGCGAGACTCCACCCGCTTTCAACCTCAGCTCCATGAGTGAGTTCTATGCAAATTTGAAATGTCGACCAACACTGAAAAAGGTGTATTTTAGAGGCAAACTTGTCCCTCTCGCATCTGAAGCTATAAATGAGTTGTTCAGGTTGCCCAATGTTCCAAGAGATGAGGACAAGTTCCTTGCTTTCCATACTCACGTGGGGGATTCCTACTACTATTTACAAGATACGGTTGACAGGGAGATCGTCAAGATAATAACTAGGGTAGGAACCAACGTAGATGAGTTCGTCAAACCTGGGTGGACCAAGATTCCAAAGAATGCTCTGACTCCAGAAATGAATGAATGGTATCACTTTGTGGCTTCCAGAATAAGTCCTGTTACGGTTAACACAGAAGTCCACAAACACATGCTCACCTACTTGTACACAATAAAGAAGCAACTTTGATGGAATCTTGGTGATAAGATCGTGAACCAGTGGAGCATGATGATTTGGAACCATTTTCTTGCTACTTGTAAAACCTTGAATTCCGAACCATTCTGGTATTTTGATTAACTTAGACTGTGTGAAACTTGCTAATTTTTTATAAATTAATTCATTGGATGATAATGATGGAATTAATTAATTATAATGCTTGTTTTTTTATGTTACAAAAAATAGGAAATGTTCGGCTTTGTTGGGTAAAATTACACTACAAACACACAAATTATCTCTAACACAAATAACAGCACTTCAACATAGGTCATCACGTGTATGAAACCTTCATTATATGAGCCATATTGTTGGAATATTTTTTTTGTACAAATCGAAGGTATGGGGTTGGCCTAATAAATTTTTGGGCCATGGTGCAATTTCTGGTAAACTTTGGTAAACAATCAATGTTTATTTTCTCATTTCATTCTATACACCCCATGCAGCAGAAATGCACGGTAATGATTATGTTCTATTGAATTGCATTTTAGTGCGACTAATTTATAATTTCGACGAATCCAAGATTCGTGGGGGGACTAAAGTGTAGAAAGTAAAACGTTTACTCATACAACGAAATACAAATTCACTTGAGCCGGATGGCTCTCCAGACTACTGGGATGTAATTCTAAATTACAACCGTCAAGAAATGAACGGGTTGGGGCCCTTAAGTAATGTTGGAAGATCATCGAATTCCACATTGTGACTTTGAAGAAAATCATTACCGGTTCACCTAGAACATGTAATAGTGCTTTGGAGAATTTACCACCGGGGCAAAACTATTTTCTAAGTCACATTTAAGGCTAGAATATTAAATTTGGTATATTCTTTATTAGCAGAAAGTAACGGTAACGCAAATCCAATTTGGATGACCTAATTGCAAGAAATGAAGATCAACAAGTTGTACAATCGTAATAACCAGGACGGTCCAACTATTAAACTTAAATATTAGGGTATATTATTAAGTCCAATTGCGATCCATTGAATAGTGGTCGAAGGGGTGAGTGTAAATGTTTGGGGTCATTGTGAAAATTTTAGTAAATATATGAATCAATATTAAATTTATGTTTTGGTGCTAATGGTTCAATCAAATTAGGTTTGAAGTCTAATAAATTAAAGAAACCATTAATTTGTCATATTCGAGTGTCAAAAAAAGTATGGGGGTGTAAATGTAAAAATCACAGAAGTTGGTGTAGGCAAGGAAAACATTTGTACACCGGTAATATGTTTGAAAAATACCGGTGTACATGTCGAAATTTTTGGTGGTCAAATTTCAAAATTAAATTTTCATTTTGAAAAAATGCGGGAAAATTTTTACACCGGTAGATTTCATATACGCACCAGACATAACTACCGGTGCTAGATACTTAGACAAAAATTCCTCAACTTGCTCTTGGGTTACACACATTTTGTTAATAAATGATTTAAAGCAACCATTGGCAGCTGCTTCACATTATTTCTGCACTGGTAATTTTATTAATTTGCACCGATACTCATACAAGTGCTGGATACTTATCTAAAAAAACTTTAACTTTCTCTTGGGTTATACTCATTTTGGAAAAAAAAATTGATTTAAAGCAGCTACTGACAGCTGCTTTCTATTATTCCTACACCAGTAATTTTTTAAACATTTGCACCGGTATATGTACAGTTGCTGATTACTTAGAAATTTTTTTAAACAAATTATCTCGGGTTAATAAAAAATTAATTAAAGCAGTGGTACGCAACTGCTTTTACAGGATCATGTACACCGACATATTATCATTTGCACCGGTTATTTTACCGGTGCTAGGTCCTTAGAAACTTTTCAGATATCTAATACATTCTTCATTCCCAATCTTACACCGGTACTATCTATTTTACCGGTGTAGGAAAAACGAGTTTTTTTTTTAAAAAAAAAGGCAGTTCCTTCGTTCACAAATCACTAACTCCAATCAACACACCCCTTCCCATTCCAGTCCTCCCTACAACTTCCATCAAATTGAACTACCATAACTCCTCATCAATTACCATAACTTCCTCACCCTAACTCTTCATCATCCACCATAATATCCTTTTCTATAAAAGGTAGAAGAGTATGCAAATGACTTGTCCAAGGCAGGTGGAAAATATGGTGAGGGATTCGACAAGTTTGAGATTAAAAGTTGGTATAGACAGCGTGGAACTGCGACGTGTGAAACCATCATGCTTGCAAAGGAGAAAAATCCTGTGCCTGTTGCTTTTCAGTTCCACGAGAAAGAGGTGGTTTGCATGAAGAATTGGACATCGTGGAAGGCTTACGGGAATTACACATTCCGACGGTGCATCAAATTCGGAACGTGCGAACAGCGGAGCGATGTCCCAGACGATGTAAAGGAAGTGTCGTTGAATGATGTATTGGTAAGCTCTTTGATTAATTTTTGGGCCTATGCTTAATTATTTATTCCGTAATGAACGCATGATTAATGTTTCCCTGTGCATATCTTTCAATACAGGCAAGCTTCAGTATTGAAAAAAAATGACCGAGGTTCAATTGTAAATGTTGAAGAAAGATGTGTAAAAGAAATCAAGAGACCAACATAGGAACTGGAAGACAAAGGTGACAAACAAATACATACATGACGTGGATAATGGACTTAAAAATTGAAGGTTAAACCAGGGTACAAGTATAAATGGATGGATGAGCAAGAGTGTAATTTGTTTGAGAGAAGACACTGGACAGAGGAATTCCAGGTATTATTTACTAAAATTTACAATAGGAAAATATCGCTAACATCTATTGGATTACTATCTTCATTAATCAATTTGATGGCAAACTAATCCTTCCCCTTAGGCGATTAGAAAAAAGGCAACTGAACAAGCTTCAGCAAAGAAGTACACCTACCACATTGGGAGGAAAGGGAACTGAGATGTCGTAGAGAGATTTTATGAGCAACTTAAGGAAAAGGAGAGGAAGAAGCTAACCGATAAGAGATTCACTGAGGAGTAGATTGAGAAGAAACTGGAGAATAAGGAATTCAAGCCGGTCAGATCTCTTGTTTACCTGGAGGCCAACAAGGACAACGATTAGAAGTACACCTCCAAAGAGGTTCAAAGAATTGCTACAGACATCATAAGTTCTTTCAATTGCTTGGACATTAAAAAAACTAACATTTGTTTCTCCATTTTTCATTCATAAGTTTGCATTTCATTTACAACACAGTTGAGAATGAACGAGGAGAAGGAATGAGGGGCATTGATATTGTATCCGGGTGAGGACATTCTCATAAAGGCTACAAAAAAAAGGATCACCCGAGTAGGTACGGGGGACTCGAGCTGGTCTACCCAAATCAGTGGTTGTTTCTCATCTCACTCGCAGTAAGTGTTGTAGCAGTTCCTTGAGCAAGAAAAAACCACAGAAGAGAGCATCAAATGATCAACCGGTCATGAAGGTCATGGTGTCATACCAAGCATCTACTCAAGGGTTTCGTAGCTGCAAATGTTGTACAAATCCTGCCAGGCCTAGATGATCCAAATAAGTTCATCGAAAAGGCCATGGAGGACTTTGTTGCAGGTGTGTCAAAGTCAAGTGGAGAGCCCAGCGATGGAAAATATGATGAGGAGGTATGCCTACATAAATAAATCTACATTCTTCTTAATAAGCTTTACATCTTCAAATCTTTAATGTAAGAGTTAATATTTTCTGCAACTATCTAACTTGCAGGATGGAGAAGATGTTACTTTGTATGTCAAAGACATTATCAATAGGAAGCACATGGTCGCACATGGGTTGCGACAAATCCTTCGTCATCAACATAGCCAGCAAGGTGGTGTGGCTGCGTTAGAGTTTCAAGCCAATATACCATTCTAGGGTCGGATTGCCCTTAGTCGACCACCAGTTCAACAACTTTGGGGAGGCATTGGATAGCGTAGTTGATTGGCTTGTCTCTTTGATAGGAAAGGGAGACGAGCAACCTAGTGAGAATAATATAGAAGATTACTACAATGAATTGGGCGACGATGATGCGGAGATTCAGATTCTCACCGATGATGAGGTACATTCTTGTTCACCTTCAATATCATTTTCAAAAAAAATAGAATGACACGTGTTGTTGCCAAAAAATATTAATAATGAATTTTTGGAACAGGGTAAAATGGGTACATCTTCTGGCAGGCGATCCCACTCAATCACCAATTACAGGCCGTCATCGAGACTGAAATTCAGCAAAAAGCCACCAAAACATGTCCTTTGCTATACCACACCCAATTGATTTTCATGACCTATCTTCAAAAAATTTACTTACTTCTAAGTGCATTTGTTGTAAATTCTCCCCCTCCCAGATTTATAACAAGTGAAACTTGAAGGATTTCCCACTGATGGAGAGATTCATCATCGATTGCAATGCGGCTATCATGATAAAGAATAATGACTGTATGTTCTTCCCAGTTTTTCGTCTGTCAACCTTTGCAGTCAAGTGGACAAATGTAGTGGGCATAGATATACTGTTCGAGTTCGGCAACAAGCTCAGAAATTACAACTCGATGATCTGGATCGATAATGCACAAATGGATGTGTGAATGAGGTGAGTTCTGAACCTTAAATATTTACTAGTATTTTTAATCAATAAGGATTCAATGCGTTAATTGTCTTTACTGTAACAAGCACCTCTATGCAAAAGTCTATGAATCGAATGCCGACAGCATCCAATTCTACCTTTCAAGCACCAAAAATTGATCGACATCGACAACGAGGTCGAACGGAGTTTTAACAATAACACAATGACTATAATAGATGCTCAGTTTTACATTGTGCCCTTCATCAGAATGTAAGGCATTTTCCCTGTTTTACCAATTACGTTTCTAACCTCTTCCATTTCATTACTTAATTTTTTTTTCTTTTCCCCGCAGCGATCACTGGTACCTCGTCATATCCATCCTAGCACGGATGAGGTTTTTACACTAGGCACACTGTCGGGGGGTATCAAACCAACCAACTTGATTGAAAATAGGGTGATTTCTAGGTATTACGATAAATAAAATTGATAATAAATTACTGTAATTTTCTCCAAAAACTTGACATTGTAATTTACTTTCATGAAAGGCTTGCTTGCACGTACCAAAGGGAGAATAGGAAGACGGAACCAAAACCCGACTACACATGGAGTATCAGCAATATAAAAGTAAGTCATTAAATTCTACAAATCAATATCAGCAACATCATTTATTAATTTAAAAAAATGGTGACGAATTATGCCATTTTTATACAGTACCAAACTCAGCTTGGTTCGTGGTAAGGTTGGTACTCCATCATGCTGTACATGGAAGAATTAGTTCTTCACGCAAAGTCAAACAATATCCTTGAGGTAAAAGTCACTTTTAAAAAAAATACTTATTCATAATTTCTATTACAGACAAAATTGTACACTAACATTATAACTGTAAATGTCACAGATCTTCCCATAGGACCAAGAGCCATACCATATTTACGAAATTCAAGCTGTTGCTGAGAGATGGTGCGGGGCGTGGATCAATGAGTACCAGCAAAAGGCAAATACTTTGTTGCAACTGTTAGATGATAAGAACAACATCATATGTTTACAATTTAATTTGTGTGTTTTATAATATTGAATTTGTGTTGTCGGTTTAAGGTCCAATTCATAGAGAATTTGTGTGGTTTTTTAAATTTATGTGCATTCAGGGTTCTTAAACATTTACATAAATTCGTGACTTCCGCGATCAATATTTTCATACATTTGTAGTTTCTTACAATTTGTTTGGTTCAATTTATAGTAGTTTTGATTCACTTTTTTCGGGCTGTAAATGCCCTGAAAATGATCTAGGAGGGACCACTAGGAAACAAATAGGCCACTGCAAAAAAATATTCAAAGTTACACCGGTACTATTCTTGGATACCGGTGTAAGAAAATTATTCAATTTATAGTAGTTTCGATTCGTTTTTTTCTAGCTGTAAATGCCCTGGAAATGATCTGGGAGGGCTCACCAGGAAACAAATAGGCCATTGCAAAAAATTATTCAAAGTTACATCGGTACTATTCTTGAATATCGGTGTAAGAAAATAAACTCAGCAAAATGAATATATTATTACCGGTGTAACATCATATTCAAAAGGAACTGGAAAGTTATAGAAAATACCGGTTCAAATTTTACCGATGCAATTATAATATACCGGTGTACCTTTATTCTTCATTATACAGATGCAATTGTATTTTAGGATTATACATCAATACTCATCACAATATCGGTGCAATTGAACAATACCAATATACATCGATATTCCTCACTATATCGATGAAATTGTTGTTGTGCCCCTTAGAATAAGGAATATACCTAAACATGTATTTTTGTCTACACCGATAACATATTTTGCAGTGCTTGAAATACACATCATTTTGAAATTCCTAGCACCGATATAAAATAATGACGCATAAGGTACTATACACATGTATTTTTATACCGGTGCCTATGTAACGACCAAGTACAATGCTATATTTATGGACCGTATTTTGTGGGGGAGATTTTACTGTTGAATTTGTGGGAAAATACCGGTTCTATTGACCCTATCCTGCAGTAGTGAATGTTGTAGTAGTGTAGGCTTTTTGGGAAATAAGTTTTAATCCACTATCCTTGGTTCCGGAACCCTATGATGATTGATTTTTAAACTGTTTTACGAATCAATCTGTAATGAGCGAGTATAGTGCAGAAGATTTGACATGTGCGCTCTTTTTGTTATTTATAGAGACCTAATTCCAATTTTTAATTTTGTTTTTCAAAACCATTTAGGGGACTCCAACACATTTCTGATGGCATAACTTGGATTGCATGATATATTTTAAAATAAATAAATATAAGCCAACCCCTGTCTTGAAACAAGCTTCAGAGTCGGAAGTTGACGAGACTTTATGTCAAATCCTAGCCGATATGATTTCAGCCATCAAAAGTATAATTTAATGAAAAAGTGGTTGACAATATTCTAATTTATATAATTGATAAAAGATGACACAAATTATTAATCTTAGTTATGATATTGGAATTACAACAGGTTCATTTTTCTTAAGTAGTTACTTCCAAATCACCTATATACCAAACACAGTTCCGATATCGAAACATTTAACGTTCTTTGAATATGTGATCCATGCACGACGGATGACCACCGTTCAACCTCCAAGCAACAATTCCAAATCTATTTAACCCCCTATATCGCCCCAAAAACTTAATCATCTAACTCTATCTAAATTGTTCTTCTCTAGTTACAATTTTCCTTCCCCACATCCAACCACCAATTTGATTACATGGATTCATCAGAGAGGGAGGATATTCGAAATCTTTTCAAAGGTAATTTCTCATCTCTCTAGATTTTGGATCTAAAGTAGTGGTTCATTCGGGTAAGTTTTTCATGAACACTGTTAATTGAAAGGAGCAACCTATGTTAATAGAGCTTCAAATTTCATTAATCTATTTTTCCATAGCCTTCGTTGTTACAACTTATCTGAAGATTTAGATTTTCGGGAGAACCCTAGACCAGCGTTCTTACTCGGCCCATTATTAAAAATATGAAATGCATTTTCCCGGGTTTGTGTAATTCTATACAAGATTTCAATTACAAAAAAAACCACGGAATACAAGATTGCTGCAAGCCAAGTTGTCATTTGGCACAACACGATTATGAGAACAAGAAATGGAATGTGAGGTAAGTGTTCATTTGAGCAAATGTAAAACACACATCTCTTTGCTACCTAGGGATGTTGACATAGAATTCAAACTTTAATAATCCTTTCTCTTAACGTACGTTACGTATGCTCGGAAACCTAGTGTGTCAGTTGATGACGGCACCAGTTCGTGGCTCCAAACCCGGTTCAAAGTTTAGGGAACATGATAAAGTTCTCCGCAATAAGTGACTTTCTCGCAATGCTCGTTACAATTTACTACAATACCATTTGGTTTCATTCATTTTCAATACTTATGCTATGTAGTTAATGCTGGATCCAATGCCTAAGAGTCTTTTTATAAGTTCTTGTCAATAAAACTGCATTCTACAGGTATTGTTCTTCATTTTGTTTTGTTGTAATGCACAAGGTGTTATGGAAATGGTTTTAGTTTCGAGACAAATATGAGTTTATATCTACATCGCAGTAGACGGTCTCTAATTCGTAAATTGGGAAAATGATCATTACGATTTTCGATAGTACACTACTTCAAACTAAGTCTAATGTAACACTTTGAAAGTGTTTCTTTAGATGCTAATAATACTAAGTTAGACCTATTGCAACACGATTACAAGTATTATCTTAGGTGATTTTGCATTAGATCTAACCTAACACTTTTCAAGATTTAACACTTTTAAATGTTTAAGTAACACTTTATAAGTTATTGTAACGTTTTAATAAGTGTTGCTAGAAAAGTGTTAAGCTAGATCTAATTTGTAGTAGTGGTAGAACCACTATCGTAACTAAACTCGAATGGACATGAAATGTGTAAGTTTAAAAATGAAATTGACCTTAAGATCAAGTATCACAACTGCAACTACTAGAATGACAACAAACTAACTGATTATTCTACCGAGCTCTGTTTATGCCTCATGATGAATTTAATTACGAATTTGAATTTGAATTCGCTGGTGTAGCAGTTCCAGCGACAAACCAAATTCCAAAATTTTGAATAGAGGCATAAAATATGGAACTTCCATAATCATAAAATTAGACGGCATAAAAAAGGGGAATCGCAGCAGAAACAACATCGTGCTATTCACTATAACACAGCCATTATACACCATCGTGCACCATGGTTTGATGAACAACGACAGTGTCAAAGACGACATTTCAAAAACACTATCCTATGGCCAATTTAACTGCCCTTGACATCACATTCCTGCACTAGTGCGTGTAAAAGTGGATTTTCCCAAAATATTGCGGAAAGTAAATGGCAAGCACGGTATATTAATCATCATACAATAACAGGTGGATTCACAGTCAACCATCCCTTGTTCTTTCTTTTCTCCAAGGCAAAGTTTTATACAAAAGAAATTACAATGTAGTCTTTCTTAAGGAATCCAAAATCTCCAAAACTAAAGAAATAATGGACATATAAATTGTGAACGATTTAAACTTGATTTTAATTAGCCTCCGGCAATCTCATAGTCGTATTGGGGATGATTAATGAACAATAGTTGCCATATCTTCCGAAACAAGTTAATCCCTCACCAACTCTTCGCTTCTTAGGTTAGGTGGGTGAAATCAAGCTACATTACGGTCAATGGCAGAGTCCGATCAAAGCCGCTTTCACGATGGACTTTAGGTTTCGGTTTGGACCGATTGATGGACTTCTTTTTCTTGGCTTCGAACTCCATTCGTCTACCAGAAACTCCTTTAGAATTATACGGAACTAACATGCATTTTCCCCCGTTTTGAGATGCCATTCCTCCTGCCTCCTTTGTGGCGCCGCCAAGGACAAGGATCCTCGTAATCCCCGAATAATGAAGTGATTCGGCAATCTGCAAAGCTGAAACGCCCTTGTTTGTTCTTGCTTCGACATCAGCTCCCTTTTTCACAAGCAACTCAATCACCTCGGCGTGCCCCGACTCAACGGCGCAGTGCAAAGCTGAGTAACCGTCCTCGTCCCTGGCGTTGACGTCCACTCCGTTTTCAACCAGCGTCCGGACCGCGTCGAGCCTTCCTTTGAAGGAGGCCCGGTGCAGCGCCGTCCAGCCGTGCTGATCGCGGCCGTTGATGATCGCACCGGTCTCCAAAAGCCGGTGGATGGTTCTGACCTCCCCTTTGCGTGCAGCCGCGCACAAACTGTCGCCTAAACGTAGCGCGTCGAAGAGGCGGTTATGGCCTTGCTCGGCCGCGACGTCGTAGGCGGTTCTCCCGAACCTGTTCCGGATGTCCTTGTTTGCGCCTTTCTGAAGGAGTAGCTTCACCATCTGCTCGTCTCCCAAGCCCGCGGCTATATGCAATGGAGTATCTCCGTCGCCGCTATTGCGTGTGTCCGCACGGGCGCCGCTCGCGAGAAGAAGGCGAGCGCAATCTCTTCTCCGTTCCTCCACGGCTAAGTGTAGAGCCGAATCGCCGTCTTTAGTGAGTGCGTCCACGTTAGCTCCCTTGAGTAAAAGAAGCCTGAGAACCTCTGCATGGCCGGAGGCAGTGGCGAGATGGATCGGTCCCCAGGTGGATGATTCAGACCGCTCAGTGCTAGCGCCGCGGGCCAATAACAGCTCCACGATGAGAGCTTCTCCGGATGTAGCCGCGGCTTCCAACGGAGTAGACCCTGACCGGCTTCGACCCTCCATATCGGGGTTAAACTCGAGGATCAATTGAACGAGTTCCGGCCTGCATTGAGCAATGGCCAAATGAAGTAAGGTTTGGCCGTCAGCATCCACGGAATCCGCCGCCTTCCAAGAAGGGTCGCTCTTTTCCAGAGCTTCCCTGATCACATCCATGGCTCCTCCGGTAACAAGTTGCGCCATGATTAGCGA
>JAULKM010000001.1:16768120-16788164 GCA_032355605.1 Rubia tinctorum
TATATCTATATCTAGCGTAGTATTTACCATTATATGAGCAAACACTTGGAAATATCCCTTGTCTCTGTGGACGACCCCAACATGCCACTATCTACTTAGTTGTAGTTAGTAAGCAAAGGGGCTTTAAAATAGTATCTTTAAGTGGTACGACGATGACCTCTCACTTCACTATACCAGTGAAATTGTTGTTGTCCCCCCCCCCCCCAGTATATGGAACAAGGCTACACCGGTTTTTGTTTTCTGCACCGGTAAAAAAATTTATGGTTCTTGAAATATACATCATTTTGAAATTCCTGGATCTGGTATAAATTACAGGTGCATAAGATAGTATTTTTATACCGGTGCCTATGTAACGAGCACGTACACCACTATACTTGCGCATTGGTTTTTTCTGTGGAGATTTTACCAGTGCCTTTGTGGGAAAATACCGGTTCTATTAATCTTATCCTATAGTAGTGAATATTGCAATAGTGTAGGAGTTTTGGAGACAAATTTGTTGATGCCAATTAAATTCTTATTATATTGCTCTTTACATAATCAATTTTGGATGCAGAAACGATGACATGATTGAGTGTCCAAACTTTCCAGCAAAGTTTTTTATTTCGAAAGAATAGTATTCTAACTCGGTTGGTCATGTCCGTCGAATCTTCTGATTCAAAAGCACCAAGGAATTCCTTTTTCATAAAATGAATTATTATTCCATTCAGAACATATTCTAACCCTAAAGGTTGGGCAAATTAAGAAGTTTGGGAAATAAGTTCTAATCCACTGTCCTTGGTTCCAGAACCCTACGATGTTTGATTTTTGAACTGTTTTAAGAATCAATCTGTAATGAGCGAGTATAGTGCAGAAGATTTGACTTGTGCGCTCATTTTGTTATTTCTAGAGACCCAATTCAGATTTTTCATTTTGTTTTTCGAAACCTTTTGGGGGACTCCAACACATTTCCGATGTTGTAACTTGGATTGCCTGATATATTTTAAAATATATGAATATAATCACGTTGCCAGCCTCTGTCTTGAAACAAGCTCCGGACTCGGAAGTTGACGAGACTTTATGTCAAATCCTTGCCGATATGATTTCAGCATCAAAAGTATAATTTAACTAAAATGTGGTTGACAATATTCCAATTTATATAATTGATAAAATATAGCACAAATTATTACACTTAGTTATAATATCAGAATTATAACAGGTTCATTTTTATTAAGTAATTACTTCCAAATCACCTACATACCAAACACAACTCCGATATTGAAACATTTAACGTTCTTTGAATATTTTGTCAATGCACGACGAATAACCACCTTGAAACCTCCAAGCAACATTTGCAAATCTATTTAACCCCCCATATCGCCCCAAAAACCTAACCGTCTAACTCTATCTTAATTGTTCTTCTCTTGTTACAATTTCCCTTCCCCACATCCAACCACCTATTTGATTACATGGATCCATGAGAGAGGGGAGGACATTCAAAATATTTTCAAAAGTAATTTCTCATCTCTCTAGGTTTTGGATTTAAAGAAGCGGTTCATTCGGGTATGTTTTTCGTGAACACTGTTAATTGAAAGGAGCAACCTATGTTAATAGAGCTTCAAATTTCATTAATCTATTCTTCCATAGCCTTTGTTGTTACAACTTATCTGAAGATTTAGGTTTTTGGGAGAACCCTAGACCAACGTTCTTGCTCGGCCCATTATTATAAATATGAAATGCATTTGCTCGGGTTTGTTTAAAAGTGGAATTCACTCCGTACAAGATTTCAATTACCAAAAAAAAAGATCATGGAATACATGATAGATCCAAGCCAAGTTGTCATTTAGCACAACAGGATTATGAGAACAAGAAATGGAATTCGAGGTAAGTGTTTATTCGAGCAAATGTAAAACACACATCTCTTTGCGGCCTAGGGATGTTGAAATAGAATTCTAATTTTAAGAATCATTTTTTAACGTAAGTTACGTATGCTCGAAAAGCTAGTGTCAGTTGATGGTGGCACCAGTTCGTGGCTCCAAGCCCAGTTCAATGTTTAGGGAACATGATAAAGTTCTCCGCAATAAGTGACTTTCTCGCAATGCTCATTACAATTTGATACAATACCATTTGGTTTTGTTCATTTTAAATACCCATGCTATGTAGTTAATTCTGGATTCAATGCCTAAGAGTCTTTTTATAAGTTCTTGTCAATAAAACTGCATTCTACAGTTATTGTTCTTCATTTTGTTTGGTTGTAATGCACAAGGTGTTATAAAAATGGTTTTAGTTTCGAGACAAATGTGTTTATAGCTACATCGCTGTAAACGGTCTCTAATTCGTAAATTGGGAAAATGATCATTACGATTTTCGATAGTACACTACTACAAATTAAGCCTAATGTAATACTTTGAAAGTGTTTCTTTAGATGCTAATAATACTAAATTGGACCTATTGCTACACGTTTACCAGTATTAACTCACGTGATATTGCATTAGATCTAACCTAAGAATTTTCAAGATTTAAGTAACACTTTTTAAACGTTTAAGTAGCACTTTATAAGTTATTTTAACGTTTTAATAAGTGTTGCTAGAAAAGTGTTAAGTTATATCTAATTTGTAGTAATGGTAGAACCAATATCGTAACTAAACTCGATGGACATGAAATGTGAAAGTTTAAAAATGAAATTTACCTAAGATCAAGTATCACAACTGCAACTACTAGAATGACAACGAACTAACTGATTATCCTACCGAGCTCTGTACCCCTTATGCTGAATTTAATTATGAATTCAAATTCGCTGGTGTAGCAGTTCTAGCGGCAAACCATATTCTGAAATTCCGAATAGAGACATAAAATATGGAACTTCCAGAATCGTAAAATTAGAAGGCATTAAAAAGGGGAATCGCGGCAGAAACAATGTCGTGCTATTCACTATAACACAACCATTATACACCATCGTGCGTTGTGGTCCGATGAACAACGACGGTGTCAAAGACGGCATTTCTAAAACATTGTCCTATGGCCAGTTTAACTGCCCTTGACATCACATTCCTGCACTAGTGTGTGTAAAAGTGGATTATCCCAAAATATTACGGAAAGTAAATGGCAAGCACGGTTTATTAATCACCATACAATAACAGGTGAATTCACAATCAACCATCCCATGTACTTTCTTTTCTACAAGGCAAAGTTTTATACAAAAGAAATTACAATGTGGTCTTTCGTAAGGAATCCAAAATCCCCATAATTAAAGAAATAGACATATAAATTGTGAACGATTTAAAATTGATTTTAATTAGCTTCCGGCAATCTCATAGTCTAATTGGGAGTGATTAATGAACAATAGTTGCCACTTCCGAAACAAATTAATCCCTCACCAACTCTTCGCTTCTTAGGTTAGGTGGGTGAAATCAAGCTACATTACGGTCAATGGCAGAGTTCGATCAAAGCCGCTTTCACGATGGACTTTAGGTTTCGGTATGGACCGATTGATGGACTTCTTTTTCTTGGCTTCGAACTCCATTTGTCTACCAGAAACTCCTTTAGAATTATACGGAACTAACATGGATTTTCCCCCGTTTTGAGATGCCATTCCTCCTACCTCCTTGGTGGCACCGCCAAGGACAAGGATCCTCGTAATCCCTGAATAATGAAGCGAATGGGCAATCTGCAAAGCGGAAACGCCCTTGTTTGTTCTTGCTTCGACATCAGCTCCTTTTTTCACAAGCAACTCAATCACCTCGGCGTGCCCCGACTCGACGGCGCAGTGCAGCGCCGAGTAACCGTCCTCGTCCCTCGCGCTGACGTCCACTCCGTTTTCAACTAGCGTCCGGACGGCGTCGAGCCTTCCTTTGAAGGAGGCCCGGTGCAGCGCTGTCCATCCGTGCTGATCGTGCCCGTTGATAATCGCACCGGTCTCCAGAAGCCGGTGGATGGTTCTGACCTCCCCTTTGCGTGCAGCCGCGCACAAACTGTCGCCTAAACTTAGCGCGTCGAAGAGGCGGTTATGGCCTTGCTCGGCCGCGACGTCGTAGGAGGTTCTCCCGAACCGGTTCCGGATGTCCTTGTTTGCGCCTTTCTGAAGGAGTAGCTTCACCATCTGCTCGTCTCCCAAGCCCGCTGCCATATGCAATGGAGTATCTCCGTCGCCGTTATTGCGTGTGTCAGCACGGGCGCCGCTCGCGAGAAGAAGGCGAGCGCAATCCCTTCTCCGTTCCTCCACCGCTAAGTGTAGAGCCGAATCGCCGTCTTTAGTGAGTGCGTCCACGTTAGCTCCCTTGAGTAAAAGAAGCCTCAGAACCTCTGCATGGCCGGAGGCAGTGGCGAGATGGATAGGTCCCCAAGTGGATGATTCAGACCGCTCAGTGCTGGCGCCGCGGGCCAATAACAGCTCTACGATGAGAGCTTCTCCGGATGTAGCCGCGGCTTCCAATGGAGTAGACCCTGACCGGCTTCGACCCTCCATGTCGGGGTTAAACTCGAGGATCAATTGAACGAGTTCCGGCCGGCATTGAGCAATGGCCAAATGAAGCAAGGTTTGACCGTCAGCATCCACGGAATCCGCCGCCTTCCATGAAGGGTCGCTCTTTTCCAGAGCTTCCCTGATCACATCCATGGCTCCTCCGGTAACAAGTTGCGCCATGATTAGCGACCCAACAAACATGATCTTGATCCCACTGTCAATGAACACTTGTTTCTTCTTCGTGGTGAACCAATCAGAGGGCACGGCATCGAAACTCGAAGCCGAATCCTTCAGGGCTGCTCCGGGCACCACAACGCTGTGCAGTGAAAACGAGTCCTCTGAGTACGGGAAGGATTCGGGTAGACTAGAACCGAGAGGAAGATGGTAAGTTATTTCCACAGAAAGGGTCATCAGAGGGGAGATGATACCGGATTGCGGCCGAATAGAGTACCGAGTTTTGTTCATCGGCTGCAGCCGAAACGCCACCGGCATCGTGTACATAACGTTTCGGAGAGTGAGCATGCCGTAGCATTTCTGCCCCGATTCAATCCTTATTGAAACCGTGTTAGATGGCTCTAGACTAATGAGCCTATCCATGATGTTTATTCTCTCTCTTTGTTTCCTTCAAAACTGTCTTCTCTCTTATTTTTATGAGAAATGTTTGAGGTTTTAGATGAAAGAAAGGAGGGATCGATGGAGAATGAATTAAACTGGCTAAAATATAAGCATTGGTGCCGGCTTTAACGAGGTATTGCCACTTGGTGGTGTGGAAAACAATACGACTTGTTCTATTGCGTGTTTGGATCTTTTGAGATCTCAGCAAGGTACTGATATTAACTTAATGGTAAAATAGATTACTTTAAGTTACCTCAAAAAAATTGATCTTTGATAGTGTAAATATAAGTTATGAAAAGTTGATATTTTAAAAATTCATACTATTACGAATCTAACAATATCACGTATGACAATATCCTAATTTATTTATTGATTCAAATTTGAGATAAAAGTTAAGCAATTTTGACTAAATGAATAGTTAAATTGCAGAAATGGCCGGGACAGAGGGAGTGTAAAATCCTTCCTTCCATTTGGCTTCGTATGCTATTCTCATTGGGCGATCTAGCAGCAAATCTTAATTTCTTTGAGATTGTTTGCCAGGAATTCGTACTCATTCATGACAGGTTCCATTTGATGTATTTTTGTGTTCTGTTGTTAGTTTATAGTCGAGTACTGAAATATTCCAATGATCCTTTGTTCTTGTGTTTGGAAGTTTGTCCGTCATTGCCTTAGTTGCGTGGAGAAAAAAATTTCCTATTCATTTTTTATCTTTTTAAGACAAACAAACGAAAGAACACTTGAAGGCATCTTATAGCGACTGTTGCAACCATCTACTCGGGCAGGAATTAGGAAGATCCTTCAAAATATTTTACAAGGGGTAGAGGAAATATTTCTCATAGAAAAAGAAGAAAAAAAAGGAACCAAACAAAAGAGCATAATGCTTGTTGCTGCTATTTCTACTGCTGTAGGTCAAAGTTCGCTCACCTGAAATTTTACTAAGTCAGCCTTAGTTATGCTGTTGTTTTACTAGCACACAGGATATTCTCATGAAAAATAATTTGAACTAGTTTCACACACCTATCATAAAATAATTGGATAAAACTTTAAAGAATCACATTTTCTTAGAAAATGCATGTATAATCCTAAGTTGTCGAATGTTAAATATTTTACTCTCTGACCGAACATTGGCGTTGACTAGTCAAATTTTTAGGTTGACCAATTTGGAAATAATCAAAATACACCTATTCTATATTTAGTTGATTTTATGACGATTTCGCCTCTAAATTTAGCCCCACCAATGGAATAAACAAGTATTTTAAAGTTATACCAACACTTATTTTAGAAGCTCTGGAAGTTTGACGATTGGTGTCGGTGGCGGGGACCAGCAACTAAGCTAGGAAGTTTAGCGTCGCAGTGTTTTAGGAGGAAGTGAAGTCACCACCATCTGCCACCTTTCGCGGCGTGGCATAGGGAACGCAGCTCAGATTTGAAAAGGGCAAATTGTATCGGGGTTTGGGAATTTTGGAAGGCCAAAACAGACATTTTTCATTTTACTTATTTTCTAATTTCTTAATTAGAAATTGAGAGTATAAACGGAAAAAAGGCCTCAAGTCTAGCATTTCTAGTCATACGCTTGAGCTCCCAATCGATGGCACTGAGCTTCGTGTTGTCTACGATTTATCCAATTCGTGGACTATTCCGTGGGAATTTGTATGAATGGTACTTACCGGCGTCCGGGTTTCGATGGCATCGGTAATAGGGTGTGGCACTATATACATTGTAGGTTGAGAGGCTATCCCTATAGGGATTGGGGCCCAAATGCTGTAGAGGGGTGCCGATTATATTAGGTAGGCCCGAGGAACGATCCAAGGGTTGCGCATCGTCACCGCATGAGGCAATTGTTGCGCGGGATGAATCCCACCAGGATGCAATGTTGCTGGTGTTAGTAGTGTCCTGGGGTTTAGCAAAAACCCTATGACGACAGGTTGGCATGACTAGTATGGTTGATATGCCGTTATCTGAAGCGATTCTAAGGCATGTTGATGCACTAGTCATGATAAATGTAATGGATGAAGATCACGTGTTCCTGCAATCATGGTGATTTCAATATGGATTTCTACAGTTGTGAAGGTGTCTATCAAGCGGTTGACATTTTTTCCTCCGGGTTTTGCAATGGTCAAATGTGGTTTCTCCTAGTTTGATCAGTTGCCAACATCACCATTGGGAGAGGATTGCGTCGATCATGAAAGGATTCGTCAAACTCCGCTGATCTAAAATGGAGGTATTCATTTTCGATAGTGCTTCACCCCGTGTGAGTTTGGGAGGTCGTCGTTGTACCCCTCAAATATACAATTTATAACACCTACGATGTCCTATACAACATTTAAGTAGATAGTGATAGTAAGGATTATCCATGGAGAAGAGGGATTTTTCTAAGGGTTCATGCATAAAATATTAAATAAACATACATACATATATATATATATATATGTGTGTGTGAGGGGGGATTTGTTTTGGTTGATTAATCTTGCAATTGAAATAAAAAATAACTCGATTATGAAGAAAAAAATACTTACTATGAAAATAAGTAAAATTAGGAGACTAAAACAAAAAGATACAAAACTGCGGGCGCAACTGATATCTACTTCTGAACCACAACTTGATCATAGAACCATTACCCTACTTTTAACTTCTTGATTACCTATTGTGCAGGTAAACCTCCTATTCTTCTCAAGTGTAATCTACAAGAGTGAATTCGACATCTCTTTATAGACCTCATCAATGACTGCTTTAGACGATCAACGCTTAAAGATATCCCATTAATGGTATTATTCACAAAGAATCAACAAGTTTGATAATGTCTACAAACATTCAACCATGCCTAAGCATTTAACCAATTCATTCAACATTCAACACTCTCCTATATTTTCTACCTTAAGATAGACATATATCGGAGTTCAACATTATCATATTCATCCAGCAATACATAATCTCATCAACCCAATTACAAACCCTAACTTCATGTTCTTGGACTACATGTCAAAAGAGAAGAACTTGATCACTTTCATCTAACGCCTAACATTGTATCATACAAACAATTCATATCAACACACTTCTAGTCAATTCATGAAGCTAAAATTAACATTCAAAGCATAGGAAATGTTTGATAATCAAGGAATACAAATAGAGTTTAAGAGGGAATATTTAATCAATTGCTTCCAAGAAGAAAACTGGCCTAGATAATCAAAACACATAACATAGAACACAAATCTACAAAGAAACATAGAAGAAATTAAAGAAGAAATGGAAAAACTAGGGTTTTGGAGCCCAAGTCGGGCTTACATCAAATGGGGAAGAAGGGGATATTTAAAGCCCGAGGAAATAAAAGAAAAAAGGACAAAAAACAAATTTAGGGTGTTTTCCACGGACTGTGGTATGAATCTGCCCTCTTATTCTTTCCATTGCTACGGGTGAACCGTTCTTCCATTTTGGAAGTTCTTGTAGTTTTTTATAGTATTCGCAGATACTAATCCAATAATATTTTCCACGGACACTAATTCTTCTTAGATCATTCTCAGAACTCAGCTTCAAAACTCATGTCATTCTTCACCGCTACTTTGCTTTCCTTCTTCACTCTATCTTCTACCACTTTATAAGTAGCCTTCCTTCTTCCACCACCATTGCAAGTGACCTCTTCCGATGATCCAGCCTTTGCTTTGAATCCAATTTTCAATCCTCGAACTGGTTATGGAAGGCTCCAACCAAACAATACACACTTCACAATTCAAGGAGTTAGGATACAAAATGATGAAATGTGATCCTAGCTCTCTGATTGGTAAAGTATTTAATTTTACAAAGAAAACATATAATCTATTACAATCACGAGTATCAAATGTGCTAAAAAGAGAGTATAAAATGAGCACATCAAGGTTGTCATCCCTATTGCAGTTTGAGGTAATGATTGGGTTTCTGCTCCAACTGTCGTTGCTGATGTTGTTAGCACTGGTTGAACATCATCTATTTGCAATGAATGTGACATTTTAGGTGGCGGTCGGCCGTGAATGGATATATCTGGGGGTTCCATTAAACAAGGTACTCACCGGATGAGCCAAACAATCAGTGTAGAACTGTGATTTTGATTGCTAAACCTTGATTCAATGCAATTATCTTGCAACAAAACTCCTTGTTGGTGGTCGGGGGAAGCAGCTCTAATGGTAAAGTTAGATCAAAAATCTTTAATTGGAGTATTGGGAATTGAATAATAGAATAAAGGAATGCTTCGGTACTTATAGGGGTTGATCCCCGAGAGATCCTCTAATCATGCTATGGTAAATATGCCTTTGTCTAATATATCAAGAGATAGATGAAGACACTTTTGAGAATATTTCTGGAGAAAAGACGGCCAAGGAAGCATGTGAGAAGCTTCAAGTGTCGTGGAAGGGAGTGGATCAAGTTAAGAAGGTACATCTTCAAACTCTAAGAGGAGAATTTGAGTCGTTACATATAAGGAAGGGTGAACCGGTCTTCGATTATTTTTCAAGAGTTTTGACGATTGCTTAATCTCAAAAGAAATAGCGAAAAGTTGGAAGATGTTAGAATCATGGACGAAGTTCTTCGATCTTTATATCCAAAGTTCGAGCATATTGTTACCATCATTGAGGAAACAAAAGACTTGGAGGACATGACAACAGAGAAATTTTAGGCTCATTGAAAACCTATGAAGAAAATAAGAAGAGTAAGGAGGAAATCGTGGAGCAGACATTCAAAATGCAAGCTCATCCAACAAAGAGAGAAGATGGCAGGAGCCAACAAAGAGAATGATGCAGCCGAGTGCAAGGTTATGGATTTGGACATGGATACGCGCAAGGTTGGAGGTCTAATAACAACCATGGAGGAGAAGACTTACCTAGAGGTCGTGGTAGATGGAGACCAGAACCCAAGTATCACATCAAATGCTATAACTGTGACAAGTTTAGGCACTATGCCCTGGAATGCAAAGCTCCAAGAAATAAAAGGGTTCATGAGAAGGTCAACTACGCCGAAAAAACTAGCAAAGAAGATGGTGGTTTACTTTTTGCCTCCAAAGAAGTATTGGATGAAGAAGGATATTGGATGGGAGTCCACCCAAAGGAGAGTACAACTTCATCCCACAAATAGCAGAAGAAAATGTTAAAGAAGTAAGCGTCAAGAAACCAAAAGAGGATCTAACTATCCCACAAGAAAAAGATGATGATGATGATGATGAAGCAGAAGAACAAGCAGAAGAAGGAAGAGGAGGAGGAGGAGTAGGAGGAGGAGAAGGAGAAGGAGAAAAATAAAAGGAGAAAAAGAAGGAAGAAGTAATGGAGGATTGTATTAAGTCTTTGCTTGGATAGCCTTTCAAGAATCAATGATGTTGACACGCCAAATCTTATTAATCTTTGCAAACAATGAAGAGAAGAGCCAAATAGGCCTCTCTATCAGACAGATATTACTCCAGGAAACTTTCCTGGAACAATCCACATGTATGATATTCCAGGTGTGAAAAACAAGGTTGGTAACAAGATGGTTGATCTGCTCCAAAGCTAAAAAAACAAACAAGGTTAATGTCACAGTTGCACAAGAGGAGTTAGAGGAAATAGATAATGTTTTGTCAACAAAATATAAAAAGGCTAGGAGGGATGAGAAGCTATACAATTAGCGACAAGATTATAGTGGCATGGTTGCTGAGAATGCAAATAAAAGGAAAATAGAAAGGTTTCAATAAGAAAGATACTTTGAAGTTGACTTCATTTCCAAAAGGGCACAAGGCAATTGACTGGAAGCAGATATTCAAAAGAAAAAATGCAAATACTTTGAAGTTTCCACAAAAGAAGGTGACTAAAAAATTTTTGAATGACAAATCACCAAAAAATTGGGTAAGAATCCATTTTTTCGTGATCGAAGTAAACACACTGACATGCGGCATCACTACACTAGAGAGTGCATCACCAGAAGAGACGAACAAGTGGAATACACAAAAAGGGCGATCAACGGGCACATTTCTTCACTAGAATCACAATGATTTCATCAGGATGAGGAGTTTACTTGGAGTGGAAAATCAAATTTAAGAAGGGTCGTTGAAAAGTAAACTTGATTTTGGATTAGCCTAAATGGCTTCTTAGTGGCCTATTATCTAGAAGAATTCCAAAGAATTTTTAAGGAGTGTGGAAGGTTCTAGAGTAAGTTCTGGAACATCTCTAGAATGTGTAGATTATTATGGAGTTGTAGAGATAATTTTAGAGAGCGGATTGTAGCCATTAGATTAGAGTTGGGGTAGCAAGATCTTGTCCATTGGTTGGGTGATGCCACTAGTATAAATAGGGGTGATATAGTAGAGTTTCAATCAAGTCAAAAGTAATATAAACCTTCTTCTTATACAAATAGCCTCTTCTTCAAATAGCCTCTTCTTCCAATCTCTCCATTCTCACCCAAACTTTTCTAAATCCTTCTTCATCCAATTAAAGTTTTCCTCCCACAAAGTAATATCATAGCTATTCCCTCCCAACAAAGTGGTATCGGAGTTATTCCCTCCCAACAGTATTACAATAATAGAGTTACCATATGTTTAACATAACATAATTGTACCTACAACAGAGGTATAATATAATAGTAGAATTGATATGAATCTCCTTGCGAAGACTCTGAATTGCTGAATTATTAATCATTGAGAACAAGAGGGATCTCGCCCAAACCCTAATGTGGCCGCAAAAAATTCAAGAATCTAGCACTTGTGGTATTCTTAAGACTTGCTCCCTAACTAGCCCACAAGATTAGTTCACAAGGTTATTGATACTTAATTAACCCGCCGAATTAAGCAACAATGAAGATGCTCGCAAGCAATGAGTATAACTAAAAAATTATGAATATTTGATTGATAAAAGGTAGTAAAAATATCGGCCAGTCCCCTCCTTTTATAGGGTGGATTTCGGCCATAAACCATAATTACAATTGGAAACTAATTTTACTTATGGCAGCTTTAAGAAGCTAAAACCATATATAACTAGAATTCCTAAAATAAACCCTATGATACTCAAATTCTTCAAGAAGTAAGCTTGAAGAATATTTCCTTATCTAATCTTACCAAATATAACTCTAATCAGAATAAAATTCCATATTTTTTAAACCCTAATGGGCTGTATTTTGAAATTCATCTCTTCGAATCCCACATGCCTGAGCTATCAGTCCAATAAACCCAAAATAAAATAATTTTACAATATTTTACAAAGATCACACCACTTCGTTAAAAACCCAGTGGGAAAAAATAGTATCGTGTTTTTCACGATGTCTTCAGTTGATCGACATGATTGAATAATTAATCCAAGCCCTAGCCAACTTATTCTTGAATTCTTCATCCTGAAGTTGATCCATCAAAACATTCAATGCCGCATATCTAATATTAGTTCTTGACCTTGTCATAGGTCCAACCATGTCACTTAGAAAATCTCGAACATAACCCTTGAATGTTTTATAAAGTCGTGGAATGTCTTCATTTATTGTGGTAGTCATCTTGGCATCTCTATCATTCCCTCCGTGGTCGAAAGGTTTCACCCTCAAAACTTCATCATTTTCAATGCGCTCATGAGTGAGGTGCAGAGATTGGCGAGAAAAGTTGACCACTTGGAACCACCCATACCACAGACCACGGCCATGAGGGATGATCCTTAAGGATTTTTTCACCGATTCCAGGGTTATGCTAGTTTTGATGAAGATTCCAATGAATTGGAAATACGATAACACCGAGGATCTTTAAGAAGGCATTGCCACGACATACATCATGATTCCCGATGAAGAACAAGGGCTATTTCAAGCTCAGGGTCAAGCTCAAATTCTGCTCGAGATATTAAGGGATTGAAGTATGATATCTATCGATTCGATGGTCAACACAATCCGGTGAAATATCTTGAATGAGAGCGATAGATTGAGAATCTGTTTCATCTCAACAACAATTGGGAGAAAGAGAAAGTTAAAGTGGGGTAATATTCCTTCACTCACTATGCGGCTGATGGTGGGAAATGTGAAAGAAAAGAGACAACTTGCCGAGAAGAAACCTATCTCCACCTGGAAGAGATTGAAGACCGAGTTTTGCCATTATCATGTTCCGCCTACTTATCAGATGGAACAACATTCTTATCTGGCCAATATGAAGAAAGGAAATCTCACCGTTAATGAATATTAGAAAGAACTCGAGTTGACCATGAGAAGAGTCGGAATGAAAGAAGATGACACATTCATCAAAAATTGATTCATTGAAGGGATGCGTGAGAACCTTTAAATGTCAGTCTAGCTTCAACATCACATATCCATGGATGATTTATTGATGAAAGAAATATTGATTGAGAGAACTATGCGGCCAAGGAAGCAGCAATTCGGTTTTCCCTCTAAAAGATTAGGTTTTGACTCCGAAAATCCTAGTTCGGGCCGAGGAAGAGGGGCTCCAATGGGAGGCAGAGGCTTGGTCCATACCAACTCCAATCTAACTTTTAATTCCAATAATAGAAGAACGGTGCCAAAAAATTCAAACCAATAGTCTTCAAGGAATTTAGGTAAGTCCCATGTCTCTTCATCAAATTCGGTTTCAATTAACACTCATACTTGTTTTCATTTCAAAGAGAGAGGACATGTTCTTAGTAATTGTCCCCATGTTCGAGTATTCGCAATGAAGAAGATGAATATGCTGACATACCACCTCTCTATAATAGTAGAGAAGAACAGGTAGATGAAGAGATCACCATAAATGATCAAGGTGAACAAGGTCCGGAAACACAAAGTAACTTCGTAACTTTGAGAGCTTTGAATTCTCAAGTGTCCGAAACTCAGGTAAAAAGAATTAATATTTTTCATACTCGTTTCCTTGTGAAAGATAAGAATTGTTTACTGATTATCGATGGAGGATCTTGTGCTAATAGTGTTTCCAATCTTCTTGTTAAATCATTGTCTTTGCCTATTACTACTCATCCATCACTTTATAAAATTATTTGGTTAAATGGTAGTGGTGAGATTAAGGTTAATAAACAATGCATACTTAGCTTTGAGATCGGAAAATATCATGATTCTATCTTATGTGATGTTATACCTATAGAAGCAAGACATATCTTGTTAGGGAGACCATGGAAATTTGGTCGTACATCTATGCAAGATGGTTACAATAACAAGATTATTGTGATTAAGGATAGAACAAGGTATACATTAACTCCATTGTCACCAGTGGAAGTTACTGAAGTTCAGAGGCACCTGAAAGTCGACAAAGAAAAGTTTGCGACTTAGCTAGAAGTGGCCGAATAAAACCTTAGCCAAGGGTTTGAGGCAATCGGCCAAAGGAGGAAAATTGGAGGCAAAACCCCAAAATATTTCGACCAAAATGTTGGGGTGGCCGATCCAGGTAAGTCAGATAAGCTTTCGAGTGATTCTGAAAATTTGTGAAAGGTTTTAACTTCACATCTTAGTCCCTTGCCATCCATTTTTATGATGAACCGTGAATTGCCAATTGAATCTAGAAATTGTTTTTATGCATCTATTAGCGACGTGAATCATTTTTTTCTAATCATTTGATTGTATTAATTTTACATTTTAAAGAGAGTTATTTCTCCAATGAAGATATACTTGTGCATGTTCCTCCACGGTTTACTGACATGTTGCGTGAATTTGAGGATGTCTTTCCGGATGCCTTACCACACAGATTACCACCATTTCGAGGCATTGAACATAAAATTGACTTGATTTTGGGTTCGATTATACCCAATCGACCATCTTATAAGGCGAACCCTGAAGAGACAAAGGAACTACAACGACAAGTTGAGGATTTACTTCAAAAAGGTTATGTGCACAAATATTTAAGTCCTTGTGTTGTGCCTATCATTTTAGTTCCTAAGAAAGATATTTTTAGCAAATTTTTATTGATTGTCATGCTATTAACAAGATTACTATTAAGTATATTCATTCCATCCCTAGATTATATGATATGCTTGAAGATTTGCATGGATCTGTGATATATACTAAAATTATTTTGACTCAGGGTTATCATCAGATTAAAATTAGGGAGGGTGATGAATGGAGAACTACATTTAAAACTAAGTTCAAGTTATATGAATGGATTGTTATGCCGTTCGGATTAACCAATGCACCTAGTACTTTTATGTGGTTGATGAATCATATCTTCAGAAAGTTTATTGGACGGTGTACCGTGTTTTACTTTGATGACATTTTGATCTATTCTAAGTCAACTGATGAGCATATTGGGCATGTGAAATCAGTTTTATTGGAACCCCGTGAGTCTAATTTATATGCAAATATCAAGAAGTGTAATTTTGTATCTTCGAAAGTAGTATTTCTTGGTTTTGTGGTCTCTAAGGAGAGCATAAAAGTCTATGAAACCAAAATTGAGGCCATTAAGACCTGACCAAGACCTACCAACACCAATCAAATACATTCCTTTCATAGTTTTTCTAGTTTTTATAGAAGGTTTGTGCATGATTTTTTATCTATTGCTGCATCTTTAAATGAACTAGTTAAAAAGGATGTGAAATTTGTTTGGGTCGATGCCAAGATAATGCATTTAACGAATTGAAAGTAAGATTATATAATGCTCCAGTGCTTACTTTACCTAATTTTAACAGTACTTTTGAGATTCATTGTGATTCTTCCGGTGCTGGTATTGGTGCTGTTTTGATGCAAGAGAATCGACCTATAGCTTACTTTAGTGAAAAATTAAAGGGCGGTGCTCTGAATTATCCTGTTTATGATAAAGAATTCTATGAAATTGTGCGTGCATTAGAGACTTGGAAAAAGTATTTATTGCATAAATAATTCGTTATTCATAGTGATTATGAGTCGTTGAAATATTTGAAGAGTCAGATGAAGTTCAATAAGCGTCATGCTAAATTGTATAGTTTTATTGAATCTTTTCCTTATGTGTTGCGATACAAGAAGGGTAAAGAAAATGTTATTGTTGATGGTTTGAGTCGTAGACAAGTTTTACTTACACGATTCGAATGCATAATGTTAGGGATTTCATTCGTGCGAGAATTATGTGCTACTGATCCTGATTTTTCATCTGTTTATGCTGCATACGAAAATGGTGCTTATGATAAGTTTTTTCGTCATGATGGTTTCTTGTTCGTGAATAATAAGTTATGTGTTCCTCAATGTTCTATGTGTGAATCACTTGTTAGAGAAGCTCATCCAGGTGGTTTAATGGGACATTTTGGTGCATTGAAAACTTATAATTTGTTGTGAGAACACTTATTTTGGCCAAAAATGGCACTATCTGATGATAGGATTTGTAGAAATTGTATTAATTTCTTAAAGGCAAAGTCAAAGACTAAGCCTTACGGTTTATATACTCCTTTACCTGTTTCTACACATCCTTGGGTTGATATTTCTATGGATTGTTTTCCCAGATTTCCACAATCCCAATCAGGTAATGACTCTATCTTTGTGGTTGTTGATCAATTTTTGAAGATGACATATTTTATTCCTTGTAGGAAGGCAGATGACGCAAAACATGTCGCAGATTTATTTTTAAAGGAAGTAGTCCAGCTTCATGGCATTCCCGCGTCCAAAGTATTAGACAGAGATGTCAAATTTGTAACCTACTTTTGGAATACTTTGTGGCGCAAGTTAGGGTCTAAATTGTTGTTTTATATGGAAATTCATCCACAAACTGATGGACACACGGAGGTCACCAATCGCACATTAGGAACACTTCTACGCTCCCTAGTTCATTTTTTTTGAAGAATTGGGAAGCGTGCATTCCGATTGCAGAGTTTGCTTACAATCGCATTGTTCATTCTACTACTTCATTACTTCCATTCATAATTGTTTAAGGATATTTACCAAATACACCTCTTGATTTACTTTCTTTGAATTATAAACAGGTGCAAAATTTGGATGGAAAAAATAAGGCTAATTTTATGAAGAGATTACATGAGAAGGTGTGATTGAAGATTAAAAGGACACATGCTCACAACGCTGATCGAGCCAATCAGGGAAGCAGTTTGATGCGTTTGAAGGAGGGAGATTGGGTCTGTATGCATTTGCGGAAGGAGAGGTTTATGAATTCTCAGAATTCTAAACTAAGTCCGCGTGGTGATGGTCATTTTAAATTGTTGGAGCTTGTTAATGATAATTCTTACAAGATCGATCTACTAGGCGATTATGGTGTTAGTTATACTTTAAATGTTGCTAATTTATCTCAATTTACGTTTGAAGACGATTCAGTTTCCAGGGCAAAAATTTTCGACCACAGAGGGAATGATTGAGATGCCAAAACGACTACCATCATAAATGAATACATTTCATGACTTGATCAAACATTCAAGGGCTATGTTCGGGATCCTCTAATAGATATTGTTGGACCGATGACAAGGTTAAGAATGAAGCTTAAAAATGCAAGATTAAATGGTTTGATGGATCAACTTCATGATGAAGAATTCAAGAATAAGTCGGCTAAGGCTTGAATTAATTATTCAAGCTTGTCGATCAATTGGAGACATCGTGAAGAACACTATACTTTTTTCCCGTACACCATATATGTGGAGTAATGTGCTACCCACATCCGGTTACCTTTTTGCAATATTTTGAAAACGAGCATTTGCTCCCCCTTTGCCGGGCCTTGTATTTATTTCTTGTTGCTTGTTGTGAAGCTTTGCTCTATTCAAACTCGTGTATTTCCGCTGCGTACTCGATCCACGCCCCTCTAAAGGCTTGGTGTGCAAGGTACAACCAAGCTGAGTGTGACGTGCGTGGAAACTAGGCGGTAGTCGTGACACTCTAGCACGGCTAGGCCACACGGTTAACTCCTTAAGAGGGTGACCCGTGACACAATGTCATCGACAGAGAAGAGTAGGGATTCAATATTTCTCCCACTAACCTTCTTACATACACAAAATTCCTTAACCTTTTACTAAACACCAATCTCTTAATTGCTTCATTGAAATACATGTTCCAACTCCTTGATACTTGCTTCATTGAAATACATGTTCCAACTCCTTGATACTTGCTTCAATCCATAAATGGACTTCTAAAGCTTGCATATTTTCCTATCTATTTTGGATTATAAAACCCTTAGATTGTGTTGTATACACATCTTCTTCCAAAATCCAATTAAGAAAGACCGTTATGACCTTTATTTGCCAGATCTCAAAATTAGAATGAGCTACAATTGCTAGAAAAAATTCAAATAGACTAAATCATTCCAACTAGAGAAAATGTCTCATCACAATCCATCTCATTGACTTGTTTATACCCTTTAACTACCAGTCTAGCCTTGAAAACGTAAATTCTTGGTTTCATTTTTAAGACCATCATTTTAGTCTTACCCTTTTAGTAATTCAAAAAAAAAATCCAATCTTGGGTTTCATACATAGAGTCTATTCCAAATTTCACAGCCTTAAGCCACTTTGCGGAGTTAGGGCTTGTCAAAGCTTAACTTTAAGTTATAGGTTCATCATTTTCTAAAAGTATGATTTCATAGTTTTCAGTTGCAAGGACATAAATGTACCTTCGTTCGAATCCTATACCTTTCTGGCCAACTTAGGGCATGAGCATTTTCAGCAGTCTCTAAGACTTTTCCCGTATTAATCTTCACCACTTCACATGAAGGGATCAATGCTTCCTGAATTGATTGTTGTTCACCTAAAAATTTATAGAAGTTTGAATTCCTCCCACTTGTCATTTTGGAAGGACGATACTTCTCCAAAAGGACACATTCTCGAGCAACAAAACATAGTTCTCAGAATCACTGTAGAAGTAATACCCCTTTATCTTTTTTGGATATCCCACAAAAAGACATTCATTAGAATTGGTACAAGCTCACTGGGAAATCTCATTTCACATATGGTTCGTAACCCAAAATCTTGAAGAGAAAAAACATTCAAGGAACCCTTCCTTCATATCCTGTATGATGTCTTTCTTCCCGCTTTGGACAATGTCTGGTTCAGTGTGAACACTAATTTTTTCTAAGAAGAACATGTCCCTTATAAGGAAACTGGAAGACTAGCTTGAACAATCATTGACCTGAAATATCCAATAAGGTATCATTTCTGCTTACAGACACACCAATTCATTAAGGTGTTCCTATAGGATTCGAGTATGAAAAAATATCACATTCTTTTTTAGGGTCAAAAAATTCCTAACTTAAATATTCACCACATCAATCCAATTGAAGTGCTTCAACTTTCTTGCCAAGTATATTCTAAAATTCATTCCAAGACTCCTTAAAATTTTCAAAATAATCAGACTTCCCTCACATCAATCAAACAACTATATCTACTCAAATCGTCGGTGAAGATAATGAAGTCATGAATCCATCTCTTGCAGTTGAACACATTTGTTCTACAAAACACTTTGTTAAGAATACCTAATAGTTCACTTTCTCCATCATCCATCACTAAGATGGGTGATTTTGTCATTTTTCCATCACAATATTTGAAGATCTCAATCGACATCAAGTCAAATGATTCCATAGTACCCTCTCGCTAGAGTCACTGCATGCGCTTTATGTTCATGTGGAAAAATCGACACTTCCAAAGGTATGTTGGACTTGATTAATTTATTTTTATCCCCATTGATATTTACGTCATAAATTTGTTTATTCATATCAAGCAAATAAAGACAGTTGTCTAATTTTGCAAAACCACAACACATCTATTTAAAATGGAAAAACCATTGCTCTTATTACAATGAAAACCTCCCATGTTTGACACAGAAATGGTAAATGTGTTATAGTAACACTTAGATCAAAATAACTATTATATGACCCAGTGTAAGCCCATAAGGCATAGATAAACTATAAGTTCCTACAGTCAATGTAGCAACCCTTGCTTTATTTCCCTCATGTAGGTCAAAATTTGGGAGGTCGTCGCCGTACCTCCCAAAAATACATTTATAAGCCCAATATGCTTACTAAATACAAATAAGTAGATAGTTTGGCAAGTCGGGGTCGTCCACAGAGAAGAGGGATATTCCTAAGGGTTCATGCATACAAGTGCGAGTATAGGCCTAGATATATATATATACATAGATATAAAAGCA
>JAULKM010000001.1:16788264-16810422 GCA_032355605.1 Rubia tinctorum
CCCCCCCCAATCTAAACCTACTGCGGGGGCTTTTATAGTTATTTTATCATTATCCTAATTACAAATCCAACTTTAATTTTTTTATTATTGAGCTAATTAATTTGGTTTTCATTGCTTTCTATTCTTTAATTTCACCTTATTCACATGAACCCAATTGAGCCCAAATTCTTCGTAGCACGATCCAATTGCTTCTGACCTTCATTCTGGAATAATGTCTCATATCCCTCCCCGCAAGCTAAAATAAGAACATTTTCGATTGGAGCACACTACTCATTAAAATCTTTATCGGGAAAACCCAGTGGGAAAAAACCACGGTTAAGAAAAATGAATATAGTGTATCGCTCATCACCCTCAGTGCACAATCTAATGATTTCCTGCACAAAAACACACCTAAGTGCACAACAAATGGCAAAAGAAGCTCATAAAAGTACATAAAATATGTGTATAAAATACACCCAATCAATTACACAAATATTCCCCAAGTGCTAGCGATATATAGTTTTACTCTCTTGTGCTTTTGCATGCTCGTAGTTGTTAGATAACCCCCCCCCCTCCAAAACCTATTTTGCAACATACCTATTCCTGACACATGATCGAATTGATGATCCAATTGCGGCCGTGTGTAGTTAGCTTTTGATTCCTAGAATCTCTGTGGATGACCCCGGTCTTGTCAGTATTTACCCTATAGGTAGTATAGTAACTAAGAAAATGAGCAACAATATAAAACCTCTATCCATGATCTAATGTCCTCTCCTCAGGTTATTAAGTATATATCCCGTGAAAAAGGTTGTGTATTCTATTTGCGACCCCGAGAGGAGACGGGTTATTCCTTCATGAGTTTCTTCGACTGGGTTATAAGGGGGGGGTAAATGCAGTGGGATAATGGGTGATAATTTCTTTCTAGGGTGCCTGCTCTACTTGATGAGAAGGATGGTGCCCCTTCACTTGTTCTTGGGCGGCTTGAGTGGGGAATGGAGGTGGTGCAGTGGGAGAATGGACAACCACTCATGCCTTTGATTCTATCTCTCTTAATATGTGTGGTTGTCTCCAAAGGCCTCTTTTTCCCATAATACTTCACATTTCTTGTGGAGGAATATCGCCAGAAGGATTTCGCTTTAAGGGGCTATTATGGTATTTTTGGCGATAACTACATGGGAATTACGTGTTCTTAGTTTTATGTAATCACTTCATGGATGAATTTTTGTAATCCTTTCATAGAGATATTTCCTACATTCGAGAAATGAATTTGTTGTAATCCTTAGTTTTTGTATGAATCTAAGACTCGATCTAATAAAATATTTCCAATGTTCTTAAAATTATACTATGAGCCTTTTATTTGTGTGAATTATGTTTGATCCCGACTTATTTTTTCTTGGGAAGGAATGGGCAATAAGTCTTCACAAGTTGTGCTTAAAATGTTGAACAAGTGCATTTATCCCCCTCACTTCTTTGTTATGTGCACATATACCCTCAGTTTTGAAAAGTGCATTTGTACCCCTGTTGTTTTTTGAAAAATTGGCCAACTTCGGTCATTGTTGGATTCAATGGAAATGATTGTTTTCTCTTTAAGCAGAGAAAAAATAGAAACCTGATGGCCACACTTTCTTCTCTTATTTCTTTTCATTCTTTGTCACCTCCGCCAATCCGCCACCTTCAGCAATCTCTTTGTTCTTTACCCGTCCTTCTTCACCCTCCACACGTCATAGCCATCACCATTACCGACCCACATTTATCAACCATTCCTCGTCTTTTACTTTCCACGATCGACCCATCTTCATTAACCCTTCCTCGTCTTTTGCTTTCCATGGTCAACCCATCTTCATCAACCCTTCCTCGTCCTCCACCTGCCACAACAAACCTATTGTCATCGACCCTTCCTCTTCCTCCCCCTGTCAGCACCATCACCATACCTAAAGAAAATATCAAATCCCACTCCTCTTTCCCAAAATACACCAACCTAAATCATTTTTTGAATCTAATTGAAAAGTGTAAGGTTCAATGTTGTGGCCATGATTGAAAAATATCTGATGGTGAGTGGGAGGTGCGATGGTGGTGTGTGTGGGTCTATTGGTGTGGTATAGTGTGGTGAAGGTTCAGTGCATTGTGTTGGAGCGACGGAGGACTTCGTCGATACGGCGAAAGAGGACGATGATAATCACATCACTAGATTTCCCGACAACTGGGTTTGAAACGAAGATTGGGGATTTTGATGATAAGGGCAGAATGGTGGTGGTGGTGGTGGTGGATGGGTGTGGTGAATTGGTGGCGGCTGTAGGTTTCTGGGGGTTGGGGTTGGGATAGTGGTGGTAGTGGTGGGGTGACGGAGGTGGTGGATCGGTGGAGGATGTGGAGGCGGACGTGGCAGATTGGCAGCGCAACGGCAAAGCTGGTTGCTTAGAGTTTAGCCCAGAGAGTATTTTGGTCATTTCAAATCGGTCAATGACCGAAAATGGCCGGACTAAGAGAGAATGGGTATGAGTTATTAAGACACAACTAATCTTGGGGCACAACTGTACTTTAAAAATCTCAAGATTATATGTACACATAACAAGAAACAAAAAGGTATAAATGCATTTATCCCTACTTTATCTGAGTTACTAAAACTTTCTAAGGAGACTATATGACCTAGACCGGTAAGTAGGTGCAAATGGGGAATTCGAGAAAAAAAAGTATGAATCGCGACCCTCTAAATGATCAAGCATTATTACTAACTCCTAATGATATACCCTATTGACCATCTACGCATCGCTAAAGATATCTTGTAATTAGTTATCCTCGCTATTGTTTCCGAATTTGTTAGACGGTTCTTATGTGGATTTTTTTAATTGAGGGGAATTATCCTTGTGATTATTGTTTCAGTTTTTACTAACTCCATCCTAATTTAGTTTGTATATTTCTCTATTCAAGTGACCTGTATAATATATGTTGACACATGCATTTCTTTTCTACGTTGCCTAGCATAATGTGTCTACTCTTTAACAGGAACAACTTGTAACACTGGAGCGTACATTTGTTATGGGTCGTCTTAGTAGGAATAGTTTGTAATGGCGCGAACATACCTTGTTCTACGTTTTCTTGGTAGGGTTGCCTTGATTCTTCATTTTTTGCTCACCTGAGTACATCAATTATCTATTTTCTTTATGTATCTTCTTTGAGGGTGGAAACTCCGGCATAGGCTTCAACTTCTCCCAAGAACTATCAAAACTCAAAAAGAAATAAAATCCCCACAGACGGCGTCACTGATGCAGGAATTTCCTTCTAAATGATGATAATGAACAAAATTAGCTCACGGCAAGTCCTTGCCTCATCGAGTACCTCCGTTTGGTCTCAGCAATAAAGCTTCTATGCTTAAGTTAGTAATCATATGTCTATATTTCTGGAGTAATTGTTACTTACCTTTTAATTCTTCTATCTATTTATAGCCATTTGATACTGTGACCATTGTATGATTGTCTGATTATCACGCTCCTAACTTTGGATTGTTTTCCGTTTATGGGGCATCGTGCAGAGTGGTAACTTTCAATATTTATGCAATGTACCAGTTAGCGGTGTCGTTGTGTTTAAGCAGTTGTGGGTTGGGTGAACTACCTTAGTTTAGCGAAGTGGTCACTACGCATGCTTTACAGCTAAGTTATACTTGGAAGGCCATATGTATCTCCTACAAAAACACAAATAGAACTGCAAACACGGGATCTATACAACCAGATCGAGAATAATACATCGATCCGAACAACTAATTTGAGTGTTCATCATGAACACAATGATCTAGTCGATAAGGTCAAAAAACAAGAATAAAGTATGAAGATAAATTCCACACTTAATCAAAAACTCAAAATTCAAAAAAAGATCAGTTAAAATAAATTATTGTTTGCCATCCCTCCATGAGAAGATGGGGAAAAGAATATTGAAGAAAAAAATTTAGAGAGAGAAAGGAGAGAGCTAGAGTTTGATGATGTTTTAACAATATCGTGGTCGTTTAGTTGAACAAAAAATAATAATGACAAAAAAATTGAGTTTCTATGAAATTTAATTTTTTTCATTAAATTCTAAGAACTGATAGTAATTGATTGAGTATGAAAAGTAAATTTTTTTCATTGAATAGTTCTACTTGTAACAAAAGATTTAAGTAAGTAACATCCTTAACCATTTTACAGGCAAAAAATTTTGAAAAATTTCTAATCCTTTTTCTATTTCATTTTTACAAAATTCCTTTTCTTTAGTTATTAACAAACACCAAATATTTCTAATCCTGTTTGTATTTTATTTTATAAATTCATTTTATTATTATAAAAAAACACAACATCACTTTTCACTTTCCATAGATATTTCATTCTAATAAATACAATACTGGTTGAATTTTTATTATAGAAATTGTAGTATATTAAGTAAAGAGAAAGTCTAACAAAAATTGACCTTTTTAAAGAGATTTAATAGGTCAGGGAGTCAATTGCAAAATGAGATATATTATGTAATGAATCTAGATTTAAGGTTTCATATAAATATCAAAATTTTCTTTTTCCTTTCCATTTTTTTCATTCCCATATCTGGTTTTTTTCTTCTCTTCCTCTCCAACCTCCTCTCACCTACGTTGCTTCTATAACCTCCATTGTTTTAGACTAAATCATATTTTACCTTTTCTGGTAACTTCCACCGTCTTCTACGTCTCTTCTCTACTTTTTTTGTGTTGATTCTAATTTGTTAGTTTGTTCGTTCAATGGAGATTGGTAGAATAGTTATCATTTATTCTCTCTCTACTATGTGTTTTGTAGATGTTCTTCTTATTTGTTGTTACTTTGATTTTCTAGTTTTGAGTGTTGGATATGCATTATTTTTCTATGTTTTGAGCTGCTATTTGCACTTTTCTTTAATTTGGAAATAATTTTTCTAATTATTCATTTTGAATTATGAGTTGCATCTGTTTACTTATATGTTTCAACTGTTAGTATCCATTGTGTGATTTTGTACTATGTACGAATTTTTATTTTTATCCATTGTTGATTGTTGTTTTGAACTATGAAATGCACCTGTTCATATATATGTTGCATATGTTAGACTTCATTGTGTACTAGTTAGTTGTACCGTGTGTGACTTTTTTTTATTTGTTGTTGTTTCGTCATTTTTAATTAGGAACTACATTTGTTTACTTATATGTTCCATATGTTAGTATTCAATGTGTACTTATTAATTGTTTGTTGTATGACTTTTTATTTCATTTGTTGTTGATTGTTCGTTTTGAATTAGGAACTACATATGTTTACTTATATGTTGAATCTGTTAGTTTCCCATATGTACTTGTTAGTTGTAATTTGTATGAATTTTTATTTTCATTTTCATTATTGTATATTATTCGTTTTGAATTAAGAACTGCATCTATTTGCTTATATGTTACATCTGTTAGTATCTAGTGTGAACTTGTTAGTTAATTGTGTATGACTTTTTATTTTCATTTGTTGTTGATTGTTCATTTTCAATTAGGAAATGCACTTGTTTACTAATATGTTGCATTAGTTAGTATTAAACATGTATGGTTTTTTTGCAGTAGTTGGATCTAAACTTGAAGTGGTTATAACTTTTAAGGAATCGAAATATACTAAACATTGAACTCTAGAAGATGTACCGGCATGAGGAGTATTCAGATGAAGATGACATTGAACTAAAGGAATTAGAAGATGATCCTCCCTTGAAAATTTATAATTGGTTCATTGTATAGAGATTGTTCGTTAATCTAAATATGGATATTATTTGTAATAGTAAGTTCTCTAATGGAAGATTTTTATTCAGTGAAAAAATATTTTACTTATTTTAATCCAAGATTTCTGTTACGAGCACTTGTAGTATTTATCACGTATCATCTCTTTTGTTCATATATTGAAAGTTTCACCCGTGTGCGAAATCAGTAGCATGTGCATGTTCTATATACTACAAGAAATATTAGTTGCATAATAACCTATACATGTTTTAACAAAGCATATGTGATTCATAAGGTAACTTATGCACACTCCTGGAAAGTGTTGCTATTTATAGAAGAATTTGACAGTTTTAAATCAAATGTCTGTTTTCATTGAAACAGTACATGTTGTAAAGTGATCAATGCACAATTTGTATGCCAATTTTAAACTAACAAATTATAGTCTCTTATTTCCTATTTACTACAACATATAATAGTTGTAGGCTAACATATGCATGTTTTAAATAAAAATAACGATTCATTAATCAACTTATACACTACCTCCTGGTGAAGTTTCAGAATTAATATTCACAGTTTTATATCAACTCCGTGTTTTAATACTAATGATATATATTGTAAGAAATCATATGCATATTCTATATGAAAATTTCTACCAATATTTAGTTCATTTTGCTAATTTTCGCCACATATTTTTTACATGTTCATTGCAGTTGAATTCAAAAATTCATTGCTTCAAGGATTTTATTCATGTACAACTCTACAACATAAGCTCTATAATTGCGGTAGTTACCTTATTATGTATGGTTTGGAAGAGATTAAGGCTATGTGGTGAAATTTTATTTGATTCAAACTAAATTCTTTCGAATGAAATTGAAATTCAATAGGTTAAATTATTCCAAGAGGCTACGGAATTACGGTAGTTACATTTTTTTTTTGCAATTTGGAATGTATGGAAAGAATTGAGTGAAGAGAGGAAAAAGTTTAATGAGTTGTTGAGACTGGTTCACTTTTTTCCATAACAGGAAAGGTGGCAATTTTCGAAGAACATATAAAAATGGTAAGAGTGCCAAATTTAAGAAAATGGAGGGAGTATGTCATATTCGTAATTGAAGATAATCATTTCCATTCAAGGATTGAACGTTGGAAAATTCATAGAAGTGGCTAAGAAACGGAGCAGGAGAAATAACAAAGAAAGAATGTAGAATAAATGGAGAAAAACATATTAAGGAAGGAATATTCAGAAGGAAAACCCGAAAAAGAAGAAGAAAGCATGTAAAATGGGTTCAATTTCCAAAATGGGGTTCAATTTATAATTATTTAGAAATCGGTTACTACTTAAAAATATTGATTTGATTTAATTTGATTATTTTCTTTATTTCTCTCCAGAACAGTTTCTTCTTCCTCATTTTCATTCTGCATTTTCTTTCTCAACGTTCTTCTCCTCTCGGTATTTTAACCGCATTTTTTCAATTTTCTTCATTCCTCGCCACATTTCTTTGCCATTTCTTTCATTCTCCCACCTTTCCCATTTTGTTTTTTATTTTGGCGTCTTCGTCCGTCATTTGTTGAGTAATTTGTATGTTCATCAATTTTCTGCATTGCAGCAATTCTATGGTTTAAGTATTGTTCAATTTTCCTTCATTTTTTGTTTTGATTGATTTTGTTTCATATTTTCGATAGGTTATGGGTCGACCAAAACAAAGTGACCGAGGTGTGCATGCTAAAGCCATTGATGATAAGAGGTGAGAAAGAAATCGACTCTTACTCTGAAATCTGAGAAGTTATCACATCATTCTGCTTCACCTGGTTTGTGTTTGTTCTTCATTTTGAATTTTTGGGGTTTGGCGCATTTTTTTGACTTGTTGTTTCTATTTGTGTGTATTTTTTAGTATTATTTTTTTGACCTTTTTTTTCTCATTTTTAGTAAGATTTTATATATGTTACCTATTATGATGTATAAGTAAGACCGGCATGTGCTAGACCGTGTTTAATAGTATGCATTTGTTTATTAAGAAGTTGCATGTGTTAGTATAATATATGCATTAGATAGTTAGTCAGTTATTTACTTTTAGAGTATGATACTTCTTGATTGTTATAATGTGCATAAGTTTTGTTAGGTTATGCATATGTTATGTTAAATTATGAATTAAACATTAATATGTGTATTCTTCTTATTTGATAGCAAGTATTTATTTTATCACAAGTTGCATATGTTAGTATACTATATGCATATGTTGATTATACTTTGTGTGTCTCAAAGTATACTACTTATTGACTGTTACTATTAATTTAGCTATATTGTGCATTAGTTTCGTATAGTCATGCATATGTTAGTTTAACTATATGAATAAGTTATGCATATTCCGTTCTTAATTGTTAGGTATATATATTGTTTTAGGTGCTCTCGAAGGAGATAAAGCTATCTTTTAGAATAAGGAAACGAAAAATGTTGAAGGTGATTGTAATTTTTCTTTAATACATTTTTTGTTTTTGTGTTCTTATAAATGTTAAATGTATAATGGTTTTTAGGTGTAAAGTGATGGGTAAGGAAATGGCGTACTAAGGATTTGCATGAAGAATCTTCTCTTTAGAATCAACTGAAGAAGATTCAGGAATATTATGTTTCTAGAGGTTGTTTTATTTTTTATAAATGTCATATTTCATTTATGTGATTATGTCTTTCATTTTTTTGGTACTGTGCTAATAATATTTGTGATTTTTTTTCGTTGTATAGTTGTTGCATTAGCACGTAGATCTATTAGAATATATGGTGTTGCAATTCTAGAGGTTTCATTTGTTGTTCCTAAGGAGACAAAGAAGAGGAAGTTAAAAGTTACAATACACAAACTTAAGTATGGTGATGGTGGATCATCTCAAGATTTGAAAGATTTTGATTATGATACTTTGCTAAGTGATGTTCTTCGTAAAAGTATAGAATTACCTGGTACTGATAAGAATGTGGAAGGTGAGGGTTCACAAGTAGGTTGGGGTTTTAAAGTTGTTCAGGGTGGGGATTCATGTGTGGTTAAGGTTGCTGGGGAAGCTAAGGAATCTACTGAAACTAGGGTGGTGAAGGAGGTTATAAATGAGGTTGAGGGTTCAATGGTTTTTGGAGTGGCTGGTGAAGTTAATACTGGTGTTGAAGGGACTGGAGTTTAAGTTCCTATTTCTGATGAAGTTGATATTAATAATGTAGTTTGTACACAAAATGCTGGTGTCGTTGAAGGTTCTGAGTTCGTTGGTGCAGGCTCAATTTTTTTTGAAGGTGATTCTAATGCTATTAATGTTGTTGTAATTGGTGGTGATGATGGTAGTGAATCTGTATGGGAAAAAGTTGTTGAATAAGTTGATGATGAAGTTGATGCGCATTTGGATGAATGTTAAGGTGAGTGGAATAATTTTAACAGGAATGAAAGTGAACAAGTTGGGGAGGATGATTCAGCTTATTCAGTAATGTTTTATGAAGGATGGAAGATAAAGAAGCAGATTTTGACCCCTGGAGCAAAAGTCGAAGAAGAATATGAAGGAAGATGATCAAAGTAAGTTTGTTGGCTTCGATGAAGTCAAAGAAGGAAGCAGTTAGTAAGTCTATTGCTGAACTGGTAAAGAATTCAAAGAAGCAAAATGGCAGTAAGGCCAGTAACAGACTGAAGAAGAAGTCGAAGAAACAACATCCTGATTGTGTCGGAAGTCCTGAAATAGAAAGCATGATGTTGTGAAAAAATTTGGTGTGAAGAGGAAAGCAGAGAGCATGGTTGGTGAAGCATCGTCTTTTTTTAAATAGTTGTGGCAGAGGCAGGTGTTGTTGCCGAGGGAGATCCTGTGAAACAACATCATAATCATCCGAATAAGTAGGTTGTTTAATGTGTTGATGAGGAGGGTAACCAGTAATTTTTCTTTTTCTTTTTTGTTTACAGTGTTCTTCCAATATATTTGTAATATGTATTTTTTTATAAAATGTTGCATTTGTTAGTATTCGGGGTTTATTTGTTATATATAGTATGCATGTCTTCAGTTGCATACTTGATAAGAAATGGTATTTAATTTTCTACATGTTGCATATGTTAATATCCACGGTGTATTTGTTACTTACACCAATCTAATTGTTGTTTTTCAAAAAGAATTCTTAAAATGTTATTTTAGAACTTGTATTTATTTGCTTAAATGTTGCACATGTTAATATTCATGTGTAAGCTTACTAAATTCACGTTGAATGTTGTGTTTTAGGTTTGCTAAAAAATTCTCAAGAAATTGTTTTCTTGCGAAGCTGAAGGTTGTAATCAGCTCCCTCACTCTTGAGCAGAAGAGAGATGTTGAAGAAATAGGCTTTTGTGGGATACTACACTTTGAAATAACATCTCTTCTTGTTGGAATCATCCCTTGGCAGGTTTAGAGGCTTGATCATGTGGGCTCCGTTCAGGAAGTAGTTAACGACTAGAACATTTTTAGTCCGAATAATGTTTATGATATCTTTTGTGTTCCTAGGATTCCAGGATGTCTTATTAGTTTGGTTAAGAACAATGGGAGAGGTGTATCAAAGGATGTAGAGATTAGGGATAGATAGAAGGCTGAGTTGTGTACTGATAACTATGGTCACATCACATTAGGTGTTCTTTCTTATGAAGTCATAAAACTAAGTAGTGGTGGTGATATATTTATAAGGTACTTTTTATGTATGCGATGTGTACTTTCCTGGCCCCGACTACAAGGTATTTGGTAGAAATAAAACTTGTTTGTGCTTTAGAAAATGTTAGAACCATTAAGCTTCTAGACTGGTGTGGTTTAGTTCTGAATTGTTTACATGATGGAGTTTGCAATTTTAAATCTAATACAAAAAATGTGTCATCTTCTAGTAGTTGTGTCTTTGTGCTACTGCTAGGGTATATATACATGTTTCCCTTTAGAGGTCAATTAGACTGCCACTATACATGCACTAGTCTAACAAATATTTGTTGAAAAGTGTTAATGTTCTTGAGAAGATGGGGTATGATAAAGGAGTTATGGTTGAGAGTGTGTAACCTTTGAGTAAGGATAGCAGGCTGAAAAAGAAAAGAGGGAGCCAAGAAACTAAGGTTTTTCATAATCCAAATGCTGGTTCTGATGGCCATGCTTAGGAGCCAGGAATCATAGCATACTTCATTCCAAGTGGTTTGATGACCAATGAGGATATTGATAAAGCTGCCAGTAATGTAATGTTTTTTGGTAAAATTATGACTCGGATTTAAAACTAGTGCATGTTGTTTCTAAATTTAACATAGTTATAATTTAAACAGTGTAGTTTGTAGTTCATATTGTTTTCATTTTTTTGTGATTTTCTGATCGTTTTGTTGGATTGATTTTTGTGGATTTTTTCCCAGCTTGTTCATAATGCTTGTCTTGTGTTCAATCGAGACATGGAGGCTGTTAGGATAATTTTGGTGCAAAATCTTGAGAAGGCAAATGCTAGTCACATTGTGCAACCACATGCCTCAAATGAAGATTTTGAGCATGTCATGACCACATAGGAAGTTATGGAAGACCCGAGGACACATGAGTTGGTTGATAAGATGGTTGAACTCATTCCTCGCTTCCTACATTCTCCCTTGGGATTGATGGAATTGAAGATCCGTACCATTGAAGTTGAAGATTTGTTTTGACGTCTTTGAATAATTTCTTTTGGATGTTTGAATTTCATGTATTGTAATCAGCTTATTTTGAGACTGATTGGTTTATGGCTGAAACGATGTTTTAGGATGTTATGGTTGATTGGTTAAGTGACTTTGAAACAATGTTTTTAGATTTTATGGCTGAAGGTTGTATGTAACTAACGCATGTTGGATGTTAAGAAGTACTATTTGAATGCTTATTAATAATAAGTTTAATTTTAGTTATGTTACGTAGTTCATTATAATGATATATTGGACGTATAGGTAAACGAATGCAATTTATAGATTAAGAAATCATAGTTGTAAGGCAATTAATACTATATCTAATCAATGATTTTCGTGCAGTATTTCATACCACTGAATTTTATGTGAAACAAATGCAAGCCATAAGTTAAAGTCTTAAACCGAATACAACTAGTATCTATGATATTAAGTTAAATACAATCTTTTAAGTTCATAAAAAATGCAATATATAGGCAAATTAATTCAATACGTATCCTAAAAGATTCTTCTTTTAAAGTGTGTTTACATTTGCTACTTTTTGTGACAAATTTAGTAGTTTTCTTCATTGGCTTTTTATTTTCCAAGCCTGACTTTATCCTTTTTCCTCTTCCTTTTGTCTTGACTTGGGCTAGATCAATTACCTTAGGTGCACTTTGTATTGTGGAATTGTATTTGTTATTTGTGGCTGATTGTTTAATGACACTGGTCTTCGAAACCAACAGTTCTTATATTCTTGCTGAACACTTGTCAAATATTTCTTCAAGAGTTCTTCTAGTTTCAAAATTTCCTTCACTTTTTTAGTACTAAATTGTAGCATTTTCTAGACATATGCCATGAAATTACAACATTGAAGTTTTCTAATTTATGTTTTCCTTACCCAAGAACCTTGTCTCATATTTCTGTTTTGGCCTTTTTTTGCCCATCTTTTCAGAATGTACTTCTATGGGATTTTAGTGATAGATTTGAGGTGCAATACTCTTAGAATGTGAAATCAAAGCATACCTAACACTTCAAGGCATTTGCACTTGAATTGTACTTCAAATAGTCCATTTCCATTTTTGTACTCGACTGTCTCATATCTTGATTCAAAATGTTCTAGGCTGACTTCATATTTCTGTGATGGTGGGCCTAAGAACACTTCCTTGACTTTACTTGTCATTGTAAGAGAAAGTTATTTTTTGAAACCTGATGCGTCTCGAACACGATCCAAGCCCAATCTCAATCACCTCCGGTGAATCTGCAATCTGCAAAGGAAATAAATCCCAGAGTAATCTGGGGGCAGATTCTCCGACAATCAAGTTAGTCTTGGAGCACAAGCTAGTGAATAGTGAAAATAGGCAATACAGAGAATACTCCCAAAAATAGAAGACATACCTTTGTATTTATATTTTCCTAAAACCCTAATATCATTGGTCTATGACCTAGCTCCTTTCTTCTCTTAGTAAGGAGGCCCAATGATGATTTATCATCATACGGGCACCATAAGCTCACTTTGGGTCTTGGACTTTTTTAAAGGGTTGGGCATGTCAGCCCATATTGGTTTTATCCTACTATATCATCAAAAACTTTGTACAATGCAAGTGTGTAAACATTTGTAGCTTGCTTAACCAAACTTGTAGTCAAATAAGAGATATGCAATATTCAATCAAACATGTACATGTATAGTATTAAGATATATATATATATATATATACAGATCCAGCATACGAAAAATAAATGCATATCGTAGGTTAACATTTACTAGTTCTAGGCTAGTTAATACTGCTTGTAGTTTAATAATCTTAATGTAGACATACCTATTATTTTTCTCAGAATTTTTATTTGCTTTTTCACATGTATTTTCCATGTCTGCTTCTTCTCTCCTCCACTATTTTATTGTTTGGTTGACAATTTCAAAGAAGTGAGTGAGTGTAGTTGTTTTGTTGGCATTGAAGGATAGGGCGTTGTTGGTACTCTTGCTTGTTTGTGATGATAAAATGCCTGCGGAAAAGATATTTTTACTGATTGTGCTCCATTTCTCACGGATACCATACAAGCATTGAAATTATGTTTCACTTTCCAGCTTGTAGTTAGCATTCATTGAGTTCCATTCCTCTTCAAAATTAGTTGGATCTACACATCCTTTCATATGATAGTCCAAATTGTTTTTAAAAGGTTCATCTTTCTTCAATTTTCCATCACGTTGTATTGAATTTTGTTTTATGTTCCATAAGTACAACTTGTGTTTTGTATTCTTGAAGGCCTGGAATTTGTATCAACAAATGAAAGTAGTAACAATTTAAGGATTTAATTTTAAAATTTTTAAGGATACATGACTTTTCAAATAACTAATCTGTCATATAAGCTAAGTTATGCATAATGTAAGCTAACAGATAGAGTTTATAACAGGCCATATTCAGGGTTCAATTCTGTAAGTAACGAATTTTCAAAAGTAATAATTTCAAGGTACTTGATTTTTTTAAGCAATTAACTATGCTGACAAGATATTTAATACATATTGTAAACTAACAGATGCAGTGTTTAACTAACCATATTCATTCTTCAGTTTTGTAAGTAACAAATTTTCCGAAGTTGTGACATAGCTCATGTATTGCTTTGCCCATTGCAGGATCTTGATATGTGAATATTGTGACAGGTTTCTTTCCTTCCATGGAATTCTAAAATGTGTTAATAAGCCATACAAAAGTATCAACCATCTCATTTTCAATAAAAGCACAAGGAAACATTATGATCTTTCAGTGATTGTTGATTCCAACTATTAGCATACAAATCAATTTATGTTTGTTTATTCTGTATGTAGTGTTAAATATGGTAACATCCTCAAATAGACAATAGTCCTTCATCATCATTGAATCTTTCCAAAATATTGCAAATAATATTGATTTTCATCAAATTTGACTTTGAAGAAGACGTCTTTGTCCTTGTCAATTTTTCTCCAAAAGTGTGTCAACAAATTTCTGAGCATCTCCACTTTCAATTACTTTCATCTGAAGCCGACTCACAAAGTTGAGGTGTACTTTCATTATATGACTTAGATTTTCTTCCCGACCAACATCAAAAGATATGTATCTGTATCCAACAATTGGTCTTAAACCAGCTTGTTCCATTTATGTAATGGCATTCCATTTATCATCAGTAATCCTCCATTCAGTCCCACTGAGATACTGCCATGATGGTCTTGTTAACTCGTGGTTGTGTTGACCCACCCCCTCCTGGCATCGCTAATAAACCACGAGAGATCTAGTAAACCAATAGGAACACCGAGAATAAAAGATAGAATTTTTCATTTTTACTACCGTACCTACTACTCTACTACTAGCATGCGATTGTTCACGAGAATAAACTATATAAAGTAGAACTTGGGGAATATTTTGTGTAACATGATTAATATCATTTCAATCCTTGATTTAATCACAAAAAAGAACTATGAACTTGTTTCAGTATTTGTGACACGTAGGGCAGACGATGGTAAAAAATTCCCAGTATCTGTCAAATAAGAGTGTGAGTATAAATCATCCATCGACCTCGCCTCCGCAACTAAAAGAGTGTAATAACGATAAAAGCTCATTATGCAGGTCTGATTCTCCCCCGTGTGACTATAATCCAAGCGGAACACTATGAACGCTCTACTCCTAGGCCTATAGAGGCAAAGGAAGTAGGCATCTTATCGATAACTCTAGAATTATAAAGGTAACCCTAGTTTTCTACTTAAGCTATCTCTACCAGCAACCCTTTGGACCAACTCATCGGCTTACCAGTGCTTGGTCAATCGTAACGTTAACAACGGCAACCTACGTGCAAACACCCACGTGCATCAGGACCCATCATTACCCTAAGCGTATCTAGGTTTGCTTCCTCGGGGGTTATCAATAGTGCATCAACATGAAATTAGACTATGGTGTGTGCTAACTAAGTGTGACAATCATGCATTCACAAGAATATGAAGAACAAGCCAACATAATATCACAAAACATATCGAAATAGGTAGATCTAGAAATCTCACAAAATAGATATTAATTAATGAATACAAATATGATCCCCTAGTTAATAAACTACTCCCTAAGCAATGAAACCAAGTATTTCATTGGTATTAAAGCCTTTGGGGAAAAGCAAAATAAAGAGAAGAAAAGAAAAGAAAAGAATCTGGAGAGAAGGAAGAGTATTTTGTCTCTCTGGCCTACTCTTAAAAAAGAAAAACGGGCATTAACTTAAACTCTAGTAGAAAAAGGTTCATATATGAAGTAGTAGGTAATTGGGCCTTGAAAAGGGCCCAAAAATGGCCAAAAAAACCCTACCAACCACAATTTGCACGGCCAGTGGCTAACGGCATAGTCCGTGCAAGTTTGTGTAAAATGGCATGTGCGCTATGGTACGATCCGTGTAGCCTCATGTGGCAGGGGCCAACGGAATGACACGGGCTTTGTAGCCTTATGTAAGGCGGGGCACATGGACCTGCACAGGTCGTAGGCTGGTGCCTCCTCATGAATTTCTTATTCGCGCACCCCGCATCATTTGATGCAGTCCATCGGCTGGGAGGTGTTTTTGCTCAGAAAATGGCTCGGTCCATGCTATTTTTCCCACCCCGTGGGCTTATCTTGACTTTTGGGACTTGGAACAACATCGTTCGTGTAAAATAGAGCGGCCAATGCCCATACTTAGCCTTTTGGAGGAGAATTTCATAACCCTCGTGCAATGGCTCGCACGGATGTGCACAACCCGTGCAAGGAATTTTGCACGCCCGTGTAAATTTGCATGGGCTATTCAAGACACTTTGCATGGCCTGCACAGATGGTTTTTGCCTCGTGCACGGACCATGTCGTCCGGTTGGCCGGCTAATTTATTTGCTCCATTACGGATGAACCAATGATCTAATTTGAGAGTTCTTGTAGTCTATTTTATAGTGCTTGAGAAGACGAACCCAATGGTACCACGCACAAAGGGTGATTCATCTCTGATCGTTCCAATAACTCCTTTAAACTCTCGTACTACAATTCTTTCACTTCTTTCTTGGCCTTCTTGAACTTCAAATCCTCCTTTCAAGGGCTCAAATCCATTTATTATCATGCTTTGGAGTTCGTGGCCTTCAATATACTATCATCTTTGCGAGTGGCCTTCAAATATCTTCTACAACCCTCGCGGATGGCCTTCTACAAAAAGATAGTGAAAAACTACTCATGAGCAACCCAATAATAAGGTCACAAAATAAGATCTAGGTGCCCGTGAATACAAAGTGTCCATTAGGTTCAATTAATTCTACAAAACTCGGAATTTAGAAAGGAAAACCAATAATGACCGTTTAAACCCTTTGTCGTGTCAACCTAACTAAAACTAGCAATCAACCAAATAACAAATGATAATTAATGTGTCAAATGCATCAGTGAATGCATGCATAAAAGTGCACATCATGTATTCTGTGATGTGATGAGCCACTATGTTATAATCTTGTTCTAATTTGACTCTAATTTCAGCTAAGCATCCTGTTTTTGTAATCAGATGCTTTTTTTCCTCTTCTTATTTTTGCACAACGACCTTCACTGTCCACACAAGCAACACAGCTGATAATGTGGGTTTTAATCTCTTCAGTTGGCCTGCACAAGAGCACCAGTAGTACTTTTCGCGAATCTGCCTTTTACAGTTGAGTCATTGAGAGTCCTTCACGTAACTTAAACAAATACCATTTGCATGATTTTGTACAAAACATGTATTTCTTTCAGACTTGTTGCTTTTATGTCGGTGAAACTTTTAGTGACATCTATTTTGTTTAAGTTTGGAAAATCTGTACCTGTATCGGAAATGAATACAATTCTTAGTGTAAAAAATAAATGTTTTTAGGTAATATATGCAAAGTTTATAGGAAGATACTTAGAATTAGAAAATTGCATGTGCTCTATTTTAAGTACTACAATAAATACTATTTTTAGCTTAACATATGCAAGGTTTAATGTATAAAGCACATGTTATAAATTAAACAATGCACAAGTGTGTAAATTTTTCAAACTGATAAATCTTCTCTTCGGTTCGTGTATTGTAATAATTACTAGTTTATAATTTTACTTATAAATTACTTTGTGACGGAATTCCTTAATTAATGAAAACATTTCACATTATATAATCTAATGCATGTTTTATTGTGAACAATACATGTTTTAAGTTAATAAATGCACAAGCTATACGATTTTTTTTAGCAACACATAGTTTATGGTGCTAATATTTCCACATGTTCATACATTTTTATAGAAGAAAAATTCATACATTCAGAAGTTTCAACAACAATTCTTTCACATTGATTGCATTTCAACAATATAACTTCAATAAGATGTGAGGAATTCATACCTTGGATATTATTAGGCGAGATTTCATCCTCTTGCAACTGAATTTCATAGTTTGGAATTAAAATTCAGTTGTTTCGATCTTATTTTCTTCAATAGGATTCAGATTTGCTTCTATGAACAAGGTAGTTGAAATTTGTTCGAATCCGATCGCATCTTTTTTGTAGATCTTGTTTTAGGTCGTAAATATCAACATCGATTTCACCGGAAATAAGCTAATCGTTGGAGAATGTCATCGGGGAAAGAAATCAGTGAAGGATTTGTGGCTGGAAGAATGTAACGATTAGCGGTTAGAATTTTTAGAGAAGGAGGAGGGGAAAATGGTTTCTGATGGTGGAGGTTTTGAGGAAGATGGGAAGTAATGATATGTTTTTGCTGTTATAACCCAAGTTATGCAACTGGAACCCACAAAAATTTGTACTTTTTTTATTATAAGTTGGTCTCTGGCCTGTCCATAATCATATGGACAGACCATCTGTCATGAGACCCCTCGAAGAAGAAAATCCAGAAAGAAAAAGAAGAAGAATAAAGAAGATCCGTCCCGCCACTCTTGTAATTCAATCTAGCCCAATTTATTTTCTTACCCAATTTCCTCAATTAATTTTTGGTATATGAACTTTCCATCCCGTTAAAGACCTTTTCTTAAGGAGAAATTGACAGATTTAATATCATTTTTAGGCGAAACAATAGGTTTCGTTTCTCTTTTTGCAAATTATTTCCAAAACGTTCACACATTATTATGAAATGTTATCAATTTATTTCCACATACTATTGGTTGGTTTAAGTCAATCAACATTGAGTTGACCTTTTTAATGATGTAGTGTCGTCATTGAAAACATGGAAACATGGAAGGAAAGGCCGATAGAAGAGATAGTGAGTATGGTTGGATCTGTGGTGTTCAAAATATGGTGGATTAAGCAGTAAAGATAGAACTGGAAAAAAATTTAATTAATTTAACTTCAAATGTTATTAAATTATAATTTTTTAAATATCGATAACTATTAACGAGTCCATTAACTTAATTAAATAGTGGTATGTCTGATAAAGGAACTACTCTCTTCGTCCCAACTGAATTTGTACACATTTTGGTTAATTTTTTCAGGTCATGTTTGACCAACAATAACTTTAGTTACATATACAAACAGTGTGTTAAAATTTGATATTTAAAAAATATGTCATCATGGATTCCAACAATATCCACATGATGATATTGGTGTCTATATGCTAGTTGAAATTTATCGTCAAACGTGTCTTGTAAAAATTGACCAAAAAGTGTGCAGATTCGGTTGGGACGAAGAAAGTAATTGAGAACATTTCATAATAATCCAGAATCCTCTTTAAAATATGGTAAAAAAAGGAACGAAATCTGTAACTTCTCCTAAAAGTGGACACGTAAACTGTCGCTTTTTCTTCTCTTTAAGTAAACTTTGGATATGCAAGAAGTTCACGAAACCCTCCTCTTGTGCTGCATCTCCCTCTAAAAAAAACCTACTCTCTACGTTCCAGAGAAAATGACACATTTACTTTTTCCAAATCAAATTTGGCAAACTTTTTTACCCTGATTATATATTAATATATAAAAAATATCATGTGAGATATTGTTAGATTCGTCTTAACATATATTTTCTAAATATCAAATTTTTATACAAAATTATTGTGTGTAGTAAGAGATATGGTTAGTTAAACATGATTATTGAAAACTGTGAAAAAATAAATATGTCATTTTCTTTGGAACGGAGGGAGTACTTTTTTCTTCAATTTTCCCCATCTTCCCATCACGGGGAAGATGAGAAAACAACATTTTATTTTAACTGATATATTCGTTATTCCATAAGTGTTAGATTTGCCTATGCATGTTTGTTTTGTTCTTCTACTCGATCGATTAGATCGGTGGCGTCTATGTATTGTTCTTGATCTGTTTGTATAGATTTTGTCCTCGCATTTTTGTTTGTGTTTTTATCTTCAGATTTCTATTAATATGGATCTGTGAGATATGTATTTTTCAAATTTTTTACAGTTTGAATAACATAGACCGTTGTTGGGTCAAGTGGTGTTATAGTTGTAAAATATCTCTGTTTAACGCAGTGATATTATGCGTTATACCCTCCTCTATGTCAAGTGGTCATTATTTTTGCGGGAAGCGAGTTAATATCCAGGAGGGTGATGTTACAATTTTTATTGGATTTCTAATCTGTAAAAGTACAGACGATCAGTCTGGTTGACATGTAATTTAGATGTTTTTGCAATATTATTAGTTATTGTTAGAGACTAGTAAGGTTTAATGTCAATTCCATCAATTTAATTGCTGCTTCTCAGCATCTTGTCCGTGTCTTGAAAGACGATCTTTTCATAAGTTATGGAAAAATCAAGGTTTAAAGTGAAAATTAGAAGAAATGAAAATAAAATTTTCAGGTTGAGGTTGTAAACTTTATAACTACTACACACTGTATAATAAATTTGTAATATTGCAATTAAGACCTTTTATCTTTTAGTATCTCAATTAAACTCCATCTTTTTATAAGTTTACGAAAAGACGGTATTTTTTAAAACTTTGCCACCACCTTTGAATGATTAATTAAATAAATGAAAAAAAGAAAAAGAAGAAAAATGAAATTTGGATACGAAACTGTTGGCGGCGGAAGTTGGTAGGTTAACGTCGCTTTGAACTTTCGAGGGGTTGTTGGGTCTTCCCGTGGGCCGTATGCATTAGTTTATTCTCGAAATTGAATTGTTAACATAATAATGATTAAATAAAAAATTAACCCTACGCATTAAACTCCAAATTACGACCGAGTCCCTCGCTCTATCCCGAAAGGTATCTTTTACTTTGCAACAAATCTCGCCGCCCACGCCCACCTCCACCTCTCCCTCTCCCTCTCTCTCTCTGTATAAAGTGTGTAGTCAACTTTAGCTATCGCGCCTTCCTATTAAAGGGTCCAAATTCCCTTTATTCATTTCGCATCATCAAGATCACGAGAGCTCCTGTGGTAAAATTCTGATTACTGCTTGTTTTCTTTTTGTTGGGTTCAGTATATGGGTTCGATAAGTGGCATGTTTGGATTTGTTTTTTCAATTTTTTTATTGGTCACCGTATGAGCTTTGATTTTCCAAGTTTATTTCTTGGCTTGCTGATGATCGGCTGGCGTTTTAAATTCTGTGACTCGTAGTAGCTATGACCCTTGATTTTAATTGAAAACTGAAAGCCTAACTTCTTATCGGCCTTTTGTTGGAACTGTAAGTTTATAAGTTTTTACTGAATTACAGCTTAAGGATTGTGTCAAAGTCAATAGCTTTCTGGGTTAAGGCAAGATTCAGTCTTTGTTGCTAGTAACCAGATTTCCAAAAGCTTTGCATTACCAATGGAATTTTATTTTCAATTGTACAGACACCCTAAATAGTTATTGCTATATGAAAAATGATTTGATAGCGATAAGGAATTTTATTTACTAGCGTCGGCTTGTAGTCTTTTGGTTTATAAATTGTGCTGATATGCGAAACGTCTTTTGCAATGAGCTATCCAAGACATGTTTTTTTCATTTCCCCCTTATTTTTTAGTGATTGTTGTGGAAAAGATAGTCATGGTAGTTTTAATGTCTTTGGTTTTACTGTTAGCACGTTTGAAGTGAATTTGTTTATCAGTTTACTATGTAGTTGCATCCGTGTTTGAGTTCAAATGGATAAGTCATTTGATGAAGTTGTGTGAATGAGATCCTCTTGCATTTTGAACACAGAAAAATGTTTGCTATATGATTTACTTGGGGCCTCGAGTAAAGAGCAGTGATCATCGTATTTGCTTCTTTTCATAGCGCTCCAGACATTTACCACCTTAATCTTATGCCATGGAAGTTTCTCTTCCATTGTATGCTTATTTGAAACACAGGTGTACATTATGACATGATATCCTTATCTGACTCCTTTGTGGATAATAAGCTGATATAGTTCTTTCTGAATCTGGTTTAGCTGTCTTCTTTTCATGAAATTAAAGACGCTTAAAAGTCTTGGGATTTGTCACTATTCATCTAGCTTGATTTGTAGAGTAAAACAGAGAACAACAAAAACCGGGGGGATACAAACTGACAAAAAACACCTTGACATGGCCTTAAATTTTTTGTCAGTTTGTTTGTCAAATTTTTGCTATGAAGGTTCTACTATAATACACTGCCTTCAGAACATATTCTTGCTCTGAAATCTTTAACATGACCACCAGCGTATGTTGTAGCCTGGATGCTGTACAAAAATTGATTAGGCTATGATGAATCTATTTTACATAATTTCAGGTGACAATGGCAACTGTGAGGCTTCCAACCAACTGCATGGTCAGCACTGTGCCCCTGGCCCAGAAATCCAAGGCCTTCATCAAAAGCCCGCCTTCTTTGGCATCTGTGAAGAGCTTCTCGAGAACGTTTGGTTTGAAAACAAAGCTTAGCTTCAAGACCAGTGCGATGGCCACCTACAAGATCAAGCTTGTCACTCCAGAAGGAGAGGAGCACGA
>JAULKM010000001.1:16822525-16835428 GCA_032355605.1 Rubia tinctorum
GGCTAACTTGTCTTTAAATTGTTAACTTAGAAAAACAAAACCCAAACCCCCCACTTTATGTGCTTTTATATTTATGAATATCTATATATCTAGCGTAGTATTTATCATTTTATGAGCAAACACTTGAGAATGCCTCCTGTCTCTGTGGACCATTCTGACTTGCCACTAGCTACTTAGTTGTAGTCAGTAAGCAATAAGGGCTTAAAAATTACATCTTTGAGAGTTACGGCGACGACCTCCCACGTTTGCCGAACTACCTTATTGGGTCATGATGGGCCACATAAAGCCCACATTCGGGACTAAAACCACCTGAGAAGCCTAGCGACATTAAATTACCATATCGAGCTGCCATGAGCCATATAAGGGCCACGTTTAAGACTGATACTGCGATCGACGTTGGTCTCTTGTCGGTTCTCTAGTTTACTTTGGTTGGAGAATGAAATTTTAGCGTCAAATGTTTGGTTAACTAGCCACAACCCCTATCAAAAGGCATTCCTAAACATAAATCTCCCCCCACCACCCTTCTCCTCCAGCATCCACATTTAAAAAATCCACAAACTTACAATGCAATGGGTTGGAAAACTCATACAAACTCCAATAAATACAAAAAGGTGCAGCATCTCCTGTTACGAATTGAGATTATATTTATTCCTCATATTATTTGTTTTCAATTCTTTTGGTGGAACTCATTTATTTGTTTAAGAAGAAAATTGAATCTTTACATGTCGTTATGATTGTGTTAGATGTATGTTTTGTAAATTGTGTTCTCTAGTGTTGTTGTTGTGAATATAATGTCATATACAACTTATGTTGAGTTCTAGGAATATATCAAGGTTGATTCTAGATATGTATGTTGATTTTCTCTAGAAACGGCCTGGATGACCAACATCGGTCACCAACTGTCATTCTAGCCCATAGAAAAATTGACATGTAACCGACGTCGGTCACTCAAGACATTTTGTGTTTGATAAAATTCAGGCCATGACTCACGAAAGTGGAAATTGTTATGTCACAGATAGGAACGCATGGGAACAGTTGGAAGGATGCAATATAATTGAGATTGGTAAACTACTGCCTTTCAAACAACACCAATAGATGACTTTCACTTTCATCAACGACATGTTATGAGTATTAATCTTTTATAAGTACAACTTTTTTATATTTGATTTTTGGATTATATATTTATAAAATAATCCATGTTTTTTTGAAATTGCAGTAATGGGGCTAACACAATTATCAACGAATTTTTAATGTATTCATGGAAGAATTAAGTTCATTATAATTTGGCTGTTTTGGTAAAGCTATTGCACCAGTGTTTGAATCAAATACTACGCGAATAATAAATTGTATTGGATATACATTCCAAAATATAATCTTGTTATACCTATACGAACTTATCTTATGTATTATTTTAAAGCCCGTGTATAGAATATGTAATTGAGATTGACTATTGACTATTGATTATTGAATACAATCAATAGTAGTTTAGTAGTTTTTGTAGTTATTATAAGTTTGTAATATGTTAGTGTATTTGATGGTTTGGTCATGGGCTTCAATTTCTCTTTATTTTGACATCATTAAATATTATTAATCGATTTTGCTTGTAGGTCGATTCACAGTCATTCAGACTGAAACCGAGTGAGTGACATCGGTTGTTCCATTGCATGAAAATAGGGGGAATTCCCATCCAATTAACATTGATCACCTACACAACCGATGTCGACTAATCAAAAATATAATTTAAAAATTACCGATAATGGCTCTATTGTTGATAAAATTGACGGAGGATCGATGTTAGTCGTGAAATCGGTTAAGATCGACATCGGTTTTAGAATCTTTACCTACCGACATTGGTTTATCTATGGGTAGTAGCTGACATCGATCACTACCATTCCAATTGGTCACATACCATATCGATTGACATCAATAAGCTGTCGATTTTGGTGTCGGCCAAAACATATTCACCTCGTTTATTTTTTTTAAATAAGGTTGAAAAAGTTTTTGCCTCAATTATGAACTGATGTAAGAATTATAATTTTTAATGAGCCTCTTTTTAATGAGGTAAAAAGCCCTTCAAATCTGAGGTAAAAATTCATGTTTCTTATTGTGCTTTCACTGAGTCTTTTGGTAATAAAAACCTTAGATCGACAACCTAGCTTGAAACTAATTGAATTGATGGACGTACTATTTTTATCTCCATTAAAACCAAGTTTATTTAACGTTGTTGGCACGACTTATTCCCTTTCACGGGCTTCATTCACAAAAAAGGATCAAGAAGATCGACATATTTTCCTCTTTCTCGAACATGATTCTCGGGCTTAACATCATCCTATAACATTCGACACATGCAAGCAAGGGTTTTCTTGTGATCCATTAACACTACCAACAAGTCCCACTTTAGTTCTTGGAGATTTTTCTTGAAATGATCACCTGGAGATTTTTCTTGAAATGATCACCGGGAGTTTCTCCCTTTTCTAAGAGATGAACACTTAAGTTCACTGGGTAGAAGTCTCAACTCAAATACCAAGTCTTCACATGAGAAGCTAGAAACTATGATTTCTTCGGTTCTAACAAGGGTAATTTAGGGGTGTTGGTTGTTAGTTCCCCAAGAGAAGTTCGATCCTCATTATTTTCCTTCAAGTTAATATTCACAACATATGCAATAGAAGTATTGTCCAACTAATTACCTAAGCCAAAATTCAAGGAAGCTCAAATACATCTTGCACTACATTCTCAACAACATAAATAGCACGGAAAGAGTGGTGTTTACTTGGTAGTTTCATAAAATCATTTGTGTTAAATTCTACCTTTATCCCATTAAATTCTATAGTGAGTGTTCCATTATGCACGTCAATTATTATTCTTGAAGTTTCCAAAAATGGCATTCATAGAAAAATAGGGGAGACTTGATTATCATTCTCCACGTCAAGGAAGTAAAAATCAGTGAGAAATATTAAGGAATCAACCTTTACCAATACATTTTTTACAATGCCCTTAGGGTATACACTAGAATGATCGGTTAGTTTGAAAATTATCCCAGTGTTATGAAAAGTGCCTAAATCTATACTTTCATACAAACAATGTGGAATCACATTCATGGAAGAACCAAGATCAAGAATATCCATTTCAACATGAGTATATCCTATCACACAAGGGATTGTAAACATTTTGAGATCGCTATAGTTTGAAGGTAGTTCATTTAGCGACAAAGTGGAGACATGTTCATTCTTGCCTTTCTTGAGGTTATTTTTCACGCTTAGATTTCTATTGACCACACACAATTCCCTAAGATATTTAGCATATCTAGGGATTTAATTTTATAGAATTAAGAAGTGAAATATTTTATCTCACATCTGCGAAATAGATGTCCTTGTCTTCTTTCCTTCTTTTGTCCTATACAGCTTTTGGAAAGGGTGGTTCCGATACATACGAAGGAATCTCTGCCATATTTTCTTTCTTTTTATTAGAGGATGAAGGCTCGGGACTTGAGTCTGGTTTTTGAACAATTACTTCCACATCAATCTCCTTCCCCTTTCTTGCTTTCTCTAGCCAACTTCTCAACATCTTCTTATATCTCCTTTTCCCCAATTTCCACTCTCATGGGGTCCATCTCAACAACACCTTTCCATGGGAGTGTTTCACTTCTCCACCACTTCTCAACGAGATAGCACTAATATTTTTGCGAGAATTTTGTTTGAGAAGAAAACTTTCTTGAATCTCTCGACTCCATCTGATTCAGATGGATGCCATTTGACTCATTTAAGTGTCCAATTTTTTTTATGGTCAATTCGGCCTTCTCTTGATACTTTTTGGCTCAAATTCATGCTCAATATTCCCATTGCTTGAATCACCACATCGTTTGTCATGATCGAATCTTCATCTTAATCATGAACTTTATCTTGGAGCATTTGGAATTTTTGTTGAGGGACAATATTGTTGAGCATTTTCCCCTCCTTGAGCATTTCCAAATCGAAGGTTTGAATGATCTCTCCATGCCTTATTGTATGGTCTATTTTGTTAACCTTAACCCTCATAATAACCTTGTCCTCATTGATATCCTTGGCCTCCTTGAAAACCCATGGCCTTGACTTCCTCATGATATTCATATTGCAATCCAGGGTATTATCCATACGATGCGCCGATGCACATATTTCAGAAGCCTTAATAGGTGGCACATTTCCCGAGTTGGTCATCAAAGTCTTCACCATGGAGGTGAGAGCTAGCACTTGATCTTCAAGCTTCCTTTTGTTAGAGCTGGCATTGAATATCTTAGGGATTCCTACTACCTCCACCTCTAGCAAACTCCTACCACAATCAAAAAGTCTTGGTGGTGGAGCAACTAATCCCTGAATATTGGCTTGAACAAGTCAAAATAAGAGGCAATGGTATGTATCATATATTTGATAAAATATTTGATTATAAAATAAGTCAATATTAAATGTATATAGCGGTCTTCATAAAATATCCTTTATAAAGTCCAACACTAGTTGTAGGTATTGAACATGTGCAAATTTCTAGTCGAACAAGGTCCTCAAGGGGCACATTTCATGACGGAAGGTAGAATGCATAACTATTTACGATTACATCATGACAAAGAAGAGCATAAGTACAATGTAGTTGTCGTCATTCAAAGAGGTTTGGATGATGGGGCATTGATTTATATTCCATAACCGGAGGCAACAACGGTGGTGAGGGCCGCAAAATGTTTCTAGAATGGCCAGTCTGTTTGACTTTTATGGTTAAATGACAAACAAATAATCAAAAGAAATTCGCCACTCAATGTTTTAGGTTATTTTGGGTTTAGGTTATTTAAGTTATTTTGAACCCATTTTGGTTTTGACTTAATTTATGATTAATTGGTATCTACAACGTGGTGGACTCCAAGAAACATGGTACCACAAGTGAGCAAAGCATATTTTTGAAGCCAATAAAAGGTCAGGTAATTGCACCTATGCCCGAAGAGAGAATTATTGAGAATATTCATACAATCGTGATGATTCACCATCTATCTTTCACCTACGAATCGCGTTACAAATTCGATATTCAAATTGGGAGGGAGGTGTTCAATGAATTTTGGGAAATGATGCCTACATCAACGCTGAGAATGAACTCCATCTCATGTAAATATTAACGCACCTTTTTTTGGTCCCATTTAATTAATTTTTGCTACAATAACGTCCTAAACGCTTTTCTAAACTAGGTACTTCCACATGCTATCAATGTTAAAAGGAAAGCCTTGGTAAGAGTTTCTTTGCCCTATGAAACACAATCCTCTACAAAACTAATATGAAGAACGTTTGGCTTACATTAGTGGTCGATTGATGAATAACCTTATGGAAATGTACATCACCCCAATCTATGAAAAGTGATTACAAATTGAATCAAAGTGTGTAATTTTTTAAATAAATTTTAATGCTAACACTATGAATTTCAAATATGCACTATTTCTAGCAACCATTGGATGGTGGTCGTGCTTGTTCTCCCATCAAACACGTTCTATTGGTTCGATCCACCATATGAAGAACCCGGAGAGTGAATAGTTCATGTCATAAAGAAATTATCTATTGGCCCACACAAAACCAAGCACAAAGAAGTACATTATAAATATTTGAAGGAAGAAAATTCATTGACATCGATATATGTTCATATTCAACACGGATACTATAAGGTTTTAACTATGATTTTTCAATAACAACATGTAACATAAAAACAAAGAAATGATTGGTGGAGTGGAATTTATTGCACTCGCAGTATACCGATAACCGATAACCGATAAACGATGTCGCCTTTATATAGTGAAGGCTACAACACAGCTATATAGAAATCCGAACAGCGAGCACATATCACAAAAAAGTTACATGACGGGTGTCGCTAATAAACTACCCAACACTGCTCATACTAAATGACGTGGACAACACATCCATGTATCTACCGGTTGAATCGACATCGCCTACTAACTGCTGACGATGTCAATCCCTGCCAACCAAAACCGGTCACCCTGCGGAGCCGGTGTCGCTCATTTTTTTTTATCTCGGTTTTAAAAAAAGGTACTTGCTATTTTTACTTGGGTTCTGAACCGAGGTTACTGCCATTTTTTTACCTCAATTTTTCGGGGTTAAAAAACTGAGGTAAAAAGTTCTGATTAATCGAGATAAAATGATGTTTCCAGTAGTATAGGTCTTGAAATAAAGAAGCATAGTAACGAAATAAATTGTTTAGTGAAAAATCGAGGTAAAAACTCTAACAATCGAGGTAAATGTAATGTTTCTAGTAGTGTTGGTCCTGAAATAGAGAAACATTTATAGCAACTGTAATAAACAGTTTGTGTATAAACTAGTCGTTTTATACACTTAGGAAAGTCAAAATAACAAAAGGACCCCTGATTGACACCAGGATCACACAAAATCATAAAAATCAAACAATTACCTACTATATACTTGTTGTAAAGAAAGGTGAGAGTAGCAAACATCACGTTAATTGTGACCGCTAATAATCAGGCAGGCTAAAGTTTCATTGACTACAAGATTGTTTTTCGCTTTTTTTTTTGGCTATGATTAGATGTATAAGCAAAAGATGAATTGCAAAATCCCAAGACTACTTTCTTTACCATAACCGTCCTTGTTAACTTTCAAAATCTATATATCCACTTCCCCTAAACCTATATACGTACACAGTACATTTCTAAAACAATGGCACAAGCTTATTATCATCCTTTATCTCTTTCTATTTCCATACTCATGATCCTCATGAGCTCTTCAACGTTTTCTGCTAGAACCATAAATCATCAAAAACGCCTCCAAGATTCAGTGCTGTCGGAACCGCCGGCAAAGAAGATGATAAGAGAGCTGAATCTGTTTCCGAAGCACGACGTCAATATCAATGGGGCTGTGGTTGACGATGACCATACTTTGACCGGAATCGTCGAAAAACGGTTGCAGCTCGGCAATATTCTAGCTGATGATGATCCTAATCCCAGCGTAAATGATTTGGGTCACCATGCTGGATACTTTAGCCTCCCGCAGACCGTAGGAGCAAGGTGAAGTACTCATCAACTATACTACAAAAAATACGTATATAATATATTATATACTCGGTTTGTCTCAATATAAACTGCAATTATACTATTCATTTAATCAAATTCAACTAATATAAGTAAGGGTATTATCATGTGGCCAGTGGCGGAACTAGAAAGAAATTTGAGGAGGGCGGGGCTGGTCAGGGCGGGGCTGGGCGGGGCAGGGGCGGGGCTGGGGTAGGAGGGGCGGAGCTGTATATTTACCCTTACTCACTGGAGGTTGGGGGCAGCCGCACCGGCTCGCCCCTAGTTCCTCCCCTAGTTCCGCCGACGCATTTGACATATTGTTAGATTCGTCATAATGTATATTTTCAAATATTTTTTTAGTCAATAGGCAATAGTTAAACAGTGAAATTATGATGGGAGAGAGTAAAGTTAAAGTTTGCAGTATAATTGAGTAAGTAAAGGATTTTGGATGTTTTGGTTTTCTTCACTTTTTCAAAAATTCTTGGTGGTCACGCATATTTAAGATGATGCATTCGTATTTGGTTTTAGCGTTTGGTACTACCGCTTCTTCTGCCAAAGAAAACTGAATCCTCCGCATCCTGGTAATGAAAAATCCAAGACCCACGGTCTTTGTATTTAGTCAGGCAGATCGAGTTCGTCCTATACCTAACTATGCACTCACATTCTTTTTGTAATTATACTCGTCCGTCCAATAATTATTTGTCTATTTACTTTTTTTTTAAGTTATAAAATTTAACCCTAAATATCAATTTATATATCTATAATAAAAATATCATGTAAAATATTGTTAAATTCATTTTAACGTCTATTTTCTAAATATTAAATTTTTATGTAAAATTGTTGTATATAGTTAGAGATATCGATGATCAAGTATGATCGTTGAAAATCGTGAAAAAATAAATATGCCAATAATTTTGATACGAAGAGAGTATATATTAACATGCCCTCTACGTTTTTAAGTAATTTATGGTATAGTTACCTTTTCCCTCTGCACATGATTCTTATGTGGGACGAAATGAACGTACAGTCCTTAACATTTCAAATTCATTGTTTTGTTTTCTTATATAATACCTTTTAATAATAATTTTTTATTTTATAGTTCAGTTTTTATTTTAACTATAAATTTAATTTTTATGGAATGGGTGAAATTGTGGGACTGTTAAGAATATCTTAGTTCACAATTTAATATGATTGCTTGAATCAGAGTTTTAAAGCATTAGATTATTTGTATTAAGTCGATAGTTTGTATTATCGACAAAGTTTATGTGGATGGTATAATTTTTTACTTCCTACTTTTAAGTGACTCACAGGATTATAAATTATTAGTTCATTGTTGTTTAACTAGCTTTTGATTAATAAACAAAAATATGAAATACATTATTTTTCTCACATGTAGTTCTTAGTGCTTAGATCACAGTTTTCATGCACTATTTCATTATTATATTACAGATTTTAGATAATAAACAAAATTGTGCTTCTAGTTTTCAGTCATTAGATCACAGTTTTTAGGCGTTAGTTCATTATTTTTTAAACAAACTTTTGAGTTATAAACAAACTTTTGTTACTTGTACGAATATTTTAATTTGTAGTTTTAAATAATTAAATCAAAAATTTTAATGCATTAGTTCTTTATTATTAAATAGATTTATTAAGAACATAAAAATATTTTTTAATGATATTAAATAATTTTCTTAGCTTATGATTTTAAATGACTAGATCATTGTTTTTAACCATTAGTTCATAAAGTTCAGTAACAGACAAAATTGTGTGACTGGCATGATCATTTTATTTCATAATTTTATATTCATAGCGCCAAAATGTGGATTTTGATTAAAATGGATGTAAAAAATCCTCCTTTTCCCCTCAATTTAATGCCTCCTTAGACTACTTGTATCGGAAGTTAAATAGTCAAGTTTCAGATTAAATTTGGTGACTCCGAACCCATCAGTCCGAAAGTAATGAAAGGTAAAAGTTGCATAATCACGCAATGTAATAAAAACCAAACATAGAAAGCCATGGAATGTTAAATATTCTTCTGATATAAAACAAACATATCAAATGATTGAACTGCTTCGTTGACTTGATGTGCAGGATGTTCTATTTCTTCTTCGAATCAAGAGGGAAAAATAACTCCGACCCCGTTGTCATTTGGCTCACCGGAGGACCTGGTTGTGGCAGTGAATTAGCTCTGTTTTTTGAAAATGGTCCTTTCCACATCACAGAGGGCCTCTCCCTAAAGTGGAACAACTTTGGCTGGGACAAGGTAATGCAAAATTCACCAATTGTGCCTCACGTTAGGTTCAACCCTCTCCTATTATTTTGAGAAGTTATTCAATCAATCATATGAACTGTTTCAGATATCAAACATCATCTTCGTCGATCAGCCAACCGGAACGGGATTCAGTTACAGCTCCAGCCACGATGATCTTCGCCATGATGAGAAGGGTGTCAGTGATGACCTATACAACTTTGTGCAGGTTGAATGGTTCCTACTTTTGATTTTCGTCTGTGTCAATGGAATGTTATGTTTCTTTATTTAGGTAGAAATTTATGGCTGAAATTTAATTAGCATGAGGTTCTTGCCATATCAGCATGCATAAATGCTCGCGTAAAAAAGGAATTAGGATCCTTATGCTGGGACGAAGATACTTGTGGTAGTTAATTGACTTTAATTTATCCAGAAATGTGCAGTTGACTGATCACACTATTTTCTCCATGCCATATCTTAGGCCTTTTTGAAAAAGCACCCTGAGTATGCAAAGAATGATTTCTACATAGCTGGGGAGTCATATGCTGGACACTACATCCCTGCTCTTGCTGGAAGGATCAACCAGGGGAACAAGAACAAAGAAGGGCTTGTCATAAACTTAAAGGTATATCTTGTCCTGATGCCAACCTCAGTTTTTCACCTTTGGTTTTAATGATTTTACACCAAAAACTTTTCTTATGATTGAGCAGGGTTTTGCCATGGGCAATGGACTCACAAATCCAGCACTTCAGTATCCGCAGCTACCTCAATTTGCTCTGGATAACAAATTGATCACTCAATCGGACTTCGATGGCATGCAGGATTCTGTCACACAAACTGAACAGGCCATAAAAGACTGTGGTACTGATCCATTACCCTACAAAAAAACCTCAGACTTCTTAATTCATGACATTTAGAACATATAGAATATGAATGTTAGACCTTATCATACCTCAAATAGCATGGATTATGGATACTAATAGGGGTTTGCATCTATGTCAGATTCTGGTAGCGGAAGTATCTCATGTGGGATGGCGTTTGACCTAGGAAACGAACTATTCCAGAATATCTTGTATATTGCAGGAAATATTAATGTAAGACATGAAAGTATATATTTTCATGTAGTCAAACAATAAATAGGCTATTAAGATCACTGACATGTATGATTATAAATCTCTGAGCTGCAGTACTACGACATCCGAAAGCAATGCGTGGGTAGCATGTGCTATGATTTCTCAAGTGTGGAGAACTTCCTCAACCAGGACACAGTCAGAGAAGCTCTGGGGGTTGGAAACATTGAATATGTTTCGTGTAGTCAAACAGTTTACGATGCGATGGAGGGAGACTGGATGCAGAATCTTGAAGTAGGCATTCCACAACTCCTTGAAGATGGAATCAAGCTTCTGGTATATGCTGGGGAGTATGATCTCATTTGCAACTGGCTCGGTATGCCATTTTTTACTACTTGCATTTCTTAAACTTATAAGTGTGACTTTTAGCCAAAAACTGTGGCAAGAAACTGTAGTATAACATGTTTTGACGTGTACTTATAGGAAACTCGAAATGGGTTCAAGGCATGGCATGGTCAGGTCAAAAGGAGTTTCTCGCAGCTCCTACGGTTCCATTCACGGTTAATAGCAAGGCGGCGGGGCAGCGTAAGGGCCACGGGCCTCTGACGTTTCTTAAGGTGCTCAATGCTGGTCATATGGTTCCGATGGATCAGCCACAAGCATCACTAGAAATGCTACAGAAATGGATGCAAGGCACCCTGTAAGAGTTGAAAGATAAACTAAAACTCCTGTTGTTCATATTACATGCAGTCTTTAGACTATCTACACCATTTTCACATTCTCATACTATCATCTCAACTTGAGAAGTGAGTACAAATGAATTAAAATCGCTTCTTTTCTGTTAGAATTTGGCAATTGTTTGGAGATCAATTGCTCCCCTCCTACAGATTAATCAGACATGAACCCAAAATAGGGGAAAGGAATGATGTGGCGAGAGGTTATCGGAAAGAAAGAACGCAAGAAAAATGCAACAATATTGTCAACTTTGTTTTATTAATTACTGCCTCAATACACCAATGTTGTCAACCATATAAAGGAATTGAACAAAACGGAAAGAAAGAAAGAAAACTGAAAGAAAGAAATGAATCAAGGCAAAAATGGAAACAAATAAAAGAAAATACATCTTTTTCATCCATGCATGATTAACTCCCATGTAAATATCTGCCAGCCAATCAAATATTGCATTTCGAAACCTTCCATACGAGCCATGCAATTCTCCCAAAAATAATACCTTCCATGCAAAACAGTGACTTCCATGCAAACAATGCCTTCCATGCAAACCATGCAATGCCGTCAAACATTTCAAAAATAATGGTAATCAAATCCGAGAATTCTCAGCATCTATCACTTTCTGGCGCGTTGATCCCATGTTTCCATCAACGAAAGCCCTAACCCTAGCTCGCCATCATTTCCCTTGGGGTTAGAAAAATCCGCCCTCGGATTTTCACCAATGTCTTTGTCGGAATTATCGCCGGTGTAAAGGCGGAGATACTTGACATTAAACACATCCACCGTGCGTAAGTGGCTTGGAAGCTGCAAGTGATAGGCATTCGGATTTATCTTCTAGAAAACTTCGACATGATCGATATTTTTTGGCTTAAGCTTGTTGTACTCATGGGCGGGAACACGATCCTTGGTGAGGACGGCCCACACGAAATCCCCAACCTCAAACTCAACTGGACGGCATTTGACATCGGTTGGGCACTTATATGTCTCAGTTGTGGCTTGGAGGCATCATAATGAAGCAAGAACGGTTGGGTAAAATCCCGAAGCACAAGAATCGGAGCAAAAGTGATCTTGGTCTTGATCAACTCAAAAGAATCCACGGCGTAAGAAGACCAGTGGAAGCATCCAGATTTAATGCAAGGCTGTGAAAGATCTGAACCTTGGTGACTGTGCGAGGAGTCGACCAAGATGCCACAACGTGGACTTTAGACTTAGCCACACAAAGGTCATCGACAGAGACGACATAGCCAAGGAACTCGACTCGGTCGAAGAGAAAAAAACACTTTACAAAGGCAGCATAAAAGGCGTGGCTGCGAAATACGGTGCGAACCTCCTAGAGGTGTAGTACGTGCTCTGCTGGGTTAGCGCTATAAACCAGAACATCATCGAAATAAAAAAAACAATGAATTTACCAATGAATTGGAAGAGTGATTGGTTCATGACGCGCATAAAAGTACTCGGTTCATTGGAGAGTCCGAATGACATGAAAATTCACTCATAGCTCATAGAGGCCTTTGCGAGTCTTAAAGGCAGTCTTCCACTCATCGTCGGGTCGAATGCAAATTTGGTGGCACCCGCTCTTCCAATCCAATTTGCTAAACATGTGAGCACCACTCAACTGATTGAGAATATCGTCGAGCCACGAAATAGGAAAGAGATGTCGTACTGTGATATTTTTGATGGCTTGAGTATCCATAAAAGTGTGCCAATTTCCATATTTCTTCGGGGTGAGGAGTGGAGGAACTACACAGGGACTTAGGCTCTCACGGATGTGGCCCTTTTGAAGGAGCTCCTCGACTTGACGCCGCAATTCCTCA
>JAULKM010000001.1:16859058-16871659 GCA_032355605.1 Rubia tinctorum
CAAAAAGTACATCATTCTCAACCACTCATTAAACTTTTTACTCTCTTCATTCAATTTCATCCACACATTTCAACTTGAAAAAAAACACCACCTAAATCTATGGTGCCAACATAGAAAAACGGATGGAGTATATGTTATGGCCGCGTGGGTTGACGCAGTATCTTGCATTAGCGTTAGCAACACGGGGTAGTGTTTATTTCGAGGGTTTTATTAGTGATGGACAAATGATAAATATGGAAAACTCATACTCCCTATATCCCAACAAAAATGATGTAATTTGATTTTTGGAATTAACTGCATTAATATTCAGCTACTTTCTATGTTCCACCCAATTCTATACACTTTGACTTTTCTCAGTTGTGTAAAATATAATTGGGTGATTGTATTCATCACTAAATGCCCTTATATATAGGGCAAGTACAAACACCAAATGTCAACAGAAAAAAGAAAATGTAGCTATCTAATCTTATATGAAAAGGGAAAAGGTACTAACTAATCATATTTACCCAAATCTAATACTCCCTCTGGTCCTCTATTATTTGCTCCTACTTTTGGGTACACTTTTTCTTACAAAGAGTAAAATGAATGGTGTAGTTTACATTGAAAGTAGAAAAGGTAAATTAGGTGGATGAAATAATCTAGGATTAGCCAAAAAGGGAAATGAGCCTATATAAAAAATCTTCCTAAAAGGGAAAGAGAGCCACTATTAAAGGATCGGAGGGAGTAGGGAAATAATCTAATCAAAATTTTGGCAAAATATCCTTAATACTCCTCAAACGTGTAAATCTAAAACGCCCAACTTCTGAAACTGATGACGACCAAGCGCTTTGGTAAAGATATATGCTGGTTGACTTGAGGTGTTGATATGATGAGTGACCACCTCACCATACTGAACAAGATCTCTAACGAAATGACAATCAATTTTAATATGGTTCATGCGCTCATGAAAAACAGAATTAGCAGCATATGAATAGCAGACTGACTATCACATAATAAGCTATATGAGAAGAATGATCAACACCAAGCGAACGAAGTAAATATTTAAGCCATATTAATTCTCAACAAACCACAGCCATAACAAGATATTCTACTTCTTCTGAGGAGCAAGAAACCGTAGGCTACTTCTTAGTCTTCCAAGACACGGGAGATTCATCAAGCATCACAAAATATCCAAACAGAGACCGCGAGTAATAGGACATGTGCCCAATCTGAATCACAATAAGTAGTTAAATGGAAAGAACTCTTAGCTGAAAGAAAAAATCCCTGACCTGGATGATGCTTCTAGTGTACAACATGCAATGTTGGATGCCAATGTGCCACACATGGTCATTACATAAATTGAGCAAGGGTGTGAACTGAATAACTCAACTCAGGTCAAGTGATAGTGAGATAAATCAGTCTCCCAATCAGACGACAGTAGCGTGCATGATCCTCACACTGATGACCAGTTACGTGCGCAAGTTCATGTCGTTGTTTCATCGGAAAATCAGTTGGCTTAGCTCTAGTAAACCAGTATCAGACAAAATATAAAGAATATATTTCCATTGACAAAGAAACATCCCTTCAGGATTGCTAGCAATCTCAATTCCAAGAAAGTACTTAAGAGGACCAAGATCCTTCAAATGAAAGAAAAAACTCAAGAATGTCTTGAATTCATCCATAAGAATAGGAGAAGTACCAGTAATAATCAAATCATCAACATAAACCAGAACATGTAACTCTTGGGAATCGCAAGTAAAGGAGAATAAAGAATAATATGCCTTACACTGCACAACCAAATAACACAAGAGATTCGGACAATTTCGCAAATCAATTGCGAGGAGTCTAACAAAGACCATATAAAGATTTCTAAAACTTGCAAACAAGACCAAGAGCAGATACTTGATAATCCGGAGGGGGTGCATAAAGATCTTCTCCTCGAGCATTATGAACATCCATTTGATGAATGCCCCAATCCTTAATCGATGAAACAACAAGAAATATACGAACAGAACTTAACTAAGAAACAAGAGATTTTTTTTTGGTAAAGTCAGTCCCATGCATCAGCACTTAAGAAACAAAAGCAGAAAATATAATTCTAGCTCAATACCAAGCTACTTTGGATGGTTGAAGATGATAAAAATATTCATATTTACTTCAATTCAAGCTTGTTTTCTGAAAAAATGATACAACTCTAGTAAGGGTGCTAGCCTATTGACTTTCCAAACTCTCTTATCATCATCTCTTGTGTTGTGTATCTAACCCTATTGGTCGATGAAACAATCAATACCTGAAATCACACAATGGAACTGAAATACCAGCCTTCCATTCAGATGCTTCTTGTTCATGTTATTTTAGATATCCACATCCACATAAGGGGCTCCATTTCGAGCCATTTCAGTCCTACTTTCACACTACATTGTTGTTTCCTTAGTCACCAAAACTTGAAATACTTAAAAACAAATCAGCATTAAATCTAAATCCAAACCATCTGACTGATGATGCAAACTTTAAACACCAAAAAAAAAATTATCCTATACCTTTCAATAGATCAAAAGTATTATGATTATCGTGAAATTTAACATGCTGCAAATGGTTGGTGTATCTAAGATAACACTAAACATCAGCGAGATAAGAATCCACCACCTAAACCAACACTAAATACAGACATCAGAGAGATAATAAAAATTCAAGAATATATCGTTCTAAACCAACATTAAACATCAAAATTCACAACGAAAACGAATCTTTTGGAGCTCAAAATATGTCAGAAGTTTCAAAAATACTAAACTAAATTTCCCTGCCATTTTTTAGCAAAAAATAAATAAAAATTCCAAACCGCACATCAAATTCAAAATACAAACAAGTCCAAGTGTGTGTTGTAATGGACGCATATGAGCTTATTTAATGCAAGTGCCGAAACCGGAAACTATATTTCGTAAATTAAAGGACGTAAGTGGGACTCAAAGGGAAAAAATAAGAAGTGTTTTCACTCTCACTTTGCCATTGGACAATAGCTGTTTTAGGAATATACATTGTCTCATTTTTAATTAGGTGTCACATGTCTTGCTGTATTTGCAGAGAAATAAAGAAAGGAAATTCTCAGCTGTGTAACAGCTCACAATTAGTAAAAGAAAACTCAGGATAATGTGAAAAGGGGCGATTACATTAAACGGAAAGATGTTTGATTCGCGTTGTTGGGAGAACAAACACGGGTCTCTCATCATCATTGCTGGCTGAAACCTGATTTGCTTGGGCGGAAGGGAACGAAATTCCGATGCAAGACGAATGGCATCAAATGAGTAAAGATAAAGTTTGGTAATGTCAAAAGATTCTACAATTATGATTAACAATGTTTTCACCACCTCCATTTCAAAATAAAGTACATCCAATACAGAACCAAAAGGAGGATCCAATAGAGTAGAATTGGTCCCAAAACTCTCACTACCAACGTTAACAATCTCATCATCAAAACAATCAAATAGTAATACTAATGAACTGCGCACTGATTCCTCAGTTCCCAGCTCTTGATCTTGGTCCAAATCACCATCAGTTGGTGGGATTTCAGTGCCTCTAATTGTGATCCAATCTTCGTCGTTCTTCCAAATGGGGAAGTTGGTATCCGAAGAATTCACATCTCCAATCAAATTCTTTATCCTAATCGCCGGAGAATCCATGGACGAAACCGGGCCTGAAGAACCACGTGAAGATTCCGGTACTTGATCGACCGAATTCCAGAAGGCCTGATCCAGAACAGAAGTAGGAGAGTTCCTCACGAGTTCCACACCCTCCCCCCTAACGTTCCCGGTGAGAAATGGATGCCGGAGAAGCTCTTTCGCAGTCCACCGATCAGTTGCATCCCTGGCTAAGCACTTGCTCAGAAAATCCTTACCCGAATCGGATAACCAAGTTGGAAATCTCGGCAGATCGTCTGAATAACCAATTCTGTACAAAGCAGAAACAGGGTCGTTGAGATCAGGCCAGGGGCTGTTACCAGTGGCCATTTCCACAACAATGCACCCAACAGACCAGATATCCGCGGTGAATCCTTGCTCTTCTCCACGTGCAACTTCCGGCGCCATGTACAACGGCGTGCCGGAGATGGTTAATCTTCCTTCTCCAACCTTCTTCGCGCAGCCAAAGTCTCCGATTTTGGCCCCATCTTTCCCGATCAGAACATTCTGAGGCTTGACGTCGCAGTGCGCGATTCCCCTGGAGTGCAGGTAGTCCAGCCCTCGCAGCACGTCGCACGCGTAGTTCTGAATCAGGGGCTCCTCCAGGGAGCCGCCGCGTTTCTTGAGTTGATCGGAGAGAGTGCCGCAGGGGAAATACTCCATCAACAGATTGTACATAGTCAACCCATTCTCGTACGAGATGTCACTGTCTACGTATGTTACTATGTAAGTGGAGCTGAGTTTAGAGATCAAATCTCTCTCTTTCTGCAGAAGGCTGGAAGAACGGAGCTCGGCAGACTTGGCAGCGAAGAGATCGCCGGAGGGGGTGGCGGCGAGCGAGACCGTGGCGGAGGAGCCCCGTCCGATGGTTACGCCCCTAGTCCACTTCACCATGGCAGACAGCTCTCTGCTTCAGTTGCAAGCTTGAAGGAGGAAGAATTGGCTTGAAAAGTTGCAATTTTGGTGTGTGTTTGGACTTCGAGGAGGGGCATGTGGTATTTATATGGAGCGAAGGTGCTTGCTTTCTAGTTTTGGTCTTATTAGGTGGATGATTTCTTCTGGCTGTTGATGACTTGGTGTCTTTATATTTATTTATTTATTCAACGAATCCATTATTCCGTGACGGCCTCTGGATTGTTTCACTCTTTCTTTTTTTTCTTTGGGTGGATATTTTACTTTTTCCAACTTTAAAGCCAAGCTAGAATTGGCTTCCGAGTTATGTACTCTTCATTCAGGACCATGCATATTCAAATGGATTCTCTTGTTGCCCAAAATGTAGATAACCTTTGTATTTCCCTCTATAAGTGTCCTCAGCAAAGATGTTGTGTTTAAAATTATAAAAATTCATAAGTATGAAAATTGTAATGGGAGATTTCCCTACATTCATCTATTTTTAAAATATTTACTTTATAAATGAGAATTATACATATTAATTTAAATATTATTTTTTATAAAACAATATATATGGATGTCGAACTATAAAAATATTGTATGAAAATATAATATTAAATTTTAAAAATACAGTATTTAAAATAAAATTACAGTTTACAACTTAAAAAATATTTAGTGATTCCTCCCTAAGTTAAAATGTTCTTTGTTCAGGAGGCCTCCTCGTATGCATTTGCCTAGGAATTAAAGTATTATAATTTTAAATAACATTAATATGACATAGTTTTGCGACCGATACCAAATTAGACATGATTAAATATTGATAGAGGAAAATGTTTGATATTATTAAGATTTCACTCTATCATAATTATGTAACTCATTTGAATCAAATTAAATTGAATAAAAAATTGTAAATTATAAAATAATAATTATTAAATTAAATTAAATTTCATTAAGAAATACATAAATGTGTACCATCTTATTCAAAAAATTATACAAATGAAAGAATGAGTACTCCCGTCCTAGCCCAAACTACAAATTTACTATTTGGGTTATTATTGCATTCGTCGTAACTAGAAGTTTCTAAATATTATTTTTTAAATTTAATATTATTATATGTAGGTAAATATATTACTGGTAAACATATTTTCTAAATATCGTAACATTAATTGATGGACAATTTAGGCTGGAATAGAAGGAGTAGCATTGTTGAAGGGGTATATTGTAAATAAGTGCTCAACTTTTAGGGGCGGTCATTCCTTCTCGTGGTATCAAGCTGGGAAGAGGAGAATGCTTGAGGCTTCGGTAAACCACGTGGCAAAAGTAGGAAGAGCTGACATCTAGATTGGGTGGTGGAGGGGCCAAGGCCGACTATGGACGGCGTTGCTTTCCTTTCTTTGCTTAATGCCTTTGCTTCAGCTCCAATATCAAAATTCAATGCATCCTGTGTTTGCTTCTAATTTTGTAGGGATATGGTCCCCGTTCCACCATTATTTGTTTAATTTGAATTTCGAAAATCAAGTTATCAATTTTTAACTATTAATAACTTTAATTATGCGTGTAAAAAAATTCAGAAAAATTTATGGAGTATAATACTCCCTCCGTCCCAGGGCAGAGAGAAATTCTCTTTGAAAATTTGACGCTGAAGAAAATATCATATTACCCTTGCCTTCCTCAATCCCTGGTCTGACGCCTCCTCCTCAATCTCTCCGCCGCGCGTCCTCCTTATCTCCCTCCACTACCATCATCACCACCAAAAATCCATATCTAGTCGGCATCGAACTCAACCTCAATCCATGTGAAACCCCAACCTTTCCATCGCTTGGGAGAACTCACCGCCACAGTTCTTGCGTACAGGTGATTGTACGGTCTCGCGCACAGGCGTCGACGAGGGATGACTTTAGCTTAGGCGTCAGGGAGGGATGGCGCTAGCGCAGGTGGATGCGAGGGGTTAATCTAGTGGAGGCGTCGATGAGGGGTGGCTCTAGCGCAGGCGGAGGCGAGGGGTGGTGCTAGCGCATGCGTAGACGAAGGGGTGGTGCTAGCGCAGGCGTCGACGAGGGGTGTCGCTAGCGCAGGTGTCGACGAGGGGTGGCGCTAGCGCATGCCGAGGGAGTGGTGGCAGAACGGGGGTGGGACAGAGACTGAGAGAGAGGGAGAGGGTTTATGTTGAAGACTGGGAGGCAGAGGGAAAGTGTGCAGATTTTATTAGGACACCCAAAAAAGGAAAGTGTGCAGATTCTTTTGGGATAGGAGGAGTATAAAAATACATGTTATGACGAATCCAATGACATATAACATGATAGTAGTCTTATTTATATGATAATAGAATTTAATGGTCGAAGTTGGGTTAGTTTGACTTTCAAAAGTCAAATTAAACAATCAATGGTGGGATGGAGGAGGTATAACAATATAACCCAATCTACTTGAGTAAGTGTCAATATAATTCTCAAATACTATCATTAGTTGATGAAAGTGCCAATATAACCCTAAAATACCATTTCCGGTGTTGACTCACGTTGAATGCACATAGAATTACTAAAATGCCCTTTAACCTAAAATCTAAAACCGTTAAGGACAATTTTTCCCTCACCCCCTCCACAACCCACCACCCTCACCGCCATTTGGCCACCACCCCCAGCCCATCCCCTTCGCGCCACCTCCAGCCACCACCCACACCCAATTCCGCTGCGTCGCCACCTGCGATGGCACTTTCCAGCCAAACCTGACTACCACCACATACGATGCCATCCTCCGTCACTACCGCCGCCGCAATGTCTCTTCTCTACCACGACCACCTCATCGCCATATTTCTCCTCCTAAAACCCTTCGCAAAACCCAACTCCTTCTGCTTAAATAAGCTCAGCACCACCATTTTCCCCATCTATTCTTCTTCCTACGCTCCTCATCATCCCCCGACAAGACCTCAAACCCCTGCTGGAGGAAGATGCATCGGAAACAAAGCCCACAACGTCCACCGACGAATGGGGGCGAGAAGACTGTGCCCGAACCCGAACCCGAACCCGAACTCAAACCCCTCGAGGTTCTCCGCTGCAGACCCTCCTCCCCGAGAGAATGCAAACAACGAGTGGGGCGACTCCGGGGTTAAAGACGATGGGTTCATATATGGGACGCCAAGGTGAAATGGGCGTCGGGGTTCAGAAATGGCAATTTTAAGAATTCATAATCGAAGTCTATGCGCTAGTATTCTCAATTGTAAGAATTATGACAAGGTTAAGGTGAATTACGGCGAGGGTGGATACCTTAGAATGATGAAGAAGAAATAGAGGTGTGGGGGAGGCGCGGGCCTGAGCGGCGAGAGGAGAAGGGAGACGGTGGGGGAGAGTATGAAGAAGAGAGATGGAGAAGATGATTTTGGGTATAATAATTATTTTATTTTCAGTTTCTTATTTTTAAGAGGGATTAAATTGTCTTTTTTATAAAACTCCAGCTAATAGTTGGCGGAATGGGTACGTTTGCACTTACACTGACTATCTACGATGTTTTTTAAACATGTTTAAAAGTTATAGGAACTCCGTTACAATAACTAAAAATAAATATCAAATCACATCATTAATTACATTAATTACAAAATGATCTTGTCTAACAGTTATCTGGTCTAAAACAAAACTTTGTTTTTGAAATTTATATATAATTAATTATATTACTATGCCGGATAACATTGGACTAAAATAAATATTTATTTAACTAGATAAATTTTTTGTACACCTTCAATCCTTCATTCAGACGAATTGCACATTTAAAAAAAATAACTTTATAGTTTTTTTAATCGTTTATGACTTTAGTAACAAACATGAGAAACAAAATATATTTATAAAATACATCTTATGATAAATTTAATAATATTTACATTTTATAATTAAACACATACAAAGTTTTGTTTTATATCGACTAACCGTTAGACGTGATAATTTTTTAATTGATTCACCTAATGAGGTGATTTGGTGATTATTTTTATTTATAGCAACGAGATTCATACAACTTTGAAAAACTTTGAAAATATAATGTAGTGTATAAATTATTTTAAAACAACCCAAAAATTTATTAACATGAAATTTTTTATGATTGATTTAATTGTTATTCAGTCTAAAAAGACACTTTCTTTTAAACATATTTTATAAAAGAAATTTTAAAAAAATATGTATATTAATTAGGAAAGGAGGATATACATCATCATGACACCATGTCTGTAGGGACTCCGGTGTGAAATGAGTAGTTGAAATAAAATTTGGAAAGTAAAAGTATAATCAATAAATGAAAACATAAAAGCATGAAAATATAAAATAAATTAAAAAAGAAAGTACTCCCTCCGCCTTATTTTAATCTGTATACTTTGACTTTCATTAATTGAGTTGAAAAATATTTGATCATTAATATCTTTCATTAAAAATAACTAAAACTTGTGAAAAAAATATGATATTTTAAAAATATATCTTATAACGAATCTAACAATGTATCATATAATAGTATTTGTATTTATATGCCACTCTAATTTTATGGTCAGAGTTAAGAAATTTTAACTAAATGAATAGTTTAATTGCAAGATGAAATGAGACAGAGATAGTATATCATGTACAGTGAAACAAATGAGTTATTAACATGTTTTGAAAATCAAGAAAGAAAGAAAAAGGAACAGGAACAGGAGGATTATAAAACAAATTTTCACAAGAGGCATCAAACATGAGCACGTGCTTTGATTGGCTGCATCACCGATTCACCGCTAAACGCTACGAATTATTTTCCCCCGCCAATCAATTTGGAGTTTATTAATTTTATATCGAGTAGATGCTTCAGTTTTCACATTGCGGCGCGGCCTTTCCTTTACTTCGGATCAAGGCAAGGCAAGGCAAGGCAGGCATCTCTTCTTCAAGTGTCGCAGTGCACACAATTATTATTGGCCACAAAAGAATGTTCTTACGTACTTGCTACATTTCTTTTGCTTTATGCTACGCAGCACTGCAACTTGTTCAATGTATTTTTGTTCGTGATACTTGCACGCGATTTATACTATTTACTATTAAACTTTGATTGCATATTTGAATATGAATACAAACAATAATATTATCGTATATAATGTTGTTGGATTCATCATAATGAGTAGTTTTTAAAAAACACTATCTTCGTCCCCAGAGAAAATGATACATTTACTTTTTCACGATCTTTAATGATCATGTTTGACCAACAATATCTCTAGCTACACACAACAATTTTACATTAAAAATTTGATATTTAGAAAATAGATGTCAAAACGATTCTAACAATATTTCACTTGATATTTTTATTTTTTATATATTAATATATAATTAGGGTCAAAGTTTGTAAAATTTGACTTGAAAAAAAATAAATTTGTCATTTTCTTTGGTATTAGGGAGTAATTTTTTGTTTACCAATATAATACGTAATTAAATATATTAACGGTAAAATATATTTCTTAATAACCGTGAAAAAATTCTAAGCAATTTAATCAGGATGAAGAGAGTACTCCAGTTATGATGGGTATTCCTCGAGAAAAAGAGTTTGCTGGAGGAATAAAAAGAAAGACAATGGTAGAAGAAAGTATCAAAGCAACATTGTAGATCCTCGAAGGTGGGGGGTACGTGTTTGGCAAAGAGCGATTTGAATAAATTTAACTAATTATATAACACACCGTGATGTTTGGCAAAGAGCGATTTGAATAAATTTAATTAGTTATATAACACACCGTGATGCACGGTGAATTAGATAATAAATTGTACTACCTCCGTTTCATTAGGTTTGGTTTAGGTGCTTGAATTTAGGTGAATGAAATGATTGAATGTGACACATTAGGTTTATGTGCTTGAATTTAGGTGAATGAAATGAGTGGATGAAATTGAATTTGTAAAGAAAAAAGTAGAATGAGTGGATGAAAAAGAAGGAATCTTAACAAAAAAAAAAGTGTGTGAAATTCACAAAAACAACCAAAAAAGAAAAGTGTGTCACATCCAATGAAACATAGGAAGTACTTACAAATGTTATTAATATGTATATATTCTATAACATACCTTTTAAAATATACATGTCCTCGGTTCCAGCAATAATGACATATTTATTTTTTTACGGTATTCAATGATCATATTTGACCGTTAATATCTCTAGCTACGTACACCGATTCCACATAAAAAATTGATATTTAGAAAATATATATTAAGATGAATTCAACAATATCTCACATTATATAATATTAATCAAAGTTTACCAAATTTGATTTAGAAAAAGTAAATATTCCATTACTGTAATATTCTTTTATTTCAAATAATATTTGATGATTAATGAAAATTAAATGATTATATTAAAATCATGTTAAATGTATTTAAAAAAATTTTAAGATACAATTCTCAATGTCTAATTTGATTAATTTCTATTAATTACACTATGTTAATAAGAAAATGTGTAAATTAAAAGGAAACAAAATTGTATTGAAAATTTTAAAAATAAAACTTTGAAAGACCAAGCGCTTTATTGAGCGCAAGCTCCTTCCGCACCATTCTCATCTTCTTCACTCCCCCATGTAATTTTCTTCCCCACCATTCTCAGCTTCCTTTTCTCATTTGTTATTCTACAACTCACGTAATTATGATTTATCTATTCCATCTTGTCTTCGGTCGTTATCTCTCGTTCTTTTGCTCTGGTTCAAGTAAATTCATCGTGACTTTCAAGATGGCCTCTGCAACAACAAATATTCACTAGAAAGCATGAATCGCAATTTGAAATTTAAAAGGGATAAGGAAATGATAGACTTCACCCTTTTTACGCGGCATATAAATGCACACAGTGGGTAGGATGGTTAACACCACGCGCCCGTGTCTTGCAAGGTGAGGAATAATGCTCGAAATCTGTCTGGGGGTTGCAAAACGACCGACTGATCTTCCTGGTATTTATTATTACTTAGCAATGTGGAGAATATTGCCAATTATTCAAGTTGATTTTTTCCATTACTTTTGTCCCCCCCCTGCTTATTATATTATGTTATTACTACAACGGGGCTGAAAATGCTGCCAGCCTGCAGAGGGAATTTGAAACATTAGAGGAGTATTTAATTGGAACGAAATAAGAATTCCAAAGACGACACCAAGAGCAGAACAATAATCTGGAGTAACTAATATTGAATATATGTAAGCTGAACAATAAGATGATGTTAGGATGAAATGTTGAATCAAACCACAGAGTGCAACTGCCTCAATTCTGAAGCTACTTCGGCTTTGTCAACACTTTTGTGCATGAAACCACCTCGTTTAATAAAGTGACAAAACTGTTTCAACCAACATTAAACCATGAGATAAAAGCATCTATGTGCATTTTACCTTCAGAAAGCAGCAGATGAAAACTGTGGAGAAGTGATAGCACCGGCGGAATCCTTCCCAACTTGCTCTCATTTTAAATTAATAACCGTCACATTCTTGATGGATAACTAAGTGCTTCAATTCCATAAGGCAAAAGATTCACTACTCTAACCTCCGAAACATCTTGCGGGCATAATGAACGGAGAAGAAAAAACAGCCCCCGGTGAGTTAAATTTACCACCCCTCGTTCGATCTCCCCATGCAAAAGACATGCAGTGTGCTCACCCACATCATCTGAAAGGATCAAATGTTTCTTTTCCCCATCATTCATCTCATCATCTTCATCCTCTCGAGCACAGCTTAACAGTAGTATCAGCTGAGATAAAGAAGACAACAGTTGTTTCTGCATCAACCGAAATCCTGTATCCAGATGACTATCAAGACAGTGAACCAGGAGCATCATGTAAGCTAAGTGAACGCAAGGAAGCAAGTGATTAAAGATCCCACGAGAAGCATGCATCATTTGTGTTGATGTATCATGTATCCTAGAGCAGCGTTCAGAAATTGACGTATTAACGAAGAAGAACAAAAGCTTAACAATCAAAAGCACCTATTTTTCAATTCAGGCTTATATCAACAGCTATATTATAAAAATATCTGGCTACATTGATTTGGTATATTTTAATGCTATATTAAAACAGCTCTACTGCTATATTCACATGGAGCTCATACAACTAT
>JAULKM010000001.1:16871759-16889670 GCA_032355605.1 Rubia tinctorum
TTGTTGTTGTGGCTGGATTTGTGGCCTCCCAAGGCCTGGTGAGAAGAGAAGGTTTTGCCGCAGATATCACATTCGTGCGAACGGGCCTTCTGCGAAGATGAAGCAACATCGACTCTGGGAGTGGTTCCACTAAGGGCTGATTTCACCAGACAATCTGCAAGAAATCGTATGTCGAGTTCTGGTTGTGCAGCTTTGGAAGGCATGGACCCGGACGGGTTTCTTTCGAGCACCGGGATTGATTGGAGTACAAAATTGATACCGGCATTGAGAGGTATTTTTTCTTTAGCCATTGACGTGGGTGCGAAACTGCTGCTACAATATTGCAGAGAAAACCATCTTGAGATACTGCTGATCTTCATCATCAATTTATAGTGTGTTTTTGAAGAACCGACTCCGCAGTGGAAAAGGATTCCAACCCCAATAGGAACTGCAGTTGTAGTGTCAATGAATTAGGAAACTTGTGATCTTTGATGAATTTAAATGTGACTGGGTCTAATTGTTCCATTCAAGATGATACTGATTTAATCTCCTTTTCATCATTGAAGGAATTGTAATCGAAGGAATACACAGCCTCACATCTAGATAGCAGCCAATACTGATACTATCACAAGAAGATATATAGGCTTGCCAATTGCCATCTGCTCTTCCCGTCCAAATAATAACCTCTTGCTTTTCTTTCGGGTCTGGATCACTAATAAATTCTTATTTCTATTATTTTTACCTTTAGTCATAAATATGGGATCCTTTTCATTTGATTTATGTGGACTAGCTGTCGTCACCCATTACCCATTAAAAAGATATCACACAAATTTATCTTAATTTTATGCAAAAACACAATTCAGAACTTTAGATTAGGAGTACCAAAGTTAGATGTCAGTGTTATGGATTGGAAAATGACCACTTTGAAACCTTTCTCTATCTATCTGTTCCAACTCAAACTTCACTTTATTTTACATTACTGTTTACAGTTCAATTTGACCAATATTTGAATAGATATATAAACAATAATATTATCATATGTGATATTAATGAATTTATCATAATATTATTCGTAATTAATCATATTAATGGTTAGATAATTTTTTGACGATCGATGTTCAATTTGGGGTGGGTGGGACCACCCTCATGAACCTGGAATGACAGAAAGTGGTACCAGTAGGACCCAACAAGGTTCCCCAGTGGTCTCATAGCTTTTCCTAGGAAACTTCACTTTCACAGCTTTACAGACTGATCAGTGGGCCCGACCCACTCACTACCCATGGCCTGGTAATGCTCGTTTTGATCAATGTACGCAATCTCTAAAAAGAAAGCTATATCCGGCGGAAGTTCTTGTTGCTATTTTTTTTTTTTTTTTTGTAATCAGATGTTGGTAACATTATTACTGTGAGATGTAGAGACAAAACAAATTCTATGATTTTGTGTATTCATCTGTACCTGATCAATTGCATTTTCAAGTCTGTTCATTCCTTAATTCTAAGCTTTTCATGATCAGCCTTGTTGCATGATTAACCACCATAAAACACATTGGACGATTGCAAATTCGAATGCTTTCTGATATTTCCCACATCTAAGTTACTCCGTAGTATGGTTGATACCGCCACCATTATGCTACTTCATACCATCTCTGCTATTGTAGGAGCTGTGCACGAACCTTATTGTTGTGCCGATTTCAGAAATTGTAGATCAGTTCAAACAGACTTGCACAAGGTTGCATAAGTGGTCCGATCATTGAATATTGTTAAACACTGATTTTCAGTTCTGCTTGGCCAGAAATCTGATCATTTGAAGTCTAAAGTTGAGTCCTCCACACCGACATGCCAACTCTTTCTGTTTCTTTTGCACAAAATCTTCAGCTGCTGCTGCCGCTCTTCTATTTTAGTTGCTCAAAATCTCCGACTGCTGCACTAATAAAGATTTATAACTTTAGATGACTGTTAATCCGACTAATTGGTACGTAAAGTCCCAAAGAACAAACACGAAATGACATCTTAGGTTTTCCGAGGAGGCCAAAGTTCGAAAAAACATCTCAATCTCAGAACAAGACCAGAGCATATCATGTCGTAGTGCAGACATTTAAAAGGCCGAGTATGGTGTAAAACGTGTAATATAGAAACATTTCCATCATATCATCTTCCGGAAAAAATTCTACATTTAATAGATCCTCAGGTTAATACATTTAGCAAGAATATAAAATGCACCTTGAATAATGAGTACAGTAGCAATGCTGCCAGTATTAGATTGATGGCCTCGAACATATGTGATTGAGATAACAAGGCTTAGACCCATTGCTGTACTTCTGGTCAGGAGATTTCACAGCAAGAGCTTCATTTTCAAGATCAACAATTTCCAGTTTATGCCTATTTCTGTTTTTCTGATTGAGAATTTAACCATAGATAAATTCATTAAAGACTAAAGGTGGCAGTTCACCTACATGATATACTGGCCAACATAGGTTACTGTTGAACTCTGCTCTGATGCAAGCAAAGGGATTTGCATAAGGATATGAGCTTATAATAGTTGTTCCCACAACATAGGTTACCGTTACTCTAATAGTTGTTCCCACAGAAACCTTAGAAGTTTAGCAGGAGGCACATTCTACCAAAACGAGGATTCGACAAGGCTAGTGACAATTAAAGTAGTGACAGAAGGAAGCTGAACAGCGAATAAAAGTAGCCATATGTGCTCAATGATAATCGCCTTATAGGTGACATTGATCCTGTGCCAAATTTCGACAAATTTACCTAGAGAGCTACAGGAGTGATGAGCCAAAAGATAATGTCAAGACTATCCAAAGCAAACTCTTGACATGTTTTACAGGCTCCTGGTTTTTTAAAGAAACAATTTATAGCCAACAATGTTGTAACCTTCACATTTGGTCTCACCTGTATAAACTGGAGGCCATGGCACAGAGGACTGAGTGAGTGACCGGTAGAAAACCATTGACGTAATTAAAACGTGTACACATCAGTTAGCAAGGAGATTAGTTCACAAGAACACTACGATAGTTGATGCCATCACTGTCAATTCTAGAACATCCCTCATCTGCAAAACCATTGACGGCCTCATTGAAGCTCCTTACGAAACAACATAACCATTGGTGGCCTAATAGAAGCCCCTACAAAACAACCAAAGTCTTCATTGACACACAAGACGAAAAGAAAATTAGAACCAAATCAGATGATAGCGTAAAATACCCCTGACAAAACATGCAAGAACGAACACCAGCTTCAAATGAAAAGAAGAAAATAAAAGCTCGATAAAATTAGTTAATAGTGTAAAAGATTGACTAACCAAAGTTACCAAACATGCAAGAGAGCAATTTAAACAAATAGATTTTACTGCTCTGTTTCTGGGAAAGCACTACAGCTTTCGAGCCAAATATCAAACAAGTCATACCCAACTACAAAATAAAAATGACACAACATTAGGAATTGACCTCTAACCTTGCACATGCAACCAAGAATGAGAGCTCGTATGAAAAAAAAATGTAAAAATTCCAGGCTGAACAAATCGTAAACACAATTAAACACGATTAAACTCCTCCGGATATATCTGTAGCTAATAAATTAATGTCCACAGTGAATATAGTGTGCATAAAAACCCAAATTTTCTAATAAAATGGCTTACTCATCAGCTACATCTCTGCTACCATAGCATCTACTTTCTTGCAATGCAGCTACCAAATAAAAAAGAATTGAGATTCTTCATTCTTATAGGATATGTGGTAACACTCTGTAATTCTTTTTCCAGCATTAAAAAGACAACATAAAGAAATTTTGTAAAAAATAAACATATAATGCCAAAGGGATAAAAGGGCTGAGAGAACAAATGACTGCTTCATCATCAAAGACAAATTTCACCCTGATAGTCGGAAAGAATGATAGTGTAGAGGAAATGGTAAAGCCACGGCAATCTGACCTTCAAAAACTCCAAAAGAAAGACAAACGGTTGGTCCAAACATTGTGCGAAATTCAAGAAATGGTCAAATTAAAACAGCGTTTTGAGGACCCCATAAAAGTATATGTAAACTAAGGAGGCAATCTACCGGTAGCAATCTGAGTAGTCCAAAAGGAGCTGCTGCTACAATGTTATAGCTGTATATCAAACCTCCGGACACCCTTATCGAAGCCACACATCCACACCTTAAATAATTTTTGAGGATCGTAATTATTTGCATAATATAAGACATTTTATATACGAAAAAAACACCCAGAAGAACTATGAGGATCCTGTAGTCAAGCTCCAGAACCACAATCTCTTTCTTACCTGTCTTCACCTTAAAATCAAGCTGGCAAACACAAAATTGTGGGTTACATAGTTAAGTTGTACAATATCATATGTTGCTGAAAATTAAAACAGAGGGGTTTAGAGAGTAAGAACCATAGAGGATATCCTACACCAATTGTGACAAGTAGACTACTCTGAATGTTGGGGCAACAGTTGGCAGCGTTGGGGCCGTTCCTGGGTAGATGTGGAGCCAAACGTAGGGATCTGAACTACCAGCGGCCATACGAAGAACACTTGCCGAGATCTGTCGCATGGCAACAGAGCCGTTGCCAGCGGAAGTAGGGAAGCATGCTCCCTGAGTATGCTGCACCTGTGGCAATGGAAATGCCCCTTCCAAAATCCGGTGTTTGAAAAGAAATGATTGAAAAGTAGGGGCAGGGTAAAAGTATTCTTTTACAGGAGAAGACGAGCTAAACAACTTTATTTTATAGTAGAATCATCCTAAATTTATGCTAACAATAACACGGATGAGCTAATGAAACACAAGTCAAGTTAAAGTATAAGCAGAAAGCCAAAATCAATTGGCAGTAGCACTTTAATACTATTAAAGAGGAGTAACATAAGTACATGTTATGGCACAAAATTAATCATTCCTATGACAAACTGAGCTACTATTCAGCTATAGAAAGTAGATTGGTATAAATCATTCTTATGACATCCACAACTAGATGGTATAACAAGGAAAGTACAACCAGAATACAACGAATGGCAGGACAAAAAATATAGGCTATACAGTAACATTCACAGCCCAGCTGATACCAATCCATGCAATGTCACAATACCAATCAACAGATTATCTTGATCAACAACAGGTAGGAATTGCACGGGCGATGGTAGAGCTTCCATCTTTTTCATTGCTTCAACGGCCATCGCATCTGGACCAATTGTCCTCGGTTGCCTGAAGTACAACAGAAATTACATCAAGACCATTTGCATTTATAGGTTTGTAGCATTTTATCAAGTTTAAATACACACAATCAAATACTCCTCGTCTAGTTTAAGAAAACACCAAAGGTCATGAAACAATACGAGATCAAGACAGCCAGAATGTTCAGAGTAAAACTAATTTCAAAATACGAAAGAGGAGTGTATTAAAAAAAACCTTTCACCTGAACAGCAACAGAAAAGAGAGGACATACAGGTTCTATTACAAAAGTCCATTACAGATCATTAAATATGTAGAAAATCAGCCAAATGCAAGACAGAGTAGTTAAGAGCAGATAGGCAACCGAAATTTACAAAACATTTTATCCTCTTTCAATCCATTTCATCCTCATGTTCTCTCTGCTTTGGTTTACAACATTTTTGTTTGGCATTCAATAAGTTTGACATTATTGCAATTAAATTCAACATTTGTTTTCCGGCTATCTTTAGTTAGCAATGGGACCATGTGATTCTCAAGATACTTCAATTTTGAAAACATAAATTATTAAATCCACAAAGCTGAAAATTATTCCAGTGAAAAACAAATGAGGACACGGCAATTAACATTCTATACTGGGTAAATCAATTACATCTCTAGGTATTACCCACTCATAGCAAAAATGATTATTTCATAAAACTACAAGAAATGATATTTCACTTCCAGACCTGTGCAATGGGTGACAATAAATACCTTCTTACTTTGATGGAGTTCATTAAACCAGTTTTCACTAAAAATTAACCTTATCCCAATCATACACCCGTCAAAACCATTACCTACATGGTCATGCTAATCACAGCTACTTATCAAATACTGTGACAAAGCACCAATGTAGAATAAGCGTGCTTAACACTGATACAGACCGAAAGGTGCACAATAAGCATGCTTAACGCTGATACAGACCGAAAGGATCCTGCCTGTAGTTTTATCTCCCATAACAGGTAACGTACGTATGGAATCGGACAGATGGTGCAATTCTTTCACATCAATCAACTATCCCTTGTCATAAGCTATTTCATTACCTGTAACACATTTCTCCAACAGTCAGCTTGAAGATTCCTTCCCCACTAGCTTTCAAAGTACGCCTTAGATCACCATCCGTAAATGTGCCAAGCAAGTGGTGAGATCTGTTCACAACTAGCAGGCAACCACATCCTTTGCTGGTTAGCTCCACCAGCTGATCCATGATTAAGTCCCCTTCCTTGCAAACAGGAAGGTCTTCCTTCTTCTTCATAATGTCCTTCACCTGTAAACAAAAGCCACCATTCACATAAAATATTCATTCTATCCCCAAACGCAATCCATCCAAGAGGAACAGATTAATCCAAAAAAAAAACACAAGAATGCCATCTTAATACACAAAGATTTCCCTACATCAATACCTTAAAGATCAAGCTCTTCCCAATCCTTCCAGCAGGATGATTAGCAGCATACATTTCCCTGCTAAAATTCTTGGCGCTCATCAATGCTATAGCCACGGTGTCCCCAAAAACCATCTGAATGGCGGTGGAAGTCACGGGCGCCAAACCAAAAGGGCACAATTCTCTCTCAAGCGGCAAATTGACATTAAGATCACACAACCCAATCAACACATTGGGCTCCACCGACGTAACCGAGATCAAATACGCCCCTTTCGCCTTGGCGCAAGGGGCCAGCTTTACGAGCTCCTCCGTATTGCCACTCTTGCTGAACATGACAACAACATCAGAGGATGACAGAATGCCAATGTCCCCATGGAGCGCATCAACAGGCGACAAAAAACCGGACTTCATCCCCAGGGAAACCAGGGTCTGAGAGATCTTTTGAGCTACGAATCCAGATTTTCCAACACCCGTGAAGAAAATCGTGCCTCGGGTAGCGAGGAGAGTTTGTGTGAACAAGAGGGCTTGCGAAAGATCGAGGTTTTGGAAGAAATGGTTGATGTATTTCTGTTGGGTCTTGAAAAGGTGCATTAAATTTTCTGGGTTTATCACATCTTTACCGCATTGGGGATCTGAATTAGGGAGAGATCCCATTTTCGCTTTGAAAGAGGCCTTCGGAACTGAATCGAAACGAGAAGGGTTAGAGATATGCGTCGGCAGACTGAAATATTTTTTTACCGGATATGCGGCTGGTTTCCGTTTTATGCTTCTTGGTGTCGGTGATGAACTTTTCTTGTTTGTGAAAGCAGATTTAAAAAACTTCGCTCTCAGATGTGGGGAGGATTAGATACATCCAATGGATCAGGTCTAAGAACATTCAGACTCGATTCAAAAAAAAAAAAACTAATTAGACCCGAACTCACGGGCCCGGCCTGGAAGAAATATGGGTACCCGCATTGTTCGGGCCGGGTAACAAAATACCCGTTGACCCATTTAAAATTGACGTTTTTGAGATAATTATCATCTCTTTATGTAACGTAAATTTGTATTAGTACTAGAAAAATGCCTTTACAATGATGGTAATGTAGTTTAACAATTGAATTCTAATGACATTTTTTTTACAAATAAATATCGTCTTTTATCATTGAAAAATTTAGCATATAATGATCACTAAGAGAACAAGTCCACAATCATCATCATCATTCCCTAGTTTGAATGAACATAACACCATATGCTGAAATGACGAGAATAATGTTATTGTGTTAATAAATTTTAATTTAGTGGAGACATTATGAAAGTTTGATAAGAAATTTGTGATGTAAAATTACATATATATTTTTTATCAACTTGACCTACTGGCTACAGCTAGAATAGAGTTGTGACCGGGGTTTAAATTAAAATTTTGAGATTTAAAAGGGAAGGACCAGAACTTAGAAGGAACTATTGAGAATTCAGAGTTTAAAAAGAATGCTTGAAAATTTAGCACTTGAATATTATGTAAATTCGCATTATTTAATAATTAATATTGCAGAGATATGAGCAATTGAGAGTAGATGTGTAGAAAAATATTATTTAAAATTAAAAAGTATTTAAATATATTTAAATATTACCGGGTACCCGAAAAATGCATTTTTGCGCCCCAGGCCCTTTAAAATGTAAAATTTCTGGGTCGGGTACCCGGCCCTGAAAAATGAAAAAGTACCCGGTTATTTTATATCGGGTTGATGGATGGACGTGTCGGACATTGCGGGGGGCGGGTATTTTTGAACAACCCTATGTAGGACCCAACCCAGACCCATTAGATCGAGTATAGGTCCAAAAAAATCAAACTCATCTGGTCATGGTACGAGTATGGGTCTAGATTTTATAAAATGGGTTCGGGTCTGAGTCCAAAATATTAAGACCCGGACCCGACCCATAAACCCATATTATCCTAACTATATATTATTTATCCAAATTTCTAAATTACTTTCATAATTTTTTCATAATTTTATTTTAATTAATCAAATAATGTGTATTGTATATTTTTTTCTTGAAGAATTAATTCATGTCTATATTGAACTTGAATTATTTATATTTAAGATAATACATATTTTTACTTTAGTGAAGAAAAAAATTATAAAGTTACACCCATTTAAAATCCATTTTAGACTCATCGGGTTTAAGTATGAGTCTAAGATATTTCAGACCCTACGGGTTCGGATCAGATCAGATCTGGTTCTAACTAAATTTTTTAAGGTCGGCTCTGGGTCTTATTGGACCCGACCCATGATCATCGTTAGTTATGAATCTTATGATCAGTCAATTTTGTCAGTGGATAGAATGGTCATTCCATTGGGATAGTTAGTTTTAGGTGAAAATCTATATAAAAAATAGTACTAAGAGCAAATCCAACAACTTTCCTATAATAGACATTTTCATGATTATAAGGATTTTGCATGATTTTTCAACACCAACAAATTCTCCATCTCATTCTTTATAATAAGGATTTTGATTAGAGAAAAGATTTCCTTCCCTATATTTGTAGAAAGAGACAAAAAATATAGGGAATTAAAATTTAATGCAATTCCAATTGAATGCATAAAATTCATAACACAATATTCATTTTTATATTTAAAATTGAACTCTTATATTTCCCTCATTATTCCATTCCTATTAAAAAGTACTTTCGACTTCCAACTTTTTTTTAGAGAAAACTACCATAATGTTAAACTCATATGGGATGCTTATTTATATTTTTTTGTAGGATTTTGTCAATAATAATTTGTTTAGAAGATTGGAATTAATCTCTTTAGTTTATAATTTATGATTTATTTATTTTGTGAATTTTTTGGATGTTGCTACTCCCTCCGTTCATCTAATACTGACAGACTTTCTATATTGTTTTTAAAAAAAAATCGGCACATACCAAATATAGCAAGATTAAGGTTATTTTTATCCACTAATTTTATTTTTTCAATCTTGCATTCAATTTGCTCAAATCAATTGGAATCTTCTAAATTGTTGTGCCAAAAAGAAAAGTGTCAATATTAATTGAATGAAGAGAGTACCTTTTATTTTAAACCGGCTGAATATATAAAAAGAATAAGAAAAGAAAACTAGTTTTAATTAACAAGGAATTTTAGTTTCAAATTTGTTATATTGATTGTTTTTTAAAACTAAATTAATTTTTATAATATATTTTGAAGTGATTAAAAATGAACTCCTGGCTTTAAATGAAGAAGTAACTATAGTGTAATAAATGTCATATTATGTAAAATGGGGAATCTGTTGGAGTTGAGTCAAAAAAATATAGGAAATATTGAGTTTCATTCCCTATTCTGGGGGAAATTTTAGAAAAGCTGTTGGACTTGGTCTAACTCCTCTAAAAGATGCAAACTTAGTGGTTGTTAGGAGTACTTGCGTGAAATTTCAATATAAACATTTAGATTTAGAGAATAGAAGCATCAGTTAGAATAAAGTCCGTCTCATGCAAAACTGTCTCATGGTGAGACCTACAAATGTTGCAATTTTAGAACAAGAAGTCTTTTTTTTGGGTCACTTATGTAAAACGCACCAAAGATAGGATTGCAGATCCCGGTGAAGCATGCAACGTGCGTGAATTAGTGTAACAATACTGCATCTACATCGGCGAGAGTACATATTTGATACTACATGAGGGGTTGATGTGATCTTCTAGATATAGACGCGATGATTGCAAAGAATTAGACACAGAGGCAATTTTTCTTTTTTTTGACGACGAAGAAGATCGAATCATTTAAATGGTTTTAACTTCATTGGTAATTTTGGATCAAATACGGAGTAGTTATTGTTTCATATACTTTGAGCTTCTATCTCATGAAATCCGTTGTCATGAACTCCGAACTTCAAATAAGACTTTAACATATTGTAGGTTTCTTCTTTTGTAATGTTGCTGCTTTCAGAAACTGCAGTTCTAAATGCATTGTGAAATACTATATTTCTACATGCTATATGTTCTAGCTTTCAATTTTAAGACCACTTTTATCAATTAGAGTTATTTGGAAGTGTGATTCTTTATCAATTAGATTTATTGTAATATAGTACAGAATAAAACATCAAAAAGAATACTTCAACAAGAAGCAAGATATATGTAGTTGTATGAAAGATGTCATGTTCGAAGTTTCATCTTTATGCAAACATTAATGCAGATAAAAAACTCAGTACACTTCATGAACTATGACCAAAGAATTCTGGTGGAAGAAATGATGAATCCCCCTAAGCCAAAATGAACCGACATTCACCAAAACTATATCTCATCCCAAGTGTCTCATCATGTTAATGAAATGTCACATTGAAATGCAATGTTAAATCCTACACTTAGGATTGGAAATGGAACGAATAAAAAAGAACCGTACCCGTGGAAATTCGAGGCCCTGAGAAAGGATAAAAAATTATCAATCGCAGGAGCCATAATTTGCATCTGGTGAGGCTGATCCCCCTCACTGGTTCGCCTCTAAAACGCCTTCCTCCATCAAACTTCAACCCAATGGTGGATGTTAGGAAATCTTCTCCTGAATTGAGGAAGCGATCAAACCACGACATGATCAAGGAATGATTTAGCAGAATTTATGAGACTTTATCAACTGCAAAATTCTTCATTTCTCATCTAGAACTCCTTCCATGACCATTTTGATCCCAGGTGGCATCTAGAAGTCCCTGATTGAGCAAGACAAAACACAATATCACGAGCAACTACTCTTTCATTTATTTCCGATTGCTTCCGGAGAAAGGAGAGAACCACAGGAGCTGCGGCCCGCAGAGGAGTTGTTCCCTCTTCTTATTTAATTCATCACGAGTGAACTGCTGATCCATCTTGGGAGTTCTTGTAGTTAATTTTATAGTACTCAAGAAGACGAATCCAATGGTACCACCCTGGGAGGCTGGTTCTTCTCGGATCATTCCCAGAACTCAGTTCAAACTTCCGGATCATAATTAATCCACTTCTTTGTCTTCCTTCTTCAATCCTTTTATCTTCTACCACGTTTTGACTCGTAACCTTCAATCTTCAACCATCCTTGCGAATGACTTTCACTAAAATACTCCGACGTGCTTATGAGTAATCTACAAATTAAGCTCACAAAAAGGAATCTAGATGCTCGTAAGGACTAAAAATCCATTAGACTAAAAATAGGTTACAAAATGAAGGATTTAGATACGAAAACCGAAAATGGTTATCTAAACCCATTATGATGTTAACCTACTTAAATCTAGCAATCTTCCAACAAAAAGATAACAAAAGAGATGTTAAATGCTTCAAAAAATGCATGCATTTGACGTCTCATCTAATCCCCGCACTTAAACCTTTACTCATTCTTGAGTAAACAAGAACAAGCAAAGACCTAAGCGTAAATTAGCATGCAAAAGTTTTCCCAAAACACCCAGTATTTTATTGTTAGACTACCCTAACCCTCAAGACATAAGAACCTTTCACACTCTCACATCCCAAAGCCTAAAATAATCTAAATAACCATCATACCAATAAAAGGGGAGGTACAAAATACAAGTATAAAACTAGCTTACTCTACCAAAGAAGCTACCAAATAGACAAACTAAGAGAAGTATCAAATGTTTCAGTTTTTCTCATTTTCTCTCAGGTTTTCATCCTAACTTCACACATTTTTTTCTTTCTTTTTCAATGCTCACCATCACCTTTTTCCACACAATTTGGTCTCTCATTTTTGCATAGGTCGCCCTTTCGAGTTTTTTACCTATCCGGACCCCTCAATTTTGCCTAGGTTACCCTCTCGGATTTTCAACTTAGCGGGAATTTATTTCCCAAACAAAACAAATCAAAGTAGAACATATGCCCACTACAATATAATACAATGAGACATGTTTCTCTCCCCACACTTGAACACACATTGTCCTCAATGTGACAAAAGGACAAGATAAAGAAATAAGGGTGAAAGAAAAAACAACTCACAACTAGAATCTGAAAGGTCCTTCCCGGTGGAGCTCACTCCTCAATGAATGTTATCTCTTCCATATTCTCGAACTCCATCTGATATGCAACATCGACCCATCAACTACAAATCCACAACTATGCAAGTTTCGATCAACACCCACAAAAAGTAACAACTAGTAGTACTCCTAGATTGTGGTTTTGGTGGTGGTTGGTTGTAGTGGTATTTTGTGGTTTTTGGTAAGAGTTTTAGGAAAATGGTGAGGGATTTTTTTAAAAAATAAAAATAAAAATCTAGTAAAATAATTTAACACTTGGGTTGCCTCCTGAGAAACTCCGTATATTTAAGGTCATCGACATGACCCTAATATTATCCATATGGTGAAGGTTTGAATCCCTCTACCATGAGCTTCAAAAAGTAGAGAGGTAGGGGGTAGAAATCCTTTTAGGAAAGGATTTTGTGGAGGTAGAGTTTGTCTTAAAGGAGATGGGTGGTTTGAGAGCTTGGCATATTCATTTGGCTCCCCCATTGTCTCCTTTAAGAATTTCAAAAATTATGGAGTTGGTTCAATTGGTAGAGGTGGGGGCAATGATGGCAAGAATATTGAATATAGAACAATCACCCCTTGCTCAACTTCTTTGTCTTCAACAACCAACTCCTCGTCCCCTTGGACCTCATCTTCAACTTCCTTCACCACCTCATCCATCAAGGTCAAAGGATTTGCCCTTGGCTCGGGGCTCACCTCCGATTGTGATGGAAGCTTGCATGAATCTCTATCCTCCAACCAAGCCACAAAAGATGTTATTTGACTAATTTGGATTTCCAAACTTTTGAATCTCGCGAAGGCGCAGTCCTCCACGTTTGTGATTCTAGATGTGATTGGGTCTTCCAAGTTAGTGACCATATATTTTATAGCATGCAAGGGCACAGTAATTGCACAGTAAGTCTTGTGCACAGTAAGTCTTGTGCACAAAGATTGCACAGTAAGTTTAATGCCTGCACAATGTGTTTATTTGTGTTGATAATGCACCATTTGCATCCTAAACAAGATCAACAACCTAAGGGCCAAATAGATTATGGAATTGTGGGGCCGTCCATCCTAGGCAGTAACCCCTGAATTGAATCCCTTCCCATATGATTGGTGGACAATCATTTCGGTCTAAAATACGTTATGAAAGGAAATACAATTATCTGTCAGTAAAATATGAAGGGGACTAGCAATTTGACAATAACAAAAGGAATTATCTATACAGGACTCTGGGCTACAAGAGCAATCAAAATGCAAGAGTCTGCCTGCTAGGGTAGGGCAAACATCCATGTAAGAAGCAGGATTAGTGGACGTATAGTAGGTTATGAATTCATGATATATCGTTAATAGTATATAATGATCTTACCATTTGTGCAGGTCAGTGCAACCTGTGTGCTGTTGGAGCTTTATTTGCACTGTTGTTCATTTCGAGATGAAACGTTTTGCTCGCACACCAGGATCAAAGAAACGTTTTATCAATTGTTGGTGATGTTTCTTTGTTTTTGCTTTCGGGTGATGGATATATCTTTAACTGGATGTTTTATGGTTAGGAGTTTTCCAGGGTCTTTTATGAGAATTCATTCCTCCATTGTTTTGTGGTTACCAGAGTAGTATAATGGAAATATGCTGCTAAAATGGAAATGGATATAGTCCTAAATCTTTAAAATCAGGATATTGGAGACTAGATCAGTTTCTTTTAGTTTCAATAAGCCACACATCTTGAACATATCCGCATTATCCAACAGATTAGAGTGCATTCTCGATTGGAGTGATTTTGTCTCCCATAGCACAAGCAGTAGTGCTACATTCGGGCAGTCATTGAAATTTCTTAAGCTCGAGCTCACCCCGAGTTCGATCAAACCTACAAAATCTTTGCTCTAGTTCGATTTCGAGTGAAATTATTTTGTTCGAACTCGAGTTCGATCTCGAACACGAGTTCAAAATCGAGTCATAGCATTGTGCAATGATTTATCTTTTGTATTATTATGTCGTATTTAACTTCACGTCGACAATTAAGCTTTGATGAAGGTTCCATGGAAGAAAGTGAAAGAAATGAGCGGACATATCTAGAAAATTTATGCAACAACGACATTTCAAGGGGTGATTTAGTTGAAGCTTATGTTTTGCCGTGTGTAATCCCATAGAGGGATGTTCCATATATATAGCATAAGATAAGGATTACAGCAAATCATATCAAATCTGATTCTATACAGTTGGCTAATCCCTACAATCATGTTGTACCATATATATCGCTAACTACCATGTTTACATTTCCCCTCAATCTTAACCGTAACAAGGTTTAGATTGTGTTGGAAGCGATCGAGCATATGACGTGTAGCTGGTTTGGTGAAACCATCGGCTACCTGATCATTTGAAGATACAAATCGAACGTCCAATGCTCCTAACGCAACCTTTTCTCGAACAAAATGAAAATCCACTTCTATGTGTTTTGTTCTTGCATGAAAAACAAGATTAGCGGTTAGATATGTAGCACCAAGGTTGTCACACCATAGCACGGGAGGTCGAGGTTGGCATACACCCAATTCCTTTAATAACGATTGCACCCAAGTAGCTTCAGCCGTGCCATTCGCCAAAGCTTTGTATTCAGCCTCAGTGCTTGATCTGGAGACAGTAGGTTGTTTTCGAGAACTCCACGAAATCAAATTTGGACCAAAAAATATTGCAAAACCTCCAGTGGACCTGCGATCATCCACACATCCAGCCCAGTTTGCATCTGTGAACACACTTAAGAGGGTGGAGTTCGAGCGCTGAAAGCGAAGTCCCATAGCAGCAGTGCCCTTGATGTATCTCAAGATTCGTTTAACTGCTTCCCAATGTACATCAGTTGGTTTTGAGAGATATTGGCATACCTTATTAACGGCGAAGGCAATATCTGGCCGTGTTAGGGTAAGGTATTGCAAGCCTCCCACCATACTTCTGTATTTGAAGACATCATCTTGACTACGAGCTGTACCACCATCACGAGTAAGGTTGTCGGTTACGGACATGGGGGTTGAGACGCTCTTACAATTCTCCATGTGAGCGCGATGAAGGAGATCAGCAGCATACTTATGTTGCATCAAGGTTATTCCCCCTGAATTGGAGACGACTTCAATCCCCAGAAAGTAATGCAAACGACCGAGATCCTTCACCGGAAAAGAAGTGGACAATGCACGTAACAATTTGTCGACCGCCGTTGGTGAAGAGCCAGCAATAACGATGTCATCCACGTAAACAAGCAAGAAAATAGTGACTGAACCATGATGAAACAAGAAGAGGGAAGTATCAGCTTTAGACGACCGAAAACCGAGCTGATGGAGTTTGTCACTGAGGCGAGAGAACCACGCTCGTGGTGACTGCTTGAGTCCATAGGGGGCACGGTGAAGTTTGCAAACATGGAGAGGCCGATGTGAATCCTCAAAGCCGGGGGGTTGCTGCATATAAACCGCTTCGTCCAGAAAGCCATGAAGAAAAGCGTTGCTAATATCGAGTTGACGGAGATGCCACCCGCGAGAAACAGCTAAAGCAAGAACCAACCGGACTGTGGTGGGCTTTACAACCGGGCTGAAAGTATCCTGATAATCAACGCCATATTGTTGAGTGAAACCACGGGCAACCAATCTCGCCTTGTGTTTGTTGATGGAGCCGTCAGGATTGTGTTTAACTTTGAACACCCATTTGCAGCTTACAATATTGACACCAGCTGGCCGTGGAACATGAGTCCAGGTGTGATTTTGTTGATAATCAGCGAACTCGGCTTCCATGGCAGCCCGCCAAACAGGTTCAGCAAGTGCAAGACGATACGACATGGGCTCGGCAAAGAAGGCTCGTCTGGTCGGATTATACCGGATAGTGTCATCCGTAAATCGTTTGGGAAAGGATTTTCCAGTGTGCAGACGTGTCGTTATGCCGGGCGGAGAGGAAGGTCTAGCGGGTGTAGCCGTTGAGCCCTCCTCAAAACCGAGGCTGGGAATTGAGTCATCGGAAGAAGAATTTGACCGAGGTGCTACTCCAGAAGATGGCGATGATGGTGCTGCTCCAGAAGACGTCGAAGATGGTTCAGCTTGTGCAGTGGGGGTCAACGGATGCAAGGGTTGACCAGGTTCATGTGACGGCGAGGAGAACCGCTACATGCATGCATCCGGAACATGGGGAAAATAGGGTTCATGAGCAATAGGGACGATCGACTGTGGTGGCACTTGTTGCGTAGGAACTGTAGCTGCATCAGAAGGATTAGATAGCAAGGTAGATAAATCATAATTTCGCATAGGACCTTCGACAATTTCCGGTTCAGACTGGGGAAAAGACACAATATCGGAGGACGACAAAGGTGAGTCGGAACGAGAGGAATGTGAGGTAGCAAATGGAAAATGTGACTCATCAAAGACAACATTGCGAGATATATAGACTCGACCAGTACTTCTGTCTAAACACTTATACCCCTTATGCATGGCACTGTACCCCAAGAAAACACACATTTTGGATCGAAACTCAAGTTTACGAGTGTTATATTTACGTAGACTTGGCCAGCAAGCACAACCAAAAATCCGGAGAGTAGAGTAATCAGGAGTAATTTTCAGAAGTCTAGTGATGGGTGTGACAATGTGTATGGTGTGACTGGGCATTCGATTGATGAGATAACATGCTGTTAGAAAAGCTTCATCCCAAAACCGAAGAGGAAGGGATGAGTGTGCAAGAAGAGCCAAACCTGTTTCAACGATATGACGATGTTTTCGTTCGGCCACTCCATTTTGCTGCGATGTATGAGGACAAGAGACACGATGGGAGATGCCCGAACGTTGAAAATAACTGTGAAGGCGATGATACTCGCCTCCCCAGTCGGACTGAACGGTGCGAATTTTAGAGTTTAAAAGTCGTTCAACATGGTTTTGGAAGGTGTAGAAGACCTGTTCAACATCAGATTTATGCCTGATAAGATAAATCCAAGTAAAACGACTGTAATCATCCAAAAAACTAACATAATATTTAAAACCTCCAACTGAGGGTTGTATTGGTCCCCAAACATCGGTGTGAATAAGTTCAAGTGGAAAAGTGCTAATACGAACATAATTTTTAAAAGGTAATTGATGACTCTTTGCACACTGGCAAGCATCACATACATCAGAATGAGAATCAAGACAACTGTCTAATTTATTATTCTTTAAAACTGATCTAACAATCATAGGAGTAGAGTGACCGAGACGTTGATGCCATTGTAATAGCGACACCTTGACACTAGCCGATGCTTGATGAGAAGTGGTGGATGGAGAACGAGTGAATGGTACTGGATAAAGACCACCTTTGCTTTTATTGAGTAGAAGAGTTTTCTTCGTGACCTTGTCCTTGACAAAGAAAGCATCAGCATGAAATTCAATGAATACATTATTGT
>JAULKM010000001.1:16889770-16904436 GCA_032355605.1 Rubia tinctorum
AAACACCGTTGTGCCACCCGCTACAGCCGCAAACCCAAAACCCGCCCCCATTGACCTCCAAAACCCTAGGCTCGAATTGACTTCGCCGCTTGACTTTGTCACGCCACATTCCACAACCACAAATCCAAACCCGCCCCACCACCGCCTCAAAACCCTAGCCTCTAATCGACTCCGTCGTTCGCCATCGCAACACAGTAAGAAAGAAGAAGAGAAGAATAAGGTTGAAGGCGCCACTCGATTCCGACTTTGCCGCTTAACATGGACGTGAGGAAGTCCGCCACCATCGGAGATGAAGGTGGAGGGGATGCGCGGATACATGGCGCCAGAATTTACACTGATTGGGGCTCCGTTGGAGAAAAAAATCCCTCCACCGCGAAGGATTTGGAAGGGAGAATGGTGACGAGGGCATAGATAGAGCTGGGTGTCGCCGAGATTTTTTGGGCAGCAATAACGTGCGCCGAGAATGTTGGGGGGGGGCAAGAGCAGGAGAGAGAGAATGTTTGAGAAGAATAAATCGTCGGTCGGTTAAGATTTAGGTAGAGAAGAAGATATGAGAATAATAGTCATTTCATCTTTTTAGTTTTTTTCCAGACATGCAAATGAGTTTTTTTTTTTTTCAAATTCAGGCCAAAATTGCTGGATAGGGTAGCTTTTCATTTTCATGAATTATGCAAAATCATTTTAGCACTTTCGAAACCAGCGGATTATATTGACACTTACGCCATAAATGTAGGATCATTTTAACTTTTTTTTCATCCTCACTATAGAGATGATTACATACTTTCTTCCTCCCACCATACAAATGTATGCTTTCTTCATTTATTTTAATAGTAGAAGTATGATTATTTTTTGTAATATAGAAAACAAATAGAAGGAATGATTTTTGTAGTGACTTAAACGGAATGATGACAAGGGAACATGTGTGCATGCAGTCACGGGTGTGCAATGTATTGATGAAGAGGTGGTTTGGGGTTAGAGTTGGGCTGGCAGCTAATTTCAATGATGGACGCCTTCCCACTGCTCCACCAACAACAACTATTCCTCGTTATTTTCGCTTAAAATTTGATTTGAATTTTAAATTCAAGTATTTTTATAATTAAATTAGAGAAAATTGCATTTTATACCTTATGTTTTAATAAAAATGTCAATATAACCTTGTAAAATTTGAAAGTGTCTATCTAACCTTGTAAAATTTAAAGTTGTCAATGTAACCCTATGTTTTGGATGAAAATGCTAATCTAACCTTGAAAGCCTAAAATTGACCGAAATTCAGTAAACTAACACAATTATATCTAAGATTTTAAAAAATAAAAATAAAAAAATAGGAAAAGTTTAACTTACCGCCCTCTTCTTCTTCTTCCTCCTCTTCTTTTCTTCTTCTTCGTTTCTTTTTTTCTTCTTCCTCCAACCCAAAGCGCCGCCACCGTCGCCGCACCTCTGCCATTGGATCTGGAACGCCGCTCTGTCGCTCTCTTGTGAACACTTTCAATTTAATGGACTTCTTCACGCGGGTCGCAAATTCGAGGGTCGTAGCTTCTTCGATTCAACGGTGGTAGCACTTTTCTGTTTGAAACCCTTGCCGCACCATCTCATTAGAGAATTGAAGTCCGTGCTTTGCCGATCACCACCGCAGCTTCGATTCGTTGGAGGTGGCCGACTCAGGCCTTCTGCATGCGAAGGAGGGGCAAAGGTGGATGCGAAGGCTTGGCCACCTGGATTCGATTCTCGAATGCAAAGGCAGGTTCCGTAGCTGGGGGAGTGGGTTGGAGGATGCAGGGCATGGGCATCGGTGCAGGCGGTTGGGGTGCGGTGGACGAAGATGGTGGTGGAGGAGAGGGTTTCACAAAAGGATAGGGTTTCGTTGAGGGCAAAGAGGGGGGGGGGTTTCTATTGATTTCTTGGTGTTTGGGGACATGGCGGAAACAATGGTGGTGGTTGATGAGCTGGGGACAACGAATCTCCTGATTTCGGCAGGCGGAGCGGCGGCAACGACGACAACAGTGTTTTTGAAAATGTAGAAGTCTAGGGATAGAATGATCATTAATTTTTTAGTTTTAAACATAGGGGTATTTTTGTCTTTTCAGATTAGGTCAACACTTGAATTCCTTTAGTCCCCACCGGAATAGTGCAATTTGGGTATATTTGCACCATTGCTTAAAATCTTAGGGTTAGTTTAGCACTTTCAGATTTTACAAGGTCATATTAGCACTTTTGAAATTTAATTTATTATTTATGCACTTTAACCTAAAATTATAAGTCTTGTTTTATACCGTCTAATTTTGTAAATAATATAATTAATAAAATTATTTGATATTTGTTTCCATTTATTGCAGTGATGTTCCCACAATTTAAAAAATATTTTCAATTGTATCTCGAAATATAATAATTATAATTTAACATTAAAAATTATATGAGAGAAGTTTGTCATGATTGATTTAACCGTTAAACGATTTAACGGGAGATGCTCTCTTAAATTTATTATTGACGGAAAATGTTCCCTTTAAATTTTATTTTTAAATCAATCTTTGTTAAAAGAGAGCATCTTTTGTTAGATCAATCATGCTAAACAACGTTTCTATAACTTTTAAAGTCTGAAAACGAGCTATCATGGTAAACTTCTTTCAATCTTTGTTAAAAGAGAGTGTCTCTCATGAATCTGGACCTTGCTTAGCACTGCCACGGTGGCCTCAACGTCTCCTGCAACACTGCTCAGCGCATGTGTCACTACAAAAGAGATAGTAGGCACATATCTGCCATCATCACCGCCCCTTCAAAGATGTCAAGACCAGCGTGTCTTTGTTTTCTTTGACCTCCTTTTGTTCTTGCAACAGTCACATTAATTACTTCCACACATCATACATGTAGTGTGTTGGATTCGTCCTCCTTTACACCAGATTAGCTTTATGCAATTTAACTGAAAACGAGCATTTGCTCCTCAAGTTGTCTGGACTTTATATTTGCACATTTGTAGTCTCGATTGTGAGCACTTCTACTTTAAACTCATGTGTTCCGCCGCGAACTTGTTTACATCTCTCTAAAAGTTTGGTGTGCTAAGAGTAAACTCAATGAATGTGACATACGTGGGAGACAAATTGTAGTCATTGCAATATAGGAGTTGACTCCAAAAGGGGTGATCCATGACATGACAGAATTGAAGAGGGTGGTAACGTGGGCAATCGTGAATTGGAGGTGACTAAGACGGAGTTTTTAATTATCAATTAAGTATAAATTTTAAAATTTAAGCTGGACATTATTTTTTGAAATTGTAAATTATAAAGAATAAAGTGCTTTCATGCCTTCCATATTTTTGTTTAGTACATTATACCGGTCATTTTTTTTCAAAAATGCACATGCACCCTCAATTTCTTGTTTGCGCTCATATACCCCTCCGTTTTTCAAACGCCAATATCTGGTTATAGGGGTATATGTGGAATTTCAAAAAATGGGAGAAATTTATGTGCAATTTCAAAAATATGAGAGGTACATATGCACTAAACAAAGAAGTCGGGATTATAAATGCATTTTACCGAATTATAAATTATGTACGAAGATAAAAAATTATGTTGCAAACAACAAATTCCGTCAACCACCACAAAGGCTAAGTATACAATTTAGAAAATCTATCAAAATCCCAGAACAGGAAATTCAACAAAATATCAAAGTTGGACTTCACCCTTTTTAACACCACCTCTTTGCCAAAACAAACACAATCACCAAAATAAGATGGCTAGTGCAAATCATAGGATGTCAGGTTTAACTTTGACCAACAGTTCACAGTCTAGTTCAAAAAGTTGTTTGGAATTTCTTTGAAAATCATCTGAAGGAGGTCTGGCTTCACTTCACGACGATGCTTTCAACACAGAATGACAAATGCTATCTTTGTGTCATCGTCTTCCCTCTGAACTGTGATGTGAGGAAGAATAAGGCACATGCCTTGCTCGTCTGCGCCGGGGCCTAATGGTCTCCTCTCTACGATTACTCGACCTTCTTCTTGGCCCGGTAGTAGTAGATCTCATGTCAAGCAAGCCACCATAGCTACTACTTGCAATTACAGGATTACTATCATCGTACCTAGGACGCAACATGTTGTCATAGAGAGAGAATTCATCAAGGGGAGAGAATGCAGCCTCAGCCGTGCCATTACTACTACTTGTAACTCCAGGATTACTATCGTCGTCCCTAGGACACAAGATGTCGCCATAGAGAGAAAAGTCTTCAAAGGGAGTATACTCAACCATAGCCTCGCCACTACTACTGCTTGGAATTCCAAGATTACTATCGCCCTCCATAGGAGGCAAGATGCCGCCAGAGAGAGGTGCGTCGTCAAGGGGTGAAAATGCTAACTAACCGCACCATTGCTACTACTTGCAATACCTGAATTACTATCGTAGTCCCTTGGACATAATGGCTCGCCATAGAGAGAGAAATCGTGAAAGGGAGGATTGGCTAACTCAAGCTCAAGCTCAAGCTCAACCGCACCATTACTACAGCTTGTGATTCCATGATTGCTATCATCGTCCTATGGACGCAAGATGTTGCCAGAGATAGGTGAGCAGTCAAGGGGAGAAAATGTAAACTCAAACTCAACCGCACCATTGTTATAACTTGCAAATCCAGAATTACTATCGTTGTTCCTAGGGCTCAAGAGTTCGCCATTGAGAGAAAAGTCGCGAGAGGGAGAAATGGTAAACTCAACCTCAACCAAATCATTACTACTATAAGGAATGGAAAACTCAACCTCAAGCACACCATGACTACTAACAATTCCAGGATTGATATCCTCGTTCCCAGGACCAAAGATGTTGCCATAGAGAGGTAACTCGTCAAATGGAGAAAATGCAAACTCAACCTCAACCGCATCTCTCGAATCTACTGTACTAGTTTCAACTACACCTGGAACATCATCTTCTGTCTCAGATGCAATCCCAGATAAGAAGTGATCAAACAAATCACCGTCTACAAGTGGCCAATTGGAAAAATTCCCTAATTGTACCAAGGCATTGAAAAGAACATCTTCTTCGGTCAATTCAGGCACAAATGGTGAGTGACGTGCACTAAGGGTGTCTCCGAGATCACTTTGCTGCTCTAGTCTCACCCAATCAGATTGGTGTTGTGGATCAGACGCGGATGGTCTCAATCAAGGAGGGATGCTCACACCTAGCATGCTTCCTTAGTTCAGCATAATCTCCAGTGAACTCACATGACTCTAGAGAACAGCTTCTTATTTTTGAATTCAAGTACTTGCGACCTGCTTCTATAACGGCAAACCCAAAGACCTGCCCCCGACAGAGAGGGCCAGGGGCGGAGCCAGAAAGAATTCGTGGCGGGAGCTGATATGCAAAGGAAAAAAAAAGCGTCAATTTTCCTTTATATCGGAAGGGGTTGGAAAAAAATTTTAAAAAATTTTACCCTAAAAATACCCGTAAATTTTAGCTTGGCGGGGGCTGGAGGGGGCTCCAGCCCCCTTGTACATCCGCCCCTGGACACAGGCAAACCTGAACTAACTAATGGATAGTGTAGGATTGTGGTCGATCATATTCTAAGAACGAAACAGCTTGAGCTGCAACTCTTACCTGGCCGTCAGAGGTTTTACATAGTTGTAATTTGGCAGGTATATGTTAAAATAGTGCGGTAAAATACAGTGGATGATAACATTGATCCGAGCTTATTAACTGTGTTTTGAGGTAACTCATGTTTTTGTTATCAATAATGAAATGCTCGTTAGCAATAGGCAAGATTTTGGGAAATACTGTCTTTACATTGGATTATGGAAAGATGAGATTTAATTAGAATAATAAAAGGTAAAAAGTTTTAGTTGTAATATTAAAATTTATTATGCAACGTGTAATAGATATAAAGTTTATAACTCGATTCATGCAACATGAAAATTTTATCTTCATTTCTTCTAATTTACACTTTAAACCTTGGTTTTTTCATAACTTATGAAAAGACCGTATTTCAAGAGAGAGACTCTTAGCAATAAGCTTGATTTGTGATAATTAATTATTTCACTATTCATTTACCCTAAGAGAGCACTATGTAATTACCTTTAGGTTTCTCCTATAAATATCCCTTAAGATGATGAAGAAATTGTACCCTTTCATTCTCACTTTCTCATTTTATCTCATCCTTATCTTCTTCTCCATTCTCTTCATCTTATTTTCTAGATCAAGTTACTTACCACTTTCTTAATTAATTATTGCAAAGTTAGTGAAAATCACAACACATTATCAGCATGATCACTCTCCGCCTCCATAAATAAGTTCATAACACGGGTATAATAAACAGTGCACTAAAACTTTTATGATTGTATTATGCACTAAAGCTTTAATGATTGTTATTATTGTTTCATATCATCATATTACTATAAACAGGAGGCTTATAATCATTAATTTTCTAACTTTCTAACTACATAACACCATACTACTATATACAGGAGGCTTTGCTACTATATACTAATGTGATGTGATTTATAATAACTAACTTTCTAACTTTCTAACTACATAACACCATATTTCTATACACAGGAGGTTCTGCCACCTTATAATAAAAATGGTGTGATTTACATCTAACCAATCTTTAACTAATTCATTTTAATATTTCTATGATTTAATATGTTTGTCTATTTTTACATCTTATTCGATGACATTACATTGAAAATCCACTATTAACATTTAACTACAATTAATTAATATAACGGCTATAAAAAAACTATATTTTCAACGGTAATATAACGGTTATAAACGGATATATTTTACAATATAAATACGAAAACATCCAATGATACAAAATCACATTTTCTCTTCTACCTCATTTTTTCTTCACTCTCAATTCACTAAATTTGCCGATAAAATGTCTAAACTAATATTAGTCCTTGTTGCTGTAATGATTTTTGTATTACATGTTATTATTCTCACCGTAGATGTTTCACCGGAAGAATTTCGTTCTTCTTCTCTAATAGTCAGAATCTTGTATTTCTCTTTATATATTACAATCATTGCCGACTTCTGTATTTTGAAATAAATCTAATGAATAATTTTATTTTCCCCTATTAGTTATCATCATGTCAAACCTTGTAAAGGTTGAATTCAGTTCACTTGAGATCAATGGAAATAACTATATGTCTTGGACTCTAGACATTGAGATGCACTTGGAGTCAACGGACCTCCTTGAAACAATCCAAGAAGGGAATAACTCATCAAAGACAGACAAGGCAAGATCTTTAATCTTCCTTCGCCAACACCTTGATGGAAGCCTACAAAATGAAAATTTCATTGTGAGGGAACCAATTGAGTTGTGGAGAAATTTAAAAGAAAGATTCAGTAATGCTCCCCACTTACCGCGATAACTGGAACAATCTATGGTTCCAATACTATAAGAAAGTCAGTGATTGTAATTCTGCAATGTTCGGAACAGTAGCCCACTTGAATTTTTGTGGGGTTACAGTAACTGATAATGAAATGTTGGAAAAGACTCTTTTTGTACTTTCCACACATCAAATTTGACCTTGCAACAACAATATCGTGTGCGGTGTTCTAAAAGATATTCTGAACTAATTGTTTTTCTCCTCATTGAGGAGAAGAATAATGAATTGCTAATGAAGAATCATCAATCTCGCCCAACTGGCTCAAAAGCGTTTCCTGAATCAAACGCTGTTAACTCCGACAAACCTGAACGCAAGAATTATTTGCAGGATTGAGAGAGAGGTCGAGGTAGTGGACGAGGTCGAGGTCGAGGTCATGGTCGTAGTTACTGACACGGTTGAGGTAACTATAACTTGTCCTATAATTCTGGTAACTAACATCACAAGAAGCAACAATTTGAGAGGAACCATGAAAGTACCCATAAAAGGGGAAAAGATGCCAGTTCATCAAAGAGCTCCAGAACCTCTTGTTACTGATGTGGCGATAAAGGGCACTGGTCAAAAGTCTGCAGAGTCGCGAAGCACTTATGCTAACTCTACTGGGAGTCCATAAAGGAAAAGGGGAAGGATGTCAACTTCAATGAATCCACTCATCTTGAAACATCTGATTTCAATAATGATTTCATTGATACAGTTGGTGATTTCACTGAACAAGTGGATGGTGGAAACTAAAAGAAAGGGAAATGTTTAAATATTATTGAGAATGAAGCTAAATGGTCCGATGTTTATTTGTATCTCTTAAATATATATATAACAATGAATGATTTTTCTTTAAAGGTTTGCTACTTTCTAAATAATTATCTTTCTTATTGATTTTTTTTGCTTTTAGTAAAAGTGGTGAAATGGACAAAACTAATCGTGAAGCCAATCAAAGGATTAAAAGTGAAGAAGTTTGCATGCTCGATTGTGGAACAACGCACACTATATTAAAGGATAAAATGTTTTCTCAAAAATAAAACCAACACAAACCATTGTGAATACAATATCAGGTCCTGTAGATATGATTGAAGGAGTTGGTGATGCAAATTTTACGTTGCCAAATGGCAAAATATTTACAATAATTAATGTCTTATTTTCTCCCAAGTCCAAAAGAAACTTGTTGAGTTTCAATAATATATATTTTCATGGATTCGATACTCAGTCTGTAACTGAAGGTACCATGAAATATATATTTCTCACAATGTATAAATCTGGAAGGAAATACAACTTCAAAAACTATCAATGCTCCATACTGGATTGCATTACACACATATAAATGCAATTGAATCAAATACGGTAGTTATCAAAACTATAATATTTACCATATGACGTGATCGGCTGGGTCATCCTGGTTATGATGCAAAAAATTATTGAAAATACATACGGGCATCCATTAAAGGACCAGATGATCCCTCAAGGAAAAATTTTCCAATGTAAAGCTTGTTCCCTTGGAAAGCTAATTATAAGGCCTTCATCGGGAAAGGTTTAAACAGAATCACCTGCGTTTCTTAAACGTATTCAAAGTGATATACGTGGACCTATCCATCCACCATGTGGACCATTTCTATACTTCATGGTATTGATAGATTCTTCCAGCAAATGGTCACAAGTATGTCTGTTATCAACTTGAAATATGGCATTTGCTAAATTACTAGCGGAGACAATTAAATTGCGAGCTCAATTTCCTGATCATACGATCAAGTAAATCGGACTTGATAATGCCGATGAATTCACATCCCAGACATTCGATTATTATTGTATGTCAGTTGGGATTGTTGTTGAACATCCTATTGTTCATGTACACGCACAAAATGGTTTGGCTGAATCATTGATCAAACATCTCCAACTCATTGCTAGACCATTGATAATGAGAGCAATGCTCCCTACTTCAGCATGTGGTTATGCAATATTACATGCTACAACATTAATTCGCATCAGGCCACGTGCATACCATAAATACTCCCCAATACAACTTGCGTTAGGTCAAGAGCCAAATATATCTCATCTAAGGATTTTTGGTTGTGCTGTTTACGTGTCTAATTCACCACCTCAAAGAACAAAGATGGGGCCACAGAAAAGTCTTGACATTTAGATAGGCTTTGAAAGTCGATCTATTGTTAGATACCTTGAACCTCAAATTGGGAATAGTTGCACAGCTCGTTTTGCTGATTGCCATTTTGATGAAGAAAATTTTCCAGCATTAGGGGGAGAAAGAAAACATCCAGAAAGGGAAATTACCTAATCTGTACCAACATTATTGCATCTCAATCCTTATACAAAAGAGTGTGATGGAAAAGTCCAAAGGATTTTGCATTTGCAAGATATAGAAAATCAACTTCCTTATGCATTTACAAGCACACAGAGAGTGACTAAATCTCACATATCAGCTGAGAATGCTCCTGCTCAAATTGAAGTACCAAAAGGGCAAATTGAAAACAAAGTCACTCATGAAATCACAATACACCTGAAGTGTGGAAGACCACTAGGTTCCAAAGATAAAAATCCTCAAAAAAGAAAAGGACTGGGAAAACAAGATGACCTCAAAATGGAGGAACGTATTCCTGTAGAAATAAAAAATGAGGAAAATCGAGAAATTTCGATTAATTATGCCAACACATTTATAAGGTGGAATCAAAATGAGAAAATCGATGATGTATTCTCTTACAGTTTAACATGCGATGTTATGGATGAAAATAATGGAGATCTTGAACCACCGTATGTTACCAAGTGCAAAAATAGACACGATTGGATTGAATAGAAAAAAAAACATTGAAGCTGAATTAGACTTGCTTAACAAGCACAAAGTCTTTGGGACTATAGTACTCACGCCTGAAGATGTGAGACTCATTGGATACAAATTGGTATTTGTGCGAAAAAGAAATGAAAAAAATGAAATTGTGAGATACAAGGCACTTGTTGCACAAGGTTTTTCTCAAAGGTTCGGAATTGATTTTCAGGAAACGCATTCCCCTGTCTTGGATGGAATTACATTCGGATTCCTTAACAGTCTAGCAGTTCATGAGAAACTTAATATACACCTTTTGGATGTTGTTACCGCGTACTTATACGGATCGCTTGATGCTGAAATTTACATGAGGATCCTTGAAGGATTCAAAATGCATGAAACATTAAGTTCAAAACACAGAGAAAGACATTCAATCAAATTACAAAGATCTTTATATGGGTTAAAGCAATCCAGATGCATGTGGTACCACAGACTAAGCAAATATTTGTTACAAAAGAGTTATGTAAACGATCCTCTTTGTCCTTTCATTTTCATCAAGAAAACAACATCGGGATGTGTGATTATCACTGTCTATGTTGATAATTTGAATATCATTGGGACAAATGAGGAGATTCTGGAAGCAATCTCTTACTTAAAGAAAGAGTTCGAGATGAAAGACCTTGGGAAAACAAAATAGTCTCGATTTGCAGATTGAGCACTTGCAAAGTGGGATACTTGTGCATCAATCAAATTACACAAAAATATACTAAAGAGATTAAATATGGATAAATCAATCCATTGAGTACCCCAATGGTCGTCAGATCCCTTAATTTGGAAAATATTCATTTCATCCATGTGAGAAATCTGAACCGATTCTTGGTCCGGAAGTACCATATTTCAGTGCAATTGGAGCTCTGATGTATCTCGCTAATTGTACTCGACCTGATATAGGTTTTGTTGTCAACTTATTAGCGAGATTCAGTTCATCTCCTACTAAAAGACACTGGAACGAAATCAAGCCTGTATTTCGTTACCTTCAAGGAACAATTGATATGGGATTATTTGTATCCCTACAATACGAAACCGGATTTGATTGGCTATGCAGATGCAGGTTCCTTGTCAGATCCACACAAAGGGAGATCTCAAACTGGGTATGTGTTCACCTGTGGAGGAACTGCAATTTCTTGGCGTTCCCAGAAGCAAACACTCACTGCCGCATCATCAAACAATGCTGAGATTATCGCATTGCATGATGCAAGGCGAGAGTGTGTGTGGTTGAGATCGATGACTCGACATATCATAACCATAAGTGGTCTCCTATCAAATGTTGATCTCATAACACTTTATGAAGATAATGTTGCATGTGTTAACCAAATGAAGGAAAGATATGTCAAAAGCGACAGAACAAAACATATCCCTCCGAAATTCTTTTCATTTACTCAAGAGCTAGAAGGTAGTAATGTTATTGACATTCAGTATGTTCGTTCCCGTGAGAACTCAGCGGATCTCCTCACAAATGCTCTTCCCACTTCAATATTGAGGAAACATGTTTATGACATCAGGATGCGAAAACTATAAAATTTATGAAGAAATATCCAATGTCAACATGAGAGGAGCTTTACGTGGTTGTACTCTTTTTTCCTTACAGTGATTTTTATTCCACTGGATTTTTCCAAGTAAGGTTTTTCATGAGGCAGCATGAACATGTAATTATTGTAATGATCATTCCAGGGGGAGTGTTATGAATAATGAAATGCTCACTAACAATAAGCTAGATTTGTGATAATTAATTATTTCACTATTTATTTATCCTAGGGAAACACTATGTAATTACCCCAAATTTCTCCTATAAATACCCCCTAAGAGAATGAAGAAATTGTACCATTTCATTCTCATTTTCTCACTTTATCTCATCCTTATTTTCTTCTCCATTTTCTTCATCTTATTTTTTATATCAAGTTCTTTAGCACTTTTTAATTAATTAGTGCAAAGTTAGTGAAAATCATAACATTTTTCACGTAATTTTAGTTTTTAGTAGGAAAGAATGCTTACATTACCAACCTCTATTTTCTTTGTAAGTGCAGATATGACCTTTAATTCCGGTCTATAGATATCTCCGTTACTCAACACCGATTACCCTGCACAAAAAGCAACACATTAAATTATAAAAAAACAAATCCAACAGCGTTGCAAGAAGTCCGAGGGTCCTTTTGCAGATCCTTGAGTTCCCGCAAAATTCATTTGTACGTCATCCCTCATAGATCGGAACCTACCTGCTATTAAACACAACAGGTCATCCATTCAGCTCCAAAACAAAACACAAAAAACTTTTGGGATCTCCATATATGACCCTTTGTATGACCACATGAAGTGAGTGATTCAAAGTAATAAGAAAGTGAATAACGATAGCTAAATCGACGAGCCAGAGTCTCGACGGCGGAGTCATCAACGGAACGAAGGCATTGACGAGCTCCTCGTTCTCATTGGCAAGGTCCATGTCAACGTGCTGGCGTTCCACCAAATTCAAAATGGGGGGAAACCAAGCTAAGGTTGGTGGAGGGGAATACTTCGTCCCATGGATCGTCACAGCAAGGACGGGCAACGGAGCTAGATGAAGGAGGCGATGAGAGAGTGAGAATGTCGACGCGCTCAGAGAGGGCAAACGAATTTGGAGATGTGCAAAATGGACATTTCGCCTTTCATGAATTTCTTTTTTTAATTATTATATAAACTACTATAGGAGCATTTTTATATTTACACATGAAACTAGCGATGACCTTTGTTGACCAAGATTTCCGAGAAAATGAGAGTTATAATTGCTGAAATCAGGAAGATTATATTTTTACTTATAAAAAAACTAGAGATTATATAAGCACTTTTTTCTTTCTAATATTTTGTTTGATGGCAGATTTGAATTCAAGCAAAAATAAATAAATATTGGATTCCACCTTGCTATAAGCCACTAGGACTCTTTAGATTGCGCGATGTGCGACCTGTTGATATGGGCTGAAACTTCTGGTAACGTTTGTACATCACAATTGATCTTGTGTTTGTTCACTAAACTGTGTTTTTTCCCTTTCCTAACGTTGGTTGAATAAATGATTAAACCGTGTTTTCACTGTTGTTTATGTTGGTTGTTTCTCTAAATATGTGTAAAGGTGTTGTTTTTTAGGGGTGGATCTTGATCAGTATTTTTTGCTTTGGCCGCTGTTTCAATGGTTTCGATCAGCTCCAATCGCAAAATACCTACAAGTTCCAATCCAAAACTAATATTAGAACCTAAGCAGTTAATGATAAGAAAGCCCAATTTATAAAGCATAAACTACCACTAGTAGAGAACCATCTATTAAAGGCAGCGTTAGAAGGCGGTTCCATTGGAATCGCATTTAATTGAGATTTGGAAACATTTTCGAATTTGGAAAACCCTCCGAGGTCATTTTAAAGACGGTTCAAATTAATTAAAAGCGGTTCCGCCTTTAATGGCGATCAATTAAAGGTGGTTCCGTCTTTAGAACCTCTGGGGATGAGCATGGATTTGGGACCCGACCCAAACCCATAAGGTTTAGATCCATTGGGTTGGGTATGGGTCTAAAACATTTAGACCCATCGGGTTCGGGTTCAGGTCCGGGTCCAGGTCTAGATTTAAAAAGCGGTTCTGGATCCAGACCCAACCCAGACCCAGACCCAGACCCAATCCATAGACCTACATAATGCCAACTATATCTATAATTTTACCCTAATTTTTAAATTGCTTTCATATTTTCTCTGTATTTTTATTTTTAATTAAACAAATAATATGTATTGTATATTTTTTCTTGAAGAATTAATTTAGATGCATATTTAATTTGAATTATTTGTATTTAAGATAATATATATTTTATTTAGTGAAAAAAATTAGAATGTTAGACCCATTTAGGACCTATCGGGTTTGGGCATGTGTCTAAGATTTTTAGACCCTATGAGTACGGGTAGGGTCTGAGTCTTACTAATTTTTTTAGGGTTAGGTCTAGGTCTTATTTTTTAGACCCGACCCATGATCATCCCTAAGAACTGCCTTTAATTGAGGTCCGAACGTATTTTCGAATTCGGCATCCAAAAACTACAAGTCTTATTTATATACATTGGGCCAACGAAGACCCATATGTACTTAGAACCGTCTTTAATGGTTCTTCGTTGGCCCAATGTATATAAATAAGGCTTGTATTTTTTGATGCCAAATTCTACTCGCGCAGACTTAGTTTCTTCCTTCTTCGTTTTCGATCACCGGCGCCGAGAGCTCCTTCTCCACTTTTGATTGGTGCCTCTCCCTCTCTCGTCGCCTCTCCCTCTCTCGTCGCCTCTCCCTCTCTCTCTCCTTTTGATCGGCGCCTCCCCCTCTCCCTCCGATCGCCGCCTAGAGCCTCTCTCGTCGTCGCCGTCTGGATCTATATCACCGTGTCCCTCAACCTGCTGTTGCTCTCGCCGCCGCCTGGAGTCTCGCCGGTGCGTCCCCCCGCTTCCTCTAGCTCTTGCCGCCACCTGGAGCGCCGCCGCCGCATC
>JAULKM010000001.1:16904536-16915503 GCA_032355605.1 Rubia tinctorum
TTTACCAAAAACCTAGCAAGAATCAATTCATAATCTTCAACTAGTTGATCATCCTAATCTAAATCATGCATTAATCATACAACAAAGCATAAAACATACTTGATAATCAAAGCACAAATAGGATAAACCAAATATCACAAATTCATACTAGAAATGCTTACCAATTGCTCCCAAGGGTGTATTTAGCCTAGATTAGCTAAACCCATAAAAAAATCACAAGAATTCATGGAATACATTGGAGAAATGATGAAATGATGGAAGAGTAAAATGAAAACTAGGGTTTGAAGTCAGTATTTTTCGTTCTTCAAAATGGGGAGAGAAGAGAATATTTATAGGTTAGGAATTAAAAGAGAAAAAAAACAACTTGGCTGCAGCACACTTGACACGGTCAGTGTCATTTTGACACGGTCAGTGGCCACGGTTAGTGTCAAAATGACACGGTCAGTGTCAAATGTTCTGCCCATCTTCTACCAATTTTTGGAATAATTGGTCTTCTCTTCTAACTTCCGTCGCTACAGGTAAACCGTTGATCCGTTTTGAGAGTTCTTGTAGTCAATTTTATAGTGTTCGAGAAGACGAATCCAATGGTACCACCCTCAGAGACTGGTTCTCCTCAGATCATTCCCAGAACTCAGTTTAAACTTCCAGATCACAATTCATCCGCTTCTTTGGCTTCCTTCTTCGACCCTTTTATCTTCTACCACGTTTTGACTCGTAGCTTTCAATCTTCTACCATCCTTGCGATGGCCTTCATTAAAATACTCCAAAGTGCTTACGAACAATCGACAACTTAAGCTCACAAAAAGGAATCTAGATGCTCGTAAGGGCAAAAAATCCATTAGACTAAAATTATATTACAAAATGAAGGATTTAGATACGAAAATTGAAAACGGTTATCTAAACCCCTTATAATGTAATCCTACCTAAATCTAGAATTTTCCAACAAAAAGATAACAAAAGAGATGTTAAATGTTTCGGAAAATACATGCATTTGACGTCTCATCATCAACTTTTTGAGGGATAATATAGTAAATGTATAAGATCATTTATTGCCACTTTAGGTAAAAATTGAATTGTGTCAAATTCTGTGAGAAGGACGAAAATAGAAATTGTACCAATTTCTCTGGAACGGAACAAGTAGAACATTAGAAATTAAAGTTTCACAATTGGTCCCTTATATTTGGCAATACTTCGCCTTCATCGCAGAAGAAAAGCACACATCTAGCGAAGCTTTGAAGTTTAGTAACTTCATTTAATAACACGCCGGATCAATTCGACTCTATCCCCGGATCTTCGATTCTTTCTCGTTTCCATTAATATTAAGGTACCAATTCACTGGTTCATTCAATTCCCTTATGTAAAAATTCAGGTTGCAAACACATGTTGGAGCTTTGTTTAGTTTTCTTCGTGGTTTTTCTCATTGGTATATGGTTTAAATGATAGAATGTTCCGGTGTGTTTTGGTTAGTTCAGTGATTCTGTTTACAAAATTGCTTTCCTTCAGTTTTTTAGTATGTAATATTCGTAATTCCTGCAATCATTCATTTACATCGATATCCAGATTAAGGCTCCTTTTGATTTCCAGAAAAATGTGGGTTATTTGGTGGGTCTTTTATCAGATTTTTAAATTAGTCTGATTTCGAATTTTTGTATGAATTAGTCACTGTTTGTGGTGACTTTTAGGTTGATGTTGAAGGTGCTTTGATTAGATATGCCGGGAGATGTGAAAAAGCGAAAAAGATGGGAGCTTGAAAACACAATGCTAAATGAAGAAGATCCTAAAAAAGCATGCACTACAAGGCCAAATTTGAAGCCAAATTCTGAAATGAAGAGTTTTGGTTCAGGGTGTAAAAAGGGGAATGCAGTAAATAAGAAAGATGTTATCATAGAGGCCATTTCGCAAAAGAAAAAGTCCTTCAAGGAAAAGTCTAACTCTAGCTCTCAAAAAGATTCAGCTGGGGATGAGCTGAAGGTTAAGAAACGGAGAAGGAGAAAGAGGAGGAAGGACAATGCAGTGCTTGATGAAGCTTCACGCTTACAGAGGAGGACACGCTATCTCCTGATTAAAGTTAAGCAGGAGCAGAACCTTATTGATGCATATTCTACTGAAGGCTGGAAAGGTCAGAGGTACCATGCTTTTCCCTTACTACTCTACTTCATAAAAATTTAACGAATTTTGCTTGGTTCCCTTTTATTTCTGTAGTTGTTCTCTTAAGTATCAAATTGTAAAGGGAATGTCAAATTATCTTGCTGTATACTCTTATTTACTTTTCAATGCATTTGTATAAGAAGAATATGCAATAATTTTATCTTCACTTTCGATGGCAGCTATCTGGCGATTCATTAATATTATTTAGTATTAACTCTTAATTTATGTGTATAGTCATGTAGCCTTGCTTATTAATTATATGGACTTTTAGTTCACTCTCGTTGCGTCTTTTTCGTTGTTTCTATGCTCATCTATAGAGTATTTCAGTTTGTCTCCAGATTTTGGCATCTATCTGAGTGTCTGTGTGGTTAAATTTAGTCAGAAATTAAAAAAATGTCGAAATCATTGCCCTTGCCACTTGGTGAATTAGAAAGAAACCTAAAAAGACATGTGTTATCTGAACTTAATTAGAGTGCTTCCCATATTAATTTTTTTTTTCATACAGGTGATTTACTGATAGGATTTTCCCCATTTCTGTTTCCAGAATCAGCACCCTGTCCTCTATGTTGATATTCAGAATCTACAGATTGAACCCCACTGAAGTTTTCTATGAGTCCTTAGAGTCATTCAAGCTCATTACTGATTTATCCCTAACAATTTTAGAAACTGGAATATAGTATTTCTTCAGAATCTCACTCCTAGTACAATGTTATGCTGTTTAGGTGACTTGAGTAAGAAGCACTCTAGAAATGAAGCGAAGAAGAAATTTTAGTCAACCCACTTCCATTTTGAGGTCCGCTTGTCACACTAGCATTGAAGATCAAGTTAGTTGGATGCCTTTCCTGAACATCGATCTGTATCCCATTTTCCATTCTTTGTCTCAAGTATAAAGGCAACCTTCATACCCTTCCTTTCCTCCGATTTAAGCAAATACATGCATGTCCAGAAAAGAATACAATAAGAATGGGAGTTCACAAGCACCTAAAGCTTCTTTAAAATCTTGACCTTTTACAGTCTCTACTGACGAGCTTTGTATATTGTTCACATTTTTTGATCAGAAACCTAAGTGCTCTATCAGGGACACTTACAAGTGCCAACTCTTCTCATTGCATCAGTCTTCAGCATGATAGACCCATGTTTTTACTCCCTGATCAAAGGGTTTGAGTGCCATCGCTTCTGTGGCAGGACTCAAGAACTGAGGATTAAGTCTTAAGAAATGTTTGCACAATTTCTAACTGGAAATGAAATAACTACCTATATTCAGCACTAAGTGTTGTCTGTTGTTCCTCCTATGTTCAATATGTGAAAAAAGAATTGGAAACTTGATCATTGGGAATTTAAGGTTTGCTGAAAAAATATGATGTCGGAAGAAAGAGGGGAGGTGACTGGTGAGGGCAGAAAGCTAGCACCATATAGGCTTAGGGCGGCCACAAATATTATAAGGAGGAGACAGAGGCTCTGTTTGGCAGAGCTCATGAAAGTGCTTTGCTTATAAGAAAAACACTTTTTATTGTTTGGTAAAGTGCTAAAAATCAACTTATTTTGAAAGAAGACGCTATTTTTTGGAGGAAAAGCAGAAGCTGGTCTCCCCCAACTTTTAAAATAAAGCCAGCTTTGCTTATAGGCACAACTTTGCCAAACAGAGCCAAAGCAATGTAGTAGTACAGTAAAGTAGTAGTCTTGGATCTTAACAATCATTTGTTATAATTTCAGCTACGGCACTCTGTTGGTGAATGGAAATTGGAAATTTACTATGCTCTTGGTTAGCTTTGTTATTTCTCTGTAATTTGCTTCTTCTCGACAATATTTGATACTTGGTGCCTTATCCTTCGGGAGCTTTACTTCAGCAGTTAATCTCAAATCAGCAATCCACATTCTCAGGATTATAGAGCTGGGTTAGCAAGAATATCTCCTTTTATCCTTATTCCATGTAAAGTATCTTGCAATTTCTCTATATTCTTCTGTCTTGGGTAGTAATACCCTGCATAAAGTGCATGGATTGAGCTTGGGCATTTGATATTTGTTGTCTATCTTTGAGCCCGGTAGTTCTCATAAGTCATGTTAGATACTAGAGTTCTATCCTTCTATATTGACTAGAAGTTATTAAGAACACTGCCAGCCTGTTTTATATGATACTTCCTCTGTTCATGATTAAATGCAACCAAGTGGTCATACAAGTTTTAGGAAAAGGAGAGAGAGAGAGAGAGAGAGAGAGAGAGAGAGAAAAGAGAGGAGAGGACATTTTTTAGTGATGAAGTGATGGTTGATAGGTAATTTAACCTATTAAAACTTACCAAAATTGGTCTGGTTGCTTATATTACAATATATATTTAAAGAAAAATGTTACATTTAATTATGAATGAAGGACGTAGAAAGGCAAGGAGATTCTTCTAATGAAGAATAGTGTATAAAGATCAGAGAGGACACCATTGGTGATTAATTTGCAAATTGAGCCCATTTTGAATATTGGTTCTCACTTGCTTGGGCAGTCTATAAGTCACTCACTACATATTCTGGACTCACTACATATTCTGGTAGACACAGATGACATATTTTATTGAGCATCTGGTATTACCAGAAAATGAGATGTCCATGTTTTCAGTGAGGGTGCAATTTCCATCGATGAGAAAATGAGTGATGAGACAGGTTTAAATGCATTATTCTTTAACTTTTTTCCTCTTTGCGGTTCAACTTTCAGATTGGTTTTCATTTTAGATTCCAAGAGTTTAAACATTCCATATGATCTCCATTTGGAACCTATGTTCAGTATTGATGCTTTTTACCCCTCAACAAAGGAATTTTATGATGAGACATACATTTAATGAATTTTTCAATTTTCACTCTTTTCTTTTCTTTTCTTTTTTTCCCCCTTGGTTCTTCAACTTCAGATGGGTTTTATAGGCAACACCTAACTCTATGCACCATCCTCATCTAACTTTTATGCATATAAACATTTCATTGAGAACGATTAGACTGCAAAAGGCATTCAATTGAATTCTTATGTACCTTTACTCTTCATAGATACATGCATCTCATATATGTATACAATATATTAACTTTTTCATCATTCCTTAGTCGGGAGAAGATAAGACCTGATAAAGAACTACAGAGGGCTAAGAAGCAAATATTAAATTGCAAACTTGGGATTCGTGAAGCAGTCCGACAGTTAGATTTGCTTAGCTCTGTCGGAAGTATTGAAGATTCAGTAGTTGCTCCAGATGGGTCTGTTCATCACGAGCATGTATGTTTCAGAACCTTTGGCTCTTATTTGAGTATTTGGTTTGACTCTTATCTTTATGAAAACCTCTTGCATAATTTTTATATGTTAGCATCTTTACATATGCAATAACCATATTTGTCATGAAGGGTTCACTTGTTTTACCCAGATGCTGGGGTTGTTTTACCTTATTCCTGAACTAGGCAAAACCCAGTATCCACCCTTCATTTACACAGAACCAAAGAAAAGCTCCCCATTTTAAGAAAAATAAAATGGAGAAGAGGAAAAAAAGGGTCCAAATGCAATCACTTCAAGAACTTTCTAGAAAAGAAAATATAATTTGCTCATAAATTAAGAATTTAAGATAAGCATACTCCTTAGCTAAGAACCTAACTAAGTGTTTGTGATTTTTTTGATGAACAGATTATCTGTGCAAAATGCAAACTACGTGAAGCTTTCCCTGACAATGATATAATATTATGCGATGGAACATGTAATCGCGCCTTTCACCAGAAGTGTCTTGATCCTCCACTGTCTACAGAAAACAGTAGGTTTCCTTAAATTTATAATGTTTCCTTGGTGAAATTTCAAATAAGCATCTGAAACGAAAGCATATGGCTGTGTTGTGTTTTCCATGGTTGCTTCTAACCTTGCATTTTATCCAGTTCCTCCAGGGGATGAAGGGTGGTTTTGTCGATATTGCAAGAGTAAGATGGAGATACTTGAAGCTACTAATGCTCATCTAGGAACTAACTTTGCCGTGGACTGTAATTGGCAGGTTAATTTTGATAAGAACTTCTAGTACTTCATAATAAGCTTTGTTCACTCTTCCCTCAGTGAGGACGCGTGTATTGCTTTAAAGCAGGATATCTTCAAGGAAGAAGCTGAATTAACTGATGGCGGAGAGTCCTTGCTCTTTCAAGAGCATGATTGGCCATCTGATGACTCTGAAGATGTAGACTACAATCCAGAGAGAAGAGAATCCAGCTGCACTAACAGCATGACTAGCTCTGAGTCTGATTCTTCGGTTGATGGAAGCAGTTATGGAAGTTTAAGGTCACTTCAGGATGATCTTATTTTCCTTACTGGAGAACTAAATAAGAGGCGGAAGGGCTCCGAGGAAAATTATGTTGGAATGGAGTCAGATGAAACCACTGATTGTGAAATTTTGTGTGGCCCCAGACTGCGGAAAGCTGTGGATTATATAGCTCTAAATGATGTGAGTATAGTTCCTTCACATTTGTTTTCTTTTCAACACCTGAGACCTAGTGTACTAACATATAATGTGTAAAACTACCAAATGCTGTAAGTTTTTCCCTAGCAAAATGTATAAATAATCACTGTAAAGTTTTAAAAAAAATAAAATCATGCTAGTGCTTTTCAAATAATTATAAGCTAAATCAAGCCATGTTATCCAGTGCACTGGGTAATGGCTTACCAAATATGAAACCTTATCCATGTTTGTCCAAGAGTGTGAGTATTTACCAACTTATAGTTATACATGTCCTCAAAAAACACATGTTCCTACGAGTAGAAGAAGTATCTCTGTGTATTTAATTTTTCTTTCCAGGAATTATTTGGGAAAAATGCTCCAACGAGTGAACAACTTAGTGAAGATGAAGACTGGGGTCCTTCTAGGCGAATACACAGAAGAAAAGAGTCTGTTGGAGAAGGTACCGATATGACTGTAGATGACGATCAGGGCAAATTCACAGAAGAAATACCTACTGATGGCAAAACGAAAGTATCGGCTAGAAAAAGTACCAAAATTACATTAGATGAGAACAAAAGCCATGATGCTGAAGAAAGATCTTCTGGAGTGAAAAAAAAGCTATCAACTGGAAAAAGCAGAAGACCAATTTTCAGATTTCCCACGAATGCGGTTGAGGTGCTACTGACCCTAACTTATTGGATTCTTATTCAAGTCGGTTAAGTTGTACTCATCCTTGTATGCCTCTCTTTTTCTTCTTTGCATCAGAAACTCCGCCTTGTGTTTGCAGAGAATGAACTTCCATCTAGAACTATTCGGCAGGATCTTTCTAAGCAGCTTGGTCTTGATTTCGGCAAGGTCTCTCTCTCTCTCTCTATATATATGTACATACATATGTGGGTGGGTGGATGGGTGTGTGGAGTGGGTGGGTGCGTGTGTGTGTGTGTTGTGTGTGTGATAAAAGATAGACAAAAACTGTAAATGGAAGTCACCTCAGGATTTTCTGCTCCCACCAGAAAACCAATTTTTTTTACTTATTTTGGAAATCAAAGCAGCAGGGGATATCATTAGGCTTTCAAAAATTACTAGTTGCTGTATTTCTCCCTCTTCCAGTTTTGTTTTCTGAGTTGTTGATCAATCTTGCATTTGGTGTTATACATCTAGTCACTTGAACCCAGATTCTGATACTGTTCCTTTCTTTTAAAAGGGAAAAAAACAGAGGGAAGCACAAAGTGATCTATAAAATACAATAATGCGTAGTGCTTCAACGATAGAATCTAAGTTAAGATCTCATCATGCATGATTTCTCTGATGGTATAAATCACACACCTCTTCCTTGTAGGTAAACAAGTGGTTCAAGAATGCTCGCTACCTATCCCTTAAAGCAAGAAAGGTAACATTGCACCAAATGCTAGTAATATTTTATGATAAATTGCCTCTTATTACTTTTGTAGGTTGGCATGTAAAATCTGACCGGCAAAAGTTCTATTTATACTAATCTAGATCTTAGCTGTAGCAGAAAGCATGGCCTAACTTTTAATGTACAATGTCTTTCTGTCATAGCTTTGTTATCATTTTCATGCTCTCAGTTTCTTTTTATAAGAATGCTGTAGGGCTGTTAAAATTGGGAAATCCTATCCACAGCCGATCTGCATGGGTTGGATTGGATTCTCTCTCTCCCTCCCCCCAAGAGGAGTTTCTTCTTCTACGTCAACCATCACTTATTTTTATGTAACTTAGAAATAAAAAAAGGAGCTCTAAATTTGCCCATTTCAGCACCAATGTATTAGAAAAGTGCATAATGATGACCTTCCAAATTTCACAACAGGATCAAAATTAGAGATGAGAATCATTAGACTGAGGAAAGCAGTTTGATTTTCATCTTTACTCCAAAATTACATAGAAGAGCTGGCAGGAGTTCTAGTGCTAGTAAATTTCCAGCTCTTCCCATTGAGAATCAGTTTGAGCAATTTATGTGCTGCTGTTCTCTTTTCCTCATGGCTTGTTTTTGAGATACTGAACTTCTTTCCAAGGAGGTTGTGTTGGTGATCTCCTTTTTCTCTCTCTTGTTCTGTTTAGTAGTTGTACTATGATTATGGTTGTTGGAATTTTCTTTTCTGTGCTTTGGAGATGAATGCTTTATACTACTTTTCTTCCACTCTCCTTTAACAGTTCAGACTGGTTCGTATACCCAGTGGTAGAATCTGAAACTGAACTGATAAAACCTGAAATTTCACATAGGAAGGGATTAGGTCTCCGGTTTAAACCTAACCGGTGATCTTTTTCTATAGCCTCACGACTGTCTCTTTTTCTTTTAAAAGTCTGGTTTCTGACTCTCCTCAAAATTTATTGAATCTTTAAGGTGAAATACATGTAGCTTATGTAGACCATTCCAATCTATAGTGTCTAAAGTAGATTATCTATAATATTCTGTAGAAAGCAAAAAAAAATCATGCTTCTGGCCCTGGAGAGTCGCATGAATCTGGATCAGTGAGTGCGGAGGACAATTCTGCAAATGCAATGGCATCACAGGACAACACTGTATCTAGAGGTTTAAAGTCTTCCAGCCAGAGAAATACTGCTCGTTTAGTTGCCAGCGCTTTTAACAGGAAGAGACATAAAGCAGGGCTGCCGCTGCTTCCGACCTTTGACAAGGTAGCATCCCTTTCCTGCTTCTAGTTCTCTATCCCTCTCCCTCGAAGAAAATTTGGTTTTAAGAAATCCAAGACACTGGCTACTTGTATCTCAGCATTTTAATATCAAATCCAACCAATACAAAATGGGCCAGTTAAGCGGTTGTGTGCTCTGTATTTACTTCTTTGAGGGAAGAAATTCCTACTGTGGAAAACAACTAATAAAGGTCTGGTTAAGAACTTCTTGTGTCATCACTGCCATGCTATGTGAGAGGGTATCATGACCTACTTGTTCCTAAAGAAGCATGTGATTTGTGACCTTCCTACTCCCTCTGCTTTCTTAACATTGACCTCCTTTTCATTTTGGGTTGATTTTTTCTATATTGGCTCCTTTTTATATTTGGCAAATCCTAGATTGTTTCATCCACTCAATTTACTTTTTGTATTTCCAATGCAATCCTCACCATTCATTTCATTCTTTATTAAAATGAGTGCTTAAAATTAGGAGCCAATGTTAGGAAACCGGAGGGAGTATATGATTCACATTAATAGCTTGTAGCATAAGTCACTTGTGTAATCTGCAGTTAACTATGTAATCTGCAGTTAACTTGGTGTAAATGGTCATTTTGTGCCTTAGAAATCATAAATGCAAGTAAAGCCATATATATATATATATGTGTGTGTGTGTATATATATATATGTAAATTATCTGGATATAATTATTATATGTGAAAATGCTGCCAACTTATTCATTTCATTTACAAATTAGAGCTAGTCTTGTCAATCAGACATGTGAGAGAGCAACAAGCAAGCTTTTTAGAGATTTTCTTGATGAATTAATATCATTTCAGGAGCATAACATTCATAGTTCAGGCTGTGAATTTTCACATAACCATGACACATAGTCTGTATCTTTCTGTTAACGATCTCTTGCACTTTTTTGTTAGGCCCCAGCCGATTTTGGTGATGATGTAAGTCTAAAACTTCTGAGAGAAAAGGTCAAGAAGAAAAAGAAAACGGATTTTAGGAAAACGATTACGCAAGCGGCAGAGCCCGAGATGGAGAGGCTTTGCAGAATCAAGGACAAGATAGAGAAACTCAAGAATATTTTACTCAGGCTCCCTAGTGGTAGATTCTATAGAACGAATGCAGCTGCTTTAAAGGAATTAGCTGTTGTCTATGTGCCAGTTGCTGAGCTAAGGGAGAAAAGGTAAAATATGCTGCAAGTCCAGCCAGTCACCTTGAAGTAGTTTGTAAAATTTCTCCACCCAGATTCTTGTAACATGGAACCAAAAGAAAAAAAAAAGTTTGTAAATCTGTACAATATTATTACACTACTTTTTGTTGTTCCAGCATCACACAAATGCAAATAACTTTCAGTATATGAATTTTCTCCACATAACAAGGTCTTCATTATTATATTATAATAGGAATTAGAGCTAATTAGCTGGTATCAACGGAAAGGACACAGAGAGAATAAGTGTGCACTGGCAGGGGAATTATCTCTAACTTAGAACCCAAAAATATGCAAAATAAACTATCAAAAGACCAATTAAATTGAATTAAAAACATAAATGACCTGGGCATTCTAAAAGGATACTGAATTAACGATCGAAAGACCAATTAAATTGAATTAGCAATATGATTGGCCTGAGCATCCTAATGGAAACAAAATCATTTCCAGCCCTCTCTCTACTCAAACTCTCTACACTTCAGAGACTCAAACTTTTCACTAAACCCTAGCCTCGGGGGGGGGGGG
>JAULKM010000001.1:16929388-16951184 GCA_032355605.1 Rubia tinctorum
TAGCAATCTTCCAACAAAAAGATAACAAAAGAGATGTTAAATGCTTCGGAAAATACATGCATTTGACGTCTCATCAGGAACTTATAATTATAACAGTATTCCTATCTAGATTAACTAACAATCTCTAATACAATGAATCAACTATTATTATTCAAAAGGGGATCATCTTTGAATCTTCAAGTTCAATGTCATCTTCATATGAATCCTTCTAGTGTTGGAATGTCTTGTGGAGTCCAATGTTCAATATTGTTCGATTCTTTAAAAGTTATAACCACTTCAAGTTTAGATCCAACTCCTGCGAAAATCATACACATTGGATATTAACTGTTGCAACAAATAAGCAAATATGTGTAATTTATAATTCAAAACGAACAATAATCAACAGCGAAACTAAAAGTCAAAAATAATAAAACTAACAAGTACACACTGGATACTAGCAGATGCAATATATAAGTAAAGAGATGCAGTTCCTAATTTAAAACGAACGACCAAAACAAAATTTATAAACAAAAGTTAAACGCAATAAAACTAACAAGTACATACTGGATACTAATAGCTGCAATCTATAAGTAAACAAATGCAGTTGCTAATTCAAAACAAACAAGCAACATCAAATAAAAATAAAAATGCATACACAGTGCAACTAAGAAGTACACACTGAATACTAATAGATGCAACATATAAGTAAATGGATATTCAAAACAAAAAATCAACTACGAATGTAAAAGGTCGTTCGCGATACAACTAACAGGTACACGCTGGATAATAACAACTGCAAGATATAAGTAAACAACACCTCGTAATTCAAGACGAACAATCAACAAGTTTGTTGTAATAACAAGCGGGGCAATTCAAAACCAGATCTCAGAAAACGTACATAGCAACTCAAAACACTAGAAAACAATGTCTATCTAATGATCAACAAAACGAAAAACATACATACCAGATCTGAAAAATACAACAACAATTGAGTAATAATCACCGGTTGTAGCATCAACATCTCAGCCAATTTATTTTTCCTGACCCATTACCTAGCGCAAATATAAAACAAAATAAATCGAAAACAAAAAAAAAACACAGAAAAATCAAACAATAATACCTATCTACAAAAATTCACAGAATCACAAAATGTATTGAACTAGAAGATTAAAAAAACTACAAACCTGATGATCTAACCGGATGTGATGACCTTCAAGAAATTTTCTAGAAGAATTGAGCCAGAAATCATCAAAAAAAATTGAAACGCGATGCCAAAAAATGACTGGAAAACGAGCACAGAGCAGAGGCAAAATAGCAGAAGAAAAATGCGGCAGCAAAGAAGTGGAGGAGAGGCAGCGAAATAAGGTGGAGAATAGGTGGAGAACGAAAGGAAAAATGAGAGAGGCGGAGAAGAACAATGAGAGAGAAAATACAGACTTAAAATGAGGAAGAAGAAAGGGTTCAAGAGAGAAATAAGAAAAATTAAAATAAATCATTATTTTCAATTAGTACCCAATTTTTGATTAATTACAAACTGAATCTCATTTTTCAAAATAGTTTCTGGCCTATCCATAAACTTACATACAGTCCGTCTTTCCTGATACTTTCCGCCCATTTCAAGTTTTAACTTTTGATTTTTAACCGTTGACTTGAAAAATGTTCGATCATTAATATCTTTCATTAAGCATAATTAAAACTTATGAAAATATGATATTTTGAAAATATATGTTATAACGAATCCAAAAATGTATCAAACAATAATATTTAGAGAAAGTCTCAAGAAAGACAGTCTTTCTATAAATTTATGGACAATTCTCAGTGGTTTTTAATATAAATGTTGTAATTTTTTAAAATAAAATTTGAATATTGTATTTTAAAAGTAAAAAAATTTAATAATATGTATTTGAATGTGAGAATATAAAAATTTATAATATAAAAATTTATAATATAAAAAATATTTTTAAAATTTCTAAATTTAGTATGTAATTTGACAAATGCAGTGTATATGTTAAAAAATAAGTGGTATGTTCATAAGTTTATGGAAAAGCCGCCTACCAAAAGTCCCACTCTAACATTTATACTTTTATACCAATTCAATTTTATGATCAAAGTTATGAAGTTTTGACTGAACAAGTAGTTAAATTACAGTTTGAAATGGTACACATTGAGTAACTTTCATGATTGTCAATGTCCCAAGTATAGTAACCGATCTATCTCTCCTTTATTTCAACCAATATAATAAAATTAAAGAAATTAAAATACCAACCCACGCTTATCATAATCTATACTAAGATAATTCCTTGATCCAGTTAATATACGTATTTAGAACTTAGATGTTGTTCACCAAACAATTAGTCACCAAACTCTATGACTAACTACCGAATCTTACTGTCTAAAATTAGTCGTGTTATTTCGATACAGAAGTCTTCTATTTAAGCGACACTGCATTCGGTATAGGAATGTTAGAGGTTGGTAATTGGGTGTTGAGAGTGGAAGGGTATAGCTCTGTAAATTATATAAGTGCATTTTTTTTAAAGTGTCAACGCTTAATAACTGCAAGTGATTTTACGAACGGTAAATTATACCACAAGTTCATACTTAAATGTTCTAATTTTTATTTATTTTTGTTTGTCCCACTTTAAGAATTTTATTTTCTATTTTGTCTGAAATTTATGGTTGAAATTTAACCACATCAATCAAATCCACTTTCTCATCCACATTAACAATATGCATACATATCTAAAAATAAATATTGTAGGAAATTTACACTACTATAAACTAAGGCTAATGTAACACTTTCCTTGCAACACTTATTTACAATGTTACAATTTCTTATAAAGTGTTAATTAAACTTTTGATAAGTGTAACATAAATATAGAAAAGTGTTACCTAAATTTTTAAAAGTGTTACATTAGGTCTAATGTAACATCGCCTAAGGTAATACTTATAAAAGTGTTACTTTAGGTATTATTGTAACATTTTGAACCTATTGTAACACATTTACAAGTATTACCTTAGGCGATGTTACATTATATCTAATGTAACACTTTTTTATAATTTAGGTAACATTTTTCAATATTTATGTAACACTTTTCAAAAATTTAAGTAATACTTTATAAGTTGTTGTAACATTTTAAATAAGTGTTGCAAAGAAAGTGTTACGATAGATCTAATTTATAGTAGTGTTACATCAAAACAGGGACAATATGATACTTCGAGGATATCTTGAGCATGAAATGTTAAGGAATAAAAGTTTTTTCCAAAATATATAACTATGTATTATCACATATATTTATTACGTGTAATATATAAATGTGTCATTTCATATGTATTGGTGATTCAACATCTCTCTCTGTCTTTTTTTTAAACACTCCAAGCAACACACCAGTGAAACCCTAATTTTCAATAGCTCCGGGGAGGCCACCGCCACCATCTCCCCCCAACCCAAAACCCTAAACCAACTTAAATCCACCATTATCCTAGATCTACTCATATTTCAAAACTCGCATTTTTTCTTCTAAATCTCAGTTGTATCTTTTTCTTCTTAAGTGTTACGATAACTCTCTTTTTGTAGTAATGTCCATTTTTATTCCACAATTACCAAGGTCTTGAGGCCGAGGTCTGTTACCACTAAATCGTTCTTTTGATTTTTTTATTCACCACTTTCTTCATCATTCTTGAGAAATTTTTGGTATATAAGTGCAAGTTCTTCGTTATCATCATCACTATTAGCTTCATGAGTGATTTTTGGCGAAAATGTCTTAAAATCCAACTCCTTTTGCACTTTCTTCTTAGGAGGATCTAATGTCATCTCATAAGTTTGCAAATATCCCATCAGTTCATTTAGAGTCATGGTGGCCACATCTCTTGCTTCTTCTATTGTTGCGACTTTCATAGCAAATCACCGAGGGAAAGATCTCAAAGTCTTTTTCACTAGTTTTGATTCATTGTATATTTTACCAAGTTGATACGACATATTGGTGATGTATCTCAATTTTCCATTAAACACGACAATAGTATTATCCTCCCCCATCTTTAATTCTTCGAACCTTGTGACCAACATAAGTAGTTTAGACTCTCGTAAATGACTTGTTCCTTCATGCACTATTTACATAATATCCCATGCTTTCTTTGCCAGATGACATGTAAAAATGAGTTTAAAATGATTTTCATCCACTGTTGTGAAGATAGCATTTAATGCTTTGAAATTCGCCATTGACATCTTTAGTTCATCATCAGTTGTCCATAAGGACTTTCCCTTTAGTTTAGGTTCTTCTTCTTTTGAACTGGTACCCGTCTCCGTAGTGCTCTCAGTTGGAGGATTCCATTCTGTTTCAACACAATGTCATGCTAGTTCATCCAGTGAGTAAATAAAAACTCTCGTGTGTGCCTTCATGTAACTGTAGTTTGTCCCTTCCAGCAGTGGTAGTCGAAACACAAAATCTCCTTCTTTAGTCGCCATGGTAAAACCAGATCACACTTTCCTTGACACAACCAAAGTAAGAATAAGTGACTCAGCTCTGATACCAAATGAATTTTATTTTACATAATTAATTTAATAATTACTACCATGTTCCAACATTCTCTATCTAACTAAGTATGCAATAAAGTAAAGTATAAACACACAAAACTTAGTTACGCAGTTCGGTGGAAATCACATACATCTGCGGGGCCTGACCCAGTTCAGATGAACCCACCAATCAGAAAGATAATGTGAAAAGTACACCATACAATTATACTTATCTTATCTAGTTATAACGTGTGAATTCTGCTAGCTCCCCTTGCTATCGATCTTCTTAGATCCGACTCCCTCTGACCTCGAAACTCATTGGTGCTGGATCTCCTCCTTCCAAGAAACTAAGGTATACGATTATGAATTTGATCACAAAGTTATGATCATGTTGGAACACTGACAAAAGCTTTGGAGCACTTCACAAAATATTGAAAACCTGGGTGCAGATTTTCTTCTGTTAAAAGCGTAAGTACCCCAGCCAAATTGTCCCCTATTTATATCCATCACACATATCAATTCAATGCGAGTATAATCCTTCTCCATCTTAAATTATTATTTTAATCAAATACTTTTGAGATATGAATTATCAAATCTAATCCTTTAGAGAAAGATATAACCAAAATCTTATTTCGAAAACAATATTTACCAAATCAATTCCAATTTGGAATTGATATATTCTTCAATCACAACTCATGGACTGAATATTTCATCACCGATATCTTCACGAATTTTTTAAAACCATACAGATTTTCTTCTTTGATATTTTAACACAAACTATTCCATATTTGCAAATATTTTCACAAATTTCCAAACTAAATATAGACTTTACAGTAGGGGAGAGAGCAAGAATTAAAATTGTGATTTCGTGCCTACTTCATCTTCTATGTTTATTATTCTATTATAATTTTATAATTCTAATATTTTAAACTAATTAATGTAAACAATTATAATATGTTTTAAAAAAAGTGTTACAATGAAGGTATACGTACCTCATACGACAAAATTTATATTTATAAATTTTATAAATTTTCACTATGAGTGAATTATAATATATATATATATATATAAAGGGGAAGGTTCAAGTGAGACAGACTATTTTTGTGAGACAGGAACGTTATGTGAGATCAAATCTAAACCACTCAAACAATTTCATCATACGGCTCTTATTTAGTTATACGGAATTATTAAACATCCTTATCTATCCCGCAGGAATACTACCACCGATTAACTTCTTTTTTGCTCCTTGGATAGCATTGCTCTTCCTAATTCTTTGAATTCCATCCTCGGTTTTTAAATCCCAACATGCTTCCGTGTGGTAGTTTTATTGCCTTGTAACATTGGCTTAGTCCCACTTTTAAACTCCTACCCACGTTCCTACCATTTCTTCCACAATACTAATACTACGTTAATTTTTGCATAGAAAAATGCTAAACGAATATTTAAAACTAAATTTAATTAATGAAAGTTGCGAAAAAATACTTACAGATTACACTTAAAATACTTATAAGTGATAGTTGAAGCACCTACATATTACATTTGAACAACTTCTAAATTATGGTTGATACACCTACGAGTTGTAATCCATGCACCAAATTATTTTCGTGCACACACAAGTTATAAAAGAAGTACTTATATGTTACATTTGAATCACTTACTAGTAATTGTTGAAGCACGTACGATTTGTACTTTAAACATCAAGTTGATTTTTTGTAGCACACTCAATTTATAAAAGAAGCACATACTAGTTATATTTGAAGTATTTGAAGCACTTACAAGTGATGGTTGAAGCACCTACGAGTTGTACTCTAAACACTAAATTGTTTTCATAGCACATGCAAGTTGCAAAAGAAGCACCTACAAGTTAAATTTAAAACACTTACAAACAATGGTTGGAGTACCTACGAATTATACTCCAAGCACCAAATTATTTTCTTAACACAGACAAGTTTAGAAAGTTAGCACCCGGAAGTTTTATTTTTCAAAATTATTTTCATAGCACAGCCGAGTTATAAAAGAATCATCTAGGTGCTACACTTGAAACACTTACAAGTAGTAGTTAAAACACTTATGAGTTTCTATATAAGCACCTTGAAATTTTATTGATTCTAAATTGTATCGTATAGTACGTTCAACTTATAAAGTAAGCACCAACATCTTAAATTTAAATAACTTTTAAGTAGTAGTTGAAACACCCAAGAGTTGTAGTTTTAGCACGAGTGAAGTAATATCTTTCCAAGTTATTTTCCTAGCACTTACATGTTACAAAAGAAGCATCTACAAACTACAATCTAAACACTTTTAAATAGTAATTGAACCACCTGCGAGTTCTTATTTAATCACCTTGAAATTATATATGCTTTTATAAGAAAAATATTAATCAAAGAAAAAATTGAAAGCCACACAGGTATAATGAAAAGCTAAAAACGAAAAAGAATATTATCAGATCATAATTCTTATAAACTACTCTATATTTAACCAAAGGACTTGCAAGTTTGCTTTTTCAATTCACTGCACCTGATTTCAATTTCCCAAATTCAGGCGAAACTTTTTCGACCATTAGATTACGAAGTATTCCACGGATATGATTTGGTCTCATAAAAGTTGATTGTCTCACATAAGATAGGTGGTCTCACATGATCCCAATTATAGATAAATGGATGGATAGGGACAAAGGGGAAACATAATAATACACTTCCTAGAATTAGTTGACTATTGATCGAAAAGAATGGGCAAATTCTTGCGCGCTTCTAATATACGGAATGAGTTGTAAACAATGCACCAAACTATAACTAAACATATTCTCTGCACTTTATTTTAAGGTGGAGATCAAAAGCCATCTACCAACCAAACATATTCTCTGCGATCATTCTTTTAAGGTAGAGATCTCTTAACTTGGGTTCATTTTAAAATTGAACATTATTCCTTCTGTACTTTATTCATCAACAATTATTATTCTACATTCGGAATGCAATGAACTTCAGAAACACAACTCTACTGTTCGAGAAATAAGAAGATTATTCACACGTCTTTTTCCTCCTAATATGTATAAATAGCAGTCGAAAATGCAATCTGGAAAACATCCTAAAACCACATAGACAAAAATCGGTCATGGCTAGATCTTTGTTTCTTTGCTTCACCTTATGGCAGCTGTTTCTTTCAGCCGCTGCTGCTGCCGGTGGTAAATGGGACTTAATCCAACCCAACCTTGGCATTGTAGCTATGCACATGCAACTCCTCTACACAGACAAAGTGGCCATATTTGATCGTACAAATTTTGGCCAATCCAATATCTCCTTTCCTGAATCCCTATGCAAGCCAACAGCACAAAATGATTGCACCGCCCATTCAGTTGAGTACGATGTCGTCAAAAACACCGTTCGACCCCTTCGTGTCCTAACCGACACTTGGTGCTCCTCCGGCTCAGTAATGTCCGACGGGACCCTGGTCCAGACCGGAGGTAACTTTCTCGGAGATCGGGTGGTCAGGGTGTTCCGGCCATGCAAATCAGGAGGCTCGTGTGACTGGACTGAAAGAAACAATGCTCTTTTAGCGTCAAGATGGTATGCTTCAAATCATCCATTACCTAGTGGCTCCGGGCAGATAATCATCGGCGGTCGCGGGCAATTTAATTATGAATTTTATCCCAAGACTTCCGCCACTAATAAGCTGTTCGACCTCCCGTTCCTCAAACAGACATCCGATCCTGAAGAAAACAACTTGTACCCTTTGCTTATTTTAAACACGGATGGTAATTTATTCATTTTCGCCAACAATCGGGCGATTTTGTTTAATTACCAGACAGGAGCGGTGGTGAAAACCTACCCGCAACTCCCTGATGGTAATCCAAGGTCATACCCCAGCACAGGCTCCGGCGTACTTTTACCACTCAAGAGTGACCTCAACGCCGAAGTCTTGGTCTGTGGCGGAGCTCCCAAAGGTGCATATATCAATGCTGGAAAAGGAGTTTTTGTGGGTGCGTTGAACACATGCGGCCGAATCTCCATAAACGCCCAAGATCCAAAATGGGTGATGGAGACCATGCCCATGGCTAGGCTCATGGGCGACATGCTGTTGTTGCCCAATGGACAGGTCATCATAATCAACGGAGCATCCAAGGGAGCTGCGGGATGGGAATTGGGTCGGGATCCTGTTCTCTCCCCGGTTATCTACAAACCCGATGCAGCTCCGGGTGCGAGGTTCGAGGTACAAACTGCATCTACCATACCCAGAATGTACCACTCCAGTGCCCTTCTTCTTCGAGATGGCCGGGTTCTTGTTGGCGGTAGCAACGCTCACGACTTGTATGAATTCGGACAGGACAAACTTTATCCTACGGAATTGAGACTGGAAGCATTTTCCCCGGCTTACTTGGATCCTAGTTTTGATTTGTTGAGGCCGAGGATTCTCTCACCTGGATCGAACGATCGGGTGAGTTACAGGAAACGGTTGACAGTCAAGTTCACGGTTAGTGGCCCGGTGAAGCCTGATATGGTCTGGGTAACCATGATTTCACCATCTTTCACTACACATTCGGTTTCTATGAACCAGCGGTTATTAGTTCTGGGTGGAGTAAGTAATGTTACGTCTCGTGGTAAGTCACAGTATCAAATAGTTGTGAATGCTCCCGCCAGCAGCACCGTAGCCACTCCCGGCCGCTACCTTCTTTACTTGGTGCACCAGGATATTCCGAGTGTCGGCATTTGGGTCAAGTTGCAGTAAAAGTGGGGAAGGCCACTACTCTAGCTACTTGTACTTCTATGATATATTGTACCTGTTTATTTTATTAACTAAGTGTATTGTTTTATATTATTATTTGTTCAATGTGTATTATGATGCACATTAATAAAATCATTTTTATTCGATGCCGTCAGCATCTCCAATGCAAGCATTAACGTCATCTTAACATATTAGCTCACAGTCCTAAAATTACTACTACAAATTAAACTTATTGTAACATTTTCGTTTCAACACTTATTTAAAGTGTTACAATAGATTATAGAGTGTTATTTACAACTTTGAAAAGTGTTACATAAATATAAAAAAGTGTTACTTAAATTTTAAAAACGGTAACATTAGATCTAATGTAACATCGACTAAGGTAATACTTGTAAATGAGTTACAATAGGTTAAAGTGTTACAATAGCACCCAAAGTAACACTTTTACAAGTATTACCTTAGGCGATGATACATTAGACCTAATGTAACACTTTTTAAATTTTAGGTAACACTTCTCAATATTTATGTAACACTTTTCAAAAAAATTATTAACACTTTTTAAGCTATTGCAACATTTTAAATAAGTATTGTAAGGAAAGTGTTACATTAAACTTAGTTTGTAGTAGTTAATACATCTCCAATGCAAAAGTCAGTGTTTGGGGTCAATCTTACGTGACATAAATTGTAAGTAACCCCTTCAATTAAAGCTTTTATTCTTTGAAGCTCAAAGTGAGGCCGTCAATATTATGTCACCTCATTAAATTTTGGCCAAACTTTCTCATTTTACTACCCTGTCATTAAAGTCTTAATCCTTTTTTTATTGACACGTCATACTAAAGTTCTAATTATGATGGTAGCATTGGAGTTCAAAATTTAAAACCTACCGTCAATCAATAATATTTGATTACGTCAAACTGAAGTTCTATTCAAAATCCGACACGTGGAGCATAAAAATATGAAAGACCCCCATACCATTGGAGATGCTCTTAGTTTGTTATTCTCCTTTAAAAAACGTACTTGTTTATTCTCAAGTTCTACTTACGTAATTAGTAAAGTGCTTCATAAATGCAACTAATTAAATAGTGGAAAATTGGGGTCGTCCACGAATAAGATGGATTTTTCTAAGGATTCATATATATAAGGTGGATATAAGCATGTATATATAAGAGCAAGTGGAGGGGTGGGGGTGTTTGATTGGTTGGTTATTCCTAATTTATGAAAGTAAAAACAAAACAACTACCATATAACGGTAATTATGCTAATCATTCAACAACTAAGAAAAGAGATAAAATCACAAATGATAGTCTGGGGAGCAATTGACTCCCACTTCCAAATCTCTTATAGATCGTAAAAACAATCACTCATTCAATCACATTAATTACCTATGAAGAATGTTATCATTTCCATTTCGAAGATAAACATTCCTTCTTCTTAAGAATAATTCACAAAAGCGATCAACGACTATTTGCAAACCTCATTAATGATCACTTTAGACAAACAATGGCTAAAAGTATTTCATCAACGACATCATGTACAAAGAACCATAGATTTGGTAACAACTACAAATATTCTACCAAATGCCAACCCATTTAACCAAACAAAGTATTTACTAGGTTTAACCTAGAACAATCAACATTCAAAATTCTACTTTTTAGTGCTACCTTAGGATAAATATGATAACAAACCACATTAACATACTCATCTAGCAAGAATGCATCATTTACCCAACAAGAAGTTCTAATTACATGCTCTTGGATTTTCATGTCAAAGAGATAAGAAATTGGACTCTTTCCTAACACCCTAACATTTAATCATGCAAACACTTCATATTCTCAAAAAAAGTCATACCATAAATGAAGTAAACATCAACATTAATAACACAATAAATGCTAAGCAATAAAAATTCATGAAAGAGTAAATTGGAGATTCTTACTACATGGGTTTGGAAGCTTCAATCTATTGCTCCCAAGTGATAACTTAACTACTCAAAGTCATACTATAATATTCATAAGAAAATACAACATAAATAAAGATGAAAACAGATGAAAAACAAAGTGAAACTAGAGTTTGAAAGAAGGGAAAGTTGGAGAATAAGAAGATGGAAATGAGAGGATAAAAGTTGGTATTTACATTACAAGAAAAAGCCATAAAGTAAGCTACTCTGCAGCAGCAGTCGCGACCCGCGACAGATGACATTTGTTGAATCTTCAAAACATCTATTTTCTTGTCTAAGTCTTCCTCTTCAATTAATTCCTCACTTCTATTATACATCTTCAACTCTTCATATGATTGCCTTGTCACACAAAATTCCTTAGACAAGTAATAACAGTGCAAAAATCGCTCTTAACTATGCTAAGAGAATTTCAAGGCAAAATACAAGATTTAGAGCACAAAATTATACAAAATTAAGTTCAAAAGGTACTAAAATATCAACATAAAATGAACACATCACATATAATCAAATAACAATATACCACTAAGAAAATATATGTAGAGAAAATTCAAGGAGGTTTCCCTAACAAAGTTTCTAGAGTGAGAGAAAGAGTGTGAGAAAAAGAAAAACAAGAGAAGAGAATAGAAGAGAAGAGAGAGAAAAGATAGAGAACAAAGACTCATCTACCTTGTAGAGGAAAGTGAATATAAGTTTCTCCGGAAAAAGAAAAAAAAAGAAAAAGAACCAAAAGGAGAAGACAAAATTAAATATGTTTTTGCCTTTTCATCTTCTCATCAATGTCGATGGCAAGTTAGTGCTTTTCTCTCTAAAATAAGGGGGGAGCTTCACACACATGGGGAAAATTCAGATCACCCTACAAAATAGGATTTCGGGTACGGTCAAAGGTTTATTGAAGTTGTTTGAAAGTAATCATTATTTGCATCAAGAGGAATATGACAGGGATAAAGAAGAGAGTATAGATTCACTACTTAAGAAGGTTCAATAATCAACACATGCAATTAGTCTGACATTGGATTTGGCATAAAGAATTGTAGATTCACTGCTTAAGAAGTATTGGTAAGATCTAGGGTGTCTGATACAAACCATATTCCTTGAATTTGCCCTAACACAACTTCAGTTTCTCCCTATAAGAATTTTCTCTTAAGGAGAATTCCCCTTTCTCGCGTTGGCTCTTTGACTGACCTACTAACCACCACTAACTTTACTCTTTTCTAACCGATCTCTACCACCAACGACTAATAAGCCACCACTGACACTCTAATATCCATCAATTAAACACCCAATCCACACCAATCAATGACCACAAACTAGCAGAAAAACTCACCGAAAAATTGTGGCTTAACCGTGGCGGTTCCTCCTGCCAGAGGCAGCTCGCCACTTATCTTCACCTCTATACTATAAAGAAAAAAATGAACCCCAACCCATAAATCCCAACCCAAGCACAATCAATGATGGTGAAATCACATGCCTCTATGATGCGAAGAAAATCAATCAACTCTCAATCTCATTCAAACTCACACTCATCGGTAAATTCTCATTTGGCCAACCCCCGATGGAAGATATCAGAAAATTAATTGCAAAAATAGGGTTCAAAGAAGTGGTCTCAATTGGACTTATAGACTCTAGGAATATCATGCTCTATTTCTGTGCATAAGAAGATTACAATAGGTGTTAGTTAAAGATGCAGTTCCAGATAGGAAAATATCAAATGCGAATACTTATTTAGACACAAGATTTTAGACATGAAGAAGACCCCCCCCCCCCTCAATTACACCGGTATAGATTTTTGTCTACTCTACTCCTCCATACTACTGCAATAAGGCGGCCATCCCACAACTGATGTCTCAGTTTAGCACCCCAATGATGGTGTAAGCTAACAGCATAACTCATAAGACCTTCCCATATAAACATATGTGTTCAATATGACCTTACCATATAGAAACCAACTAGAATCCTCCTACATTCCACTACAAATATAGCTTGGTACAAATTCTAGTTTGAGGGAGCCCTACCCTATTTCCAGGAATGCAGAAAGATTGGTCATGATAAGGAAATATGTAGGAAAAACCATGAATACAAGGGAAACATTCCCAAGGAAATCAAGAAACATTAAAAACCAGATCGAGCAGTGGCTGCACAAAGCAACTACCACATGCAACTGATAATGCTACCTTGAAGAAGGTCTCACCAGCCCAAAGAAGGAATAACTCTAACTACGCCTCTGGTCTCACAACAAAGCAGCATGTTGTAGAAAATGTAATGTAACGAGACAAGTTCCAAGATGCCCTCGATAAATGGAGCCTGAAAGCTCTCCAAACAAGGTTAATCAATCTAACCCTAAATTTTTTGATTATGCTTTGAGTATATTACATAAAAAAATTCCACTTGTCAAAGTATTACTATAGTTATCTATGAGCCTAAAAACATTAGCCTCAAGAACATCACTGATATAGAGCATAAATCTCAAAAGCCTTCTTTAATGAATCATACATATGCTAATGATGATACAAACTCAGGAATACAATCTACTTATTTCGGGAATCTAAATACAGAACAATCTCTGGCTGAAATCCTAGCAATAGATCACATGTCCATTAAAAAGGAAGAGATAAGCCCTAGGAAATGGTCAGGAAATAGGTTTTATGTGTTGCAAAATGAAGAATATGAAACCTCAGAAGATAATTTAACAGATAGTGAAGATGATTTTTTTTTCCTAAGATGAATCTGAATTCATACTGGACCCAATCCCTTACCCAAACCTCACTCCATATCAAACTTCCTATCTATAGACCTAGGTTTAATCACGGTCAAGTAAAAAAAGAAAAGGCCTAATAGAAACTGTTCAATGAACAAAAATCGAAGGACAAGATGAGAGCTCGATTGATAACCCTGATCAGAATAGGGAATCGTGAGTGGATTTCTTCAAGACCCTCCTAATTGAACCCCACACACCTCATGCATGTTCCTCCTTATTTTATTATTTTTTTTAAAACACACCCCTCATCTAGTCACTGACTAACATAATGAACAACTCGCCATACCAGTCACAATTGAAGAACTAAAAACTATGGTTACTAGTCTAGGATAAAATCAACTCCAGGTGCTGATGGATTAACTAGTGAATCCTTCACCAGGTCATGGATTGCATTAAGCTAGACTTGTTGGATGCAACAAATGATTTCCTACTAGGAAATGACATCCAAAAATTGATTGCTAGCACCTCGATAGTGCTGATATCCAAGAAAAACATTTTGTCTAATTTTGCTAATTTCATACCAATCGTTCTTTCAAATTTCAACAGCAACTTAGCTCTAACCTAATTCCTAATGAGCAATATGCATTTCTCAGAGGAAGAGACATTGCAAATAATATCATCCAAATGTAGATGATGCTTAGGTGTCTGGAAAACACAGGCATTCCTAAACTCTATTATTCTGAAGTTTGGATTCTCAGGTCACATAGTTAAGTGCATAATGAAAAATCTAAAATCAGGATGGTTCTCAATTCTTATAAATGGTTCCCCTTGTGGCTTTTTTCAGTCCTCTAGAGCATAAAACAAGGTGATCCCCAATCACCTCATCTCTACATACATCTCTTTGATAATTTTCAAGAACTATAAAGTTCTTGTTTGCTTAAGTCTTCCTTAAGTACTATGAAACTGCACCATAATGCATACCTCATGTATGTTGATGACACAACAATCTTTCTTAAAGGTCTGCTCTGAACCTAAAAATGATCAAGGAATTCTTACAGGCTTATGAGTTAATCTTAGGATAAAATATTAACTTCACAAAAAGTGAATTCTTTGTCCACAATAAAACTACAAATGCAAAGCTCAGAATTATAACTTCGGAACTAGGCATGAGAAAAGGCTCCCTCTCATTAACATATTTAGTTTCCCCCCTCTTCAAAGGAAAGTTAAAAAAATACATGTTCGGTCAATGGTGGAAAAAAATTCAGAATAAAATCTCAAACTGGAAAAATATATGCATAGCTCAACTCTGCAAGAAGGTTGATCCTAACAAAATTATGTATCAAATCCACTCCTACAAATTTAATGGTAGTGTACAGCTTTCCACTCACCACCATCAAAAGAATTGAATCCCTTGCACCATATTTTTACTGGGGAATCACGGAAGGTGGCAAAAAAAGAAAAATAGGAAATCATGGAAATAAATATGTCATTCAACTCAGGAAAATGGACTGGGAAATATACATACATGGACTAGGATTTTTTCCACAACTAAGTTTGCTAACTCACAGTTTAGAATCAAAATAGGAAAAATATGCATTATTTATAGAATGCAAACTGTAATGGTCGGGGTCCTCTATGTTACAGTTGGCCTGATAACATCCTTGTCTCATTAACGAATTTAAGTATCAAGGTTTTTGTTTTTAAAATTCATATCCTCTCCCTTAGACAGAGCCTCATTTGTCTACCATTGACATCTTTTCTATGCAGGAACCAGAGATCAAGCATTCAAATAATGACAAAGTGTTTTAAATATAGCTAAAACAGGAGGAAGACATCATACAGGTTCGATAGGGTGGATGATCATCTTTAGTATCTAAGGATGGACATAGGCTTGCTGAAACATGATATGATAGAGATCACAGAAAGGTTTAGGACAACAGGCATTGGAGACGGACACTCACATCAAGATCTGCATGGGCAGAAACGTTGAGCCGAACGTCGCGGATGGCGTTGAGGAGTTTTTGGTGTGTCCAACCTTTATTTTAACCTTGGTCACATGCATTGGGGACAATGCATGAACTAAGTGTGGATGCGGGGTTGGAACACCTCCATGGTGGCATCTCTTTTGTTCCTGTTTATCTGTTTCCGCTTTATTAATTTGGATTTTCTGTGATGATAACTATGCTCCATTTTCTTTGTTTTCCCTCACTTTGTGTCTCTCAAAACTTTGGTTGTTTATTTGTTTTTGGTGAGAGTTGTGAGATTATTACATCTTTTGGAAACTAGGGTAGCTTAGGAATAAGGTTGAATATATTGGTTAACTTATTCTTGCATGCTACTTTCCTCTTGGATCTTTGCCCCATTTTTATTTACCCGAGGTCCTATAAAGTTTTAAGTGTGGGGGAATTAATCTTCACCTATATGCCGTTAACCAATTCATTTGACACGTTTGTTATTATGTTTTTGTTGGTTGATTGCTAGTTTTGGTTAGGTTTACATCACAAAGGGTTTAGATGAACGTTGTTGATTTCTTATCTAAATTTTCAGTTTTGTAGAATTAATTGGATCTAATGGACACTATGATCTCACGGGAAACTAGATCTTCTTTTGTGAGCTTATTGTTAGGTTGCTCGTGAGCACTTCAGCATAGTTTTGTAGAATACCATCCACAAGGGTGGAAGTAGATATTAGAAGACCATCCACAAAGGTAGTAATATAAAGAAGACCACAAGTCAAAACATGGTAATAGATGGAATCAAGCCGAGCAGAAGAAGGGAGTTGAGTCCAACATTTGAAGAATTGGAGTGGCGGTGCTAGTAAACACAGGTTGTATCGGCCAATACGAGTCGTACTGGCCAACATGGTCCGTGCCAGCAAACACGGTCCATTCCAGAGGCCCTTGACATTGGCCACCTGATGCAACATGTCTAGTTCAGCTAACTATGGGGACATGCCGTGCTATTTAACACGGCCCGTGCCATTCCAAAATCAATATTTGAAGACCACACCACAGGGTGTGAAAAATTTGCATTCCTCGCCATCAATTGGCTCAGAAATTGATTCCCAACCGATGGTCCATGAGGATTCACATGACCCGTTCCATTCAAACTAATCAAGGAAGAGTCCCAGATGGTGGCTTGGGAAGAATGGTTCGACTGCATGCTCAGACCGGGCGAGAAGGAGCCCTAGCTGGCAGCCCATGTTGAATGACACAGGTCGTGCCAGGAAAGACCAACACGGGTCGTGTTCTATAGCACGGCCCGTGCTGATTGCTATTAGGGTTTAGGTCACTTTTTGGGCCTTTTTCAAGGCCCAATCCCCTAATACCATAAACAAAAAACTATGTCTACTAGGTTTACAAGTTTTGAAGTTTATTTCATTTTCCTAAAAGTAGGTAGAGAGAGAAAGGGACATACCATTCTCCCTAGGATTTTATTTTCTATTTGTTCTTGCCCAACGGCATTGAATCTAATAAAATACTTGGGTTCAATGGTTACGGAGTAGTTAATTAGCTTGGGGATCTATATTTTTTATTCATGACTAGATGTTGATTTATTGATATTCTTAGATTTTCCTATCTTTATTGCCTTTGAATATTTGTGCATGATTTATGCTCTCTATTCTTGTGAGATTTATGTTATGCCATGTTTTATGATGCATCCATACATTCACGTGTAGTGTAATATCATGCTAGGCTTCATTGCTATCTTGGGAGTGTTAGATTATGGATATTGTAGGTTCGAGAGTACCGAGAAGATGAGTGCATTCATGTTATCTTGGAGTACCATTCTGATTGGTTAAACTATAATTTTAATTGGCTAGTCATGTGAGAAATTGCATGTTGGGAGTGCTAGACTAATTTCTAGCGAGGGAAAACTCTTGGCTTACCTAGATAGATTAGCATGATAGTTTGTAGTGAATAGGTTTGTTGTGTGGAGACTAAGGTTGTGTCAACTCTAGAGTCATCATAAGATGCCAGCTCTTTTGCCTTTCTAGGCCTAGGGATCGGTATCCATAGTGGAGTGCCTTGGATGTATTGTCCTCACTTTTATATCGAACGGTTGCTACCTACGCAAACATTGTTCCTTTAAGCGGGGGTGCATTAGCATTGGGAGTGAGATGAGGGGGATGAAATATGGAGTTGGAAGGATTGGAGCGTATCTCTAATTACGAAGACAGTATGATAAACATGTATGTGGTGGCAATGTATCTTTTTGTGACAGACATTGAGAAATGCTTGGCTATCTCCACACTATGTGACATAGGCATAAGATAGGTTTATATCTCTTTGATGAGATGGAATCTATTATTTAAGTTATTGATCGGTCAAGTTACACAAATATTCCCAAGTGTTTGCGATACATAGTTTTTCTTTTGTGTTCTTGCATGCTTGTCGTTGTTAGATAACCCACCCCAAACCTATTTTGCAAAATTAGCTATTCCTGACACGTGATTGGATTAACGACCCGATTCTAGCATCTTTGTTGACGACCCTTATCTTGCCACCATCTACCCCATTGTTAGTTTAGTAATAGGAATGGGAGAAACATTATAAATTTTTATCTTTGATTCCAAATCCTTTCCCCGGCCGGGTTAGTAGATCTCCTGAAAAGTTGTTTTATTAGCGACCCTGCGAGGAGGCAGATCAGTGATTGCTGTTCATATTACCATACAGGTTTATTCCATCCGTGCACAAACCAAGCCTCAAGTTACATAGCTTATTCCCAAAGACTGGAAATGCCGCATCTATCTTCTTCCACTAATCACCATCACCCAGATGACTAATGAATTTGGGATCAACCACTGTCCGATATGCATGCCAATTCAAAAAAAAATTTATCATCAGGATTGTCAAACAATATTCTTAATCAAGGAATAATAGGTAGATACCAAACAACCTTGACAAGAACCTTTTTCGTCTGCCAATTTTCAATTTCTCCATCAACACCCACTTCCTCTGGTTTGAACATTGGAGCATTGCATTTAGGACATTCCTCCGCATTCAAGTGATCTCCTCTATACAAGATACAATCATTCTGACAAGAATGTATCTTTCCATAATCCATGCCCATCTAACATAGTACCTTGTTCGCCTTATATACCATTTTCAATATTCTATTGCCAACCAGAAGTATTACTTTCAACACTTTCAACAAATTGGAGAACCCAACATCACTATAGAAATGCTTAGCTTTCACATTAATCAACTACAACGCAGTATTCAATACTCTCATTCCTCCGGGGCATCCATCGTATATAAGTTTCTCATTATGTCCGTGCAAGTATGAAAATCTTTCAGGATTTCCACGGCAATTCTTGATAATCTCATCAATCAACTTCAAGAAGTACAGTGGCAATGAAACCTTATCATGTTCCCATACACATATAACATCACCCATATATAACTATCATTGCCTACATTCAATCAACCCATAGCTAAACACATTTTTTCATACCATATTGAACTAACCTAGAACCCATATTGAAGATAAGAATACAATTTAGGCATGGAATTCTTAATTGCTCCTTAAGTGGAGAGTTAGCACAACCCACAACCCTATTGTCCACCTTCAACAATGAGGAATTGGATTTTGTAGAGCCATCTTCGAAAGTGGAAGAAAATTTGGGTGCTAAGATTGAATTTGGTCAAAGGACCATAAAATACTTACCGAATCACGCCAGATGCGACGTCACTCCTTACCGTCGTTAGATATTCGGTCAAACCGACCAATAGTGTGAAGTCGGTAATATCATGAATGACTAATATTGCTTGGACAGACACATAATGGCGACGTTGCACCTACATGGGTTACATTTTTAACTTCGATTTAGAATAATATATATTTACCTCGGCTACCACATAATTGCGGTAAAAAATCTACTCCCTCAGTCCCATTTCATTTTGCTTAAGTGCTTTTTGAGAATCAAAATTTGTAAACTTTGACCGTGAATATAAATTAATTCATATATAATAAAAATATCACGTGAAATATTGTTAAATTCTTCTTACCATCTATTTTTTAAATATTAATTTTTTACGAAGTATTATTATTGGTAACTAAAGATATTTACGGTCAAATATGCTGATTGAAAATTGTAAAAAATTAAATAAGCAAAATGAAGTGGGACCGAGAGAGTATTATTTACCTCGATTTTTTTGTAATTGAGGTAAATATTATTATTATTTACTTCGAAAAGAGAAGAAATGAAGTAATTTTTTTAAAACTCGGTTATGTGACCTAAGGCAAAAAAATCAAAGTAAAATGGGCGAAATAATAGGTGATGTTTATTGTAGTGATAGTCATATGTCCTTTTGCCTTTCTTCTATTCGACAACTGGTTACAATATTGGAAAGTATAATGGACGACATTTGATTACTATATTTCATTTCCCCCCATTTTTATTGCAGTGTTTTTTCTGAAAGATTTGTTGCGGTGATAGTACATACAACAAAGAAAAGTTAATGTAAAAAAATCACACTTGGATAAATAAATAAATGTGGTAGACAGTTGTAATTAAATCTCTGAACATGCAACGGCGTTCTGTTTTTACAGCAATTTGACCCAAATGCCGTCACTGGGAACATCCTGGTGTACAACGTACAGAAGGTAGTAGCCGGGAGTGGCAAAGGTGCTGCTGGCGGGTTCATTGACAACCATTTGATACTGCGACTTACCAAGAGGCTTGACAATCTTACTCTGTACTCCACCAAGAATTAATAACCGCTGGTTCATCGAAACCGAATGTGTGGTAAAAGATGGTGAAACCATGGTTACCCTGACCATATCAGGATTTACTCGGCCACTCACAGTGAACCTGACGACCAACGGTTTCCCATAGCTCACCCGACCGTTTGATGAAGGCGAAAGAACCCGGGGTCTCAACGAATCAAAGCTAGGATCCAAGTAGGCCGGGGAAAATGCTTCCAATCTCAACTCCGTAGGATAAAGCTTGTCCTCTCCAAATTGATACAAGTCATGAGGGTTGCTACCGCCGACAAGAACCCGGCCATCTCGAAGAAGAAGGGCACTGGAGTGGTACATTCTGGGAATAGTAGATGCAGCTTGTACCTCAAACCGGGCACCCGGAGCTGCATCGGGTTTGTAGATAACAGGGGAGAGAACAGGATCCCGGCCAAATTCCCATCCAGCAGCTCCCTTGGACGCTCCGTTAATTATGATGACCTGACCATTGGGCAACAACAGCATGTCCCCCATGAGCCTAGCCAAAGGCATGGTCTCCATCACCCATTTCGGATCTTGGGCATTTATGGAGATTCGACCCATGTGTTCAACGCACGAGTGCTTTATTTTTGGGTGATTTGTCCCCAATCGGATGTTGAATGGGGCTGATATGAGGAGTGGATGTTAAGGGGGGAGTGTGCATTATGGTAACGCTCACTCGTTGTGATTTTATTTTTTTTCTGAAAAAAAGTATAGTGCGCATTTCCATCATGCACACTCGGTCGGAATTTATTTTTTTTTCCGGAAAAAAGTATAGTGCGCATTTCCGTCATGCGCACTAGGATTGAAATTAATTTTTTTCTTGGAAAATATATGGTGCACATTTCCGTCATGCACACTCGTGGTTTTATTTTTTTTTGCCGGAAAAAAGTATAGTGCGCATTTCCGTCATGCACTACGATTGAAATTAAATTTTTATCTGGAAAATATATGGTGCGCATTTCCGTCATGCGCAGTAGCTCTCATTAAATTTGGAAAATGGTTTGTGTGCTTAATGTTAAAAATTTTCAATAATGCGATTTTGGAATTTTATACAATTCTTTTGTCTCTGCCAATCATAGGACAGAATGAAAAATTGCAAAGAGACGCATTTTGGAAATGCGCAGTCCGGGTGATATTTTTCATTTTTTTGAGAAGATGATTCTCTTTATTGCGTCTGTAACCCGAATTTAATGTTGTTAGTCATTATTTGTTGA
>JAULKM010000001.1:16956244-16978606 GCA_032355605.1 Rubia tinctorum
TCCAACCACATGAGTCACCTATATTTCACCATTTGATCTCTGAGAACACATGTTTCCATGTATCATGCCTTTTGATATACTGTGTCTTGTTTCCAAGTAAATGCATCGTGTTTTCTCATCTGTAGGTATACTCTCACTTCTATATAATGAATTCATTACTTTTTTTCTCTAGTGGTGTATCTATACATCCATCTAAATATTCTTATTATAAATACCTTCATTTTTTGCTTATTTTGCAGTTAGTTGCAGACCATTCTGATCCCCATAAGTAGAGTAAAAACAAATTAAGAAGCAAAACATAGCAGGTTTGATAGATAACAACTGGATTGATTTCTCTTTCATAGATATCAAGTTTTACAACTAACCAGTAACCAATCATTCTCAGATTATAATCAGTAATTGTTAAGTCATTTGGAAGATTAGACAGTACTTCTAAACAGCTAGATGTGAAGACACGCAGCAGGGATAGAAGAATACCTTTCAGGCATTCCCTCTTCTGTCAGTTTGCTCATGCCAAAAGCAAATTGATTAAATAGGAGGTCAGGAAGACCTAACTTCATCAAATGTGGCAGAAGAATAGAGGCTACATCCTGCTGACTTCCTAATATTGTTATGAAACCAACACTCTGCTTGAAGACAGATTTCGATTAGTTATCAGAAAATTGTCCGTATTTAGAGTATTATAAAAAAAACATGTAAAGTAACCGCAAAAAATTATTTACGTGGTATACTAAAGTTTTTTTTAGGGATTAAGAAAGACGAGAAACAAGGAACAGACAGTCCAGTGATGATTTTCTTTTCCAGGACCTCAAATACTTCCAACACAGTGCATTAACTAGCCAATATAATAGCAGAAAATATAATATAAGCAACACTTCCCAAAGCAGGTGGCTCAAAAACCTTGGGTAAGTAACCCAACAAAAAGTAGAATAAGACATTCATTCTATAGAAGAAAGAAATCCTACTATTTTGTTCTCTGAAATAGCCAAAATTCCACGGATTACATGTACAAATATTTTTCTAGCATACCCTATACCAGTAAATAAGCTATCAAGAAAGTTCCTGTGCGGACCTAGCACTCTGAGGAAGAGAAAATAAAAGAAGAGATGCTTGCAAGCTGCTAGAGGGATTGAACTACAGATTAAAGATTTTTGAATAAATTGGAAACAAACTATGGAAGCAGGAATGTTTATCTGCAGTTATCGAAATTATCATTATCTAACAACAAACATCTTCTAAGTTTAGGCCAAAAGCCACATTGGCCAATATTGTCATTTTAGCAAATAGCTTTTCAATCAAGCAACTTCAATAAAATTAAGTTCCCAAATTAGTTGCAATATTCCTGTGGAAACAAGTAAAGAAATCATTCCAATTTGTAGCGACAATTCACAAATTCATGAAAAAAAATCAAACATGGCTTGTAAGTAGAAAAGGCAAAAAATGACATGGTAGATGAAAAGGGTGGAAACAATTGACAGCTTATGACTCCACAGTCCACACAGAAGGAGACACAACCTGATGGGATATTGAAGAAGGCAATGGGAGGGAATGCCATATAAAAGGGAACAACAATGCCGGTATTAAGAAGGCATCGGCATTTGAAGGCACTGAGTGAGACTTCAGAAAATGAAATTACTAGAGGTTGGATTGCTAAAGCACCGGAAAAAGTTTCAATGTCATGCATCTGACCTCTCAACTTATCCTAAAGCCACTAGACAGAACCTAAACAGTTCTGATTGTTCCCAAAACAGCAAAATGTCCAAACTAGAATGGAATTGTTAGGTGTTCCTAAGTGAACTTTGAAAGCCCTTTTCACGTTCTCATGTGCTATAATGAAAGCCTCCTGGCATAGGTCATAAACCATGCTGTCTATTGAAATTTCTTGCTTAAGAACAGGTATTGACAATAATAATATGATTATGAACTCTACCCATTAAGCATTACAAAAGCAGAAGCACAAGCTGCACAACATAAAGCACACAAATCCAAGAATCTAGGTAGCTAAACTGAAAACATAATCCCCCGCAAACTACCATTTTTTTATAATAACAGATGGTCCTCAGAAAGCTTGACATGGCACAAAACCAGATACCTTCTTCATCAGTTCCGGATTCAAGGTGTTCTCGACTACCCACAAAACACGAGATAGAATATACTCAGATGATAACGCTTCAGCCCAGATAATGCGCTCACCACCTTGAAGACAAAGAGTTAGCAACCTGCATCAATAAAATTTATCCTAAAAGCCCAATCATCCAACTGAAAGTCTGATAGTCGCACACAAGTTGAGCTTCGAAGTAAGTGATACTTATAAGAATATTAAAATATGAAATCATGGGAAACAAGATATTATTATAGAAATGGTATACAAATAAAAAAGCAACACGTGTGATCAAGCAAAAAAATACAAAGTTGTAATGCAACTAAGAGAAGAACAAGCTAGCAAAGTGAGTTAACAGCTCCTGAACAGTATAATCTATTTATTTGCTAGGAATGGACTTACCGAAATACTTCACAGAGGCATCGAGTATCGTCGAAAAAGAGCTTATTTATAACTGTGTCAATCAACCCATTTGTTGAGGCCATTTGTTTCCTAGATATGTCATGGCAAGCCAGATTTCCCATGATTCCAAGGCTTATCTCCTGGCAATATAGAAACTCCAAAGTAAGGTTCTATTTTATTTAATAATAAGGAAACCAACCCCAGCAAGTAATATTATTATAAATTGGCCCATATGAAGCAACCATTATCAAAGTTGAAAGCTTACCATAGTTCTGACAGATTGAGAAACCATTAGGTTAGCAAGGATCACTTCAAGAATGAGATTCTCCACCTGTTTAGGAGTTACATAGTAAGTTATATAAGGTCCAGAACTCATATGCATCGAAACATTTGCCTAGTTCACATACATACTATTTCATATGAAAAATGTCAAAGTCCTAAACTCCTAGTACAATTTTACATAGAGAAAGACATCGCAATACGTAGACTAAGGGCTTCTAGAAGTCAGCACTGAGAATGGGGCAAGGGAAGCATGTGGAAATTTCATATTGATGCGTCTAAAAATATTCAAATAATCATGTCAATGCGCATTTGACCTTCTATTATGACTTACAGATAACCATTATAATGAAATATAGAAATTTTAAGGGTCCAGAACACTTTCACACTAGGACACATGTACCATCAGTTCCGCATGAGTTTCATTGGCTGCAAGATCCCATAAAGTGCACCCGTGGTCTTCCCAAGCTGCTTCTCTGTCGGAAGCAGTGAGATGCTCCGGTTCTCGCCGGAGGCCATCATCTGTAACTATTGATTGACCATTTTCTTGGTCATGAACTTGAGTTCCTTCAGACTGGTTGCTAGTTCCAATAGGCAGGAGTTTTCTTATCAAGGAAATTATGTAACTTGGGTCTACAGTTGTTGATATATCAAACAGCTGCATCATAGAATAGAACATAGAAGGGTTGATGATATCCTAAGAAATGACTGATTCACAGTTCAACACACAATTAGAATTAAACATTATCCAGAATGCGCGAAGAATCATACCTCGTGAAGAGGCGCACAAGGGTGGTGAGCAGGGTGCAATTCCGACTCTGCGCATTCACACAATCAATTTATTACGGAGTAAATGATGATGAACAGCTAAAGGTAAAAATGCAGAGACTGACCCGCAACAAATTCAGCTTCATCTGAACTCATGGGACCATTGTTTTCCATTCTTTTCCAACTTTGTCGCCACCCGTTCCCTCTCTCTTTCCGAGCTTCTGTAGACACCACCCTAATACCTCAGCTTGTTTTTCCTTTTCAAGAATTGTTTTAACGCTGCTTGCATCGTCCGGATATTTTAGTTTGACTGTCTATTACCTTTTGTTTCTTGTTGAAAACGAAGTAGTTTTTTTCATAAAAGGGAAAGTGACAATGTTAGAAAAATATACGAAAATGGTAAGTATGTTAAACATAGTGAAACGGATGGAGTACTTATTATTCGTTTGACTATCTATTAACTTTTGTGTTACTCATTAGAGTCTGTCATAAATTACGGAAAGATTAAGGTTTAACCTATAAATTAGAATAAATAAAGATAAATTTTTTGGGTTGCATTAATTGAGCCATAAACTTATAACTACTTAACATTTCATAATAAATTTTTAATATTGCAACTAAAATCTTTTATCTTTCTATTATTTTAATTAAACCACGTCTTTCCATAAACCTATGGAAAGACGATTTTTCCCAAAATTTTGCCTAGTTATATGGAAAATCTCTCTACAACCTCAAAACTCCTAAATGCAACTAATTTTAATGATTAATTTACTATATATCCTTATGCATTTGGGAATTTTGTACTCTGTACTTAGGATTTGATTTTAGACATAAATCATTTCTAATTTTGAAAAATATTTGGCAAATTCTTGGAAAAGACCGCATGGAAATATGAGGTTGAATTAGAATTATAAAATGGTAAAAGATTTTAGTTGCAACATTAAAAATTTATTATGCAACGTATAATAGTTATAAATTCATGACCCGGTTAATGTAAGCCGAAAATTTTGTCTTATTTTTTTAAAATTTATAGTTTAAACCTTGTATCTTTCCATAACTTATGGAGAGACTGTCTTTCAAGAGACGGACTCAAAATATTTTCATGTAATTTCAATAAACATTATTAACTAGGCAAAATTTTGGGAAAGACAATTGAACAGTAAAATGTTTTAAGCGCAATATTAAAATTTTATTATGTAATGTGTAGTAGTTATAAGTTTATGACCCAATTAATGTAACCCAAAATTTTGATTTTGATTTCTTCTAATTTGCCATCTAAATTTTGGTTTTTCCATAATTTATGGAAATATCGTCTTTCAAAAGAAATACTCAATCAACTATGTCACATTTTCTTCAAACATTTATTCATCATTCACACAAAAATAACTGCTCCCTCAGTTCTAACCGATTCTACACACTTTCCTTTTTTGACTGTCCCTGGCGAATTAGCACACTTTTAAAAAAAGGGTAAAATATAAAATTTAACCCTATTATTTTCCAAAAGTGCCAATATAACCATGTATAATCGGAAAGTGTGATTTTAACTCTGACTTTTGCATCAAATGTGCCAATATAACCTTTTGGCACTATTCTGGCATTAACTTGGCATTTTTCGGCATTGACTTAACATAAAAAAACTAAAATACCCCTAGTTTTATAACTAAAAACGAATGACAAAATTACCCATAGGGTTCTTCTTCTTCATCTCTGCAACCACTGTCGCCGCTCCTCCACCGTCGGTGGCGGCAGGAAGAATCCATCGGAACCTGGATTTTCCCCAATTCCCCAATGATTTACACCCCCGCGGGGTTGTTAAGTTGAGCTAGCCCGCGGAGCGCTTCACAAATATAGAGATTTATATTCTCCCTTTCTTACTACTAAGCTACCAAAAAGGTAGATACTTGCAAGTTCGGGGTCATCCACGGAGATGCCAGAAGCTTAAAAGTTAACTAAACACAACCACAATCGGGTCGACAATCTGATCGCGTGTCAGGAATAACTAGTATCACAAAACAGGTTTAGGGTTTTATCTGACAAATATAATCATGCGGACAGGAGAGCGTGAACTATATAAAACTAGCACTTAAGGAATATTTGTGTTACATGACTGGTAGTGTGTTTCGATCCTAGATTCTATCAAATATAAGACATGTAAACTTATCATATTGCTTATTCCACGTAATGTGGTTGATAGTCAACACTACGCCCTATTTGTCACATAAGGGTGTGCAAGTATTCTTCTACTGATACTACCTCCGTAATTAGGGAGTGCAACAACAACCCTGCCTACTATGCAGATCTGATTCTCTCTTAAAGATTACGTCCCGGGCACTCCACTACAAATGCTTCTCCTTAGACCTACAAAGGCAAAGGGGTAGGCACCTTATTGTTGACTCTAAACTATCTCTATCAGTAACCTTTCAGACTCCAGTTCAGCTAACTAGTGTACTGCCCTTAGAACGTTTACTCGGAGACCCACATGCATACACCCATATAGTCCAGGACTATCGCTTTCCTAGTCACACATAGGTTTCACTCACCGGGAAATATCAATAAATGCGCCAACATGAAAGTAGACTAAAGTGTATGCCAACATAGTGTAACAATCATGCGATTAACATGAATTCAAGAAACAAGCCAACATAATGTTCATAAGCATAAAAAGATAAGGAGATCTTAGAATCTCACAAAAAAACTAAATAGTCATGAATAAAAATTTAATCCCCAAGAAAATAAACTACTCCCTAAATATTGAATCCAAATATTTCATTGGATTCAATGCTCTTGGGCAAATAAAGAGAAAATAGAACTAAGAGAGAAGGGTTATTCTCTTTCCCTCTCTACCTACTCTTACAAAATTAGGAGAATGAAACTAAACCTTCTCTCATTAAACCCGAGTAGACATAGGCTCCTATTTATAGTAGATAAAATTGGGGCTTAAAAAAGGCCCCAAAAAAGGCAAGTGAACCCAAGCAGCCGCCATGGTACGGACTGTGCTATAGCACACTGCCCGTTCCACCCTGCTTAGCACGCCCCGTGTTATTCAACATGGGCCGCCAGCTAGGCGCTTGTCTTGGCATTCTGATGTGCATGGCCGCGTCATCCGCCATGGGTCATCGGCTGGGAGATGCTCCTCGGTGAGTTGAACGAAACGGGCTGTATAGATCTTCATGGGCCGCCGGATGCATAATTTCCACCTCTAAACGATGCGAGCCGTGTAAAGCATTGCAGGCCGCCGGTTGGGAGTCGATTTCTTCAAAACTGATGGCGCGGGTGTGCAAATCATCTCGACTGTTCTTAGCATTCGTGAACTTGATTTTGCACTAACCATGTAATAAGGCATGATTCGTACCCATACTTAGCCGCACGAGGCAATGTTCTGGCATAGGCCATGTAGAATAAAATGGCCCGTGCCAAGGTCCCTACCACGAACCTTGTAGTATTGCACAGCCGTGCCCGTTCTTTCTTTGTTGAACTTTGACTCCTTCTTCTCAGCTTGCTTCCATCTACTACCACATTTTGACTTGTGGCCTTCTGTCTACTACCATCATTTTATATGACCTTCTACTATTTACTACCACCCTTGTGGATGGATTCTACAAACTACACTGAAATGCTTACAAGCAATCTAACAATTAAGATCACAAAACAAGATCTACGTATGCTCGTAAGAACATAACATTCATTAGGTCTAATAAGTCTACAAAACTAAGGATTTAGACAAGAAACCCAACAATGGCTATATAAATCCCTTCTAATGTAAACCCGACTAAACCTAGAAATTAATCAACCAAAATATAATAAGAAACATATCAAATGCATTGGTTAACGTATGCTTTTCAGTGCAGATCAACCACCCTCCACATATACTTAAACATTTACTCATCCTCAAGTAAAAAAATCTAAGATGAAAGTATCATGCAAAGAGAGTTAACCAATACATTAAACTTTATTCCTAAGCTACCCTAATTCCCCTAAAGATGTGAGACTCTCAAAAATCTCACTCCCCAAAGAAACTTAAGTAACAAATCCAACTGATCATACCAAGAAAAAGGCAAGGTATATATGATAAGCGTGAAACTAACTTACTTCGCCGAGGAAGCCGCTAATGATAATCCAAGAGATGCTTAATCATAGTTTTTGTTTCCTCTCAATTTCTCTTTTTTAGCCTAGCAGCCCTTTCTGGTTTTCATCCTTGCTTCACACAAATGTTGAGCTCACCTCTCACCTTTTTCCACACCATGACCTATCATTTTTGCATAGATTTTTATCCAGACCTTTCCCATTTTTGCCTAAGTTGCCTTTTCGGATTTTTGACTTAGCCTGGCATTATTTTTTTTCTTTTTTTCAAATTATTTTATGTAGCACAAAATGCCCCAAAGGTGGGATTCATACTATAGGAATGTGATCAAAACAAAAAACAAACTAATGATACCATCAAAAGTGTTCTGAAACATCCCCAAACAAACTATAAATGATGGCCTCACACCAAAAACAAACCAACGACAAAAGTTTTGAAAAACCAAGTGAGGGAAACTAAAGGAAAGGGAAAATAGTCATTATCACAAATATCTAAATCAATAAATCAGAAATAGATAAGCATGAATAAAGGATAAGTCACCATGAAGGTGTTCCAACCCCTACCCCCCGCACACTTAGCTTGTGCATTGTCCCCAATGCATGTGACCAAGGTGAAAAGAGAGGTTTGGAATGCCAAAGACTCTGCCACGTCTGGCTCCATGCCCCTGACCGTGCGGCTCCTGCTGATGAAGCCGCCTCCAATGCATGTTGCCCCTCAACTCGTCCGTGATCTCTCTCATTTATGGTGCAGCAAACCCATATCCATTCTCAATTACTGCAACTGGTCGTTCATCCAGTAAAATCTATACATTGTCTCTCCCTGGTGGCAGTCCAACTGAGCACCGAGCCGAGTGACATCCTGCCTCATCCCAAAGATCGAGTCTCCCTGAGCTTACATCCACTATGGCTTATGTCTTGGTGGCATGTACCACATATTGTAAGAAGATGAGGACTGGAATCCTTAAGAACCATTCTCTCAGACCGAGCTAAATGGCTAGTGTTAGGATGGAATGGAGATGCCATATCAGTGTGGCTCGAAACCAAGATGTGGCCCACGGCTGCTACACCTGCTCGACTCCACAAAATATTCATCATAGGGGGGGAGTAGTTGCGCCTGTGTGAACTGTGCCCGGTGGACTGATAGAATTCCTCATAAATATCGATCGGTCTCTGGTAAGGTGGTGGCAGCACATACTGATACTCAACTGGAGGTGGTGGCACAAACATCAATGACGGAAAGAACTGAGGCTGAATTACCTGTGGCATAAACTAAAGCGGTGATTGGAACTGTTGCTGCTCAATTGGGGGAGACTGTGCTGGCTGTGCGGGGATATGATCATCATCCATCGGAACCTGGTCATTCTTATCTCCCGACTCATCATCCTGCTCATCACGGGGCCTCCTACTATCACATGTGCTCTTGATGGGTCTGTATGATAAGATCTTGCATCATGAAGGTCTTAGTTAGCCTAGTCCTATTAGACTGGGGAAGTCTTATGAAATCAATGCCCTTATAGCACCAGTATATCAACCCAGCCTCTCACCGTATCATCTTCACCTTTGCCATGGCTACATAAGTAAGGGTATATGGGGAGTTCATGTTCTCCTGCATATTATCACTGACCGGAAGGCAAAAATGAGCAACTAGGAGTGATATCATGCCCCCAATTACCATCTTTCCTGACTGCCTCCTAGAGAGATCGCAGAACTGGGACACGAAGTCACCTACTAGATCGGGGCAAGCTTGCCCAGTGCAAGTCGACCACGGGATCCTGATCTCATAACCAGTGATAGTGGTGGCATCTCTATGACACATCACCAATGTAGTCAATAGTCTAGCCACATGTCTAAATGTTAGATGCACTATGCCACTGTTCTTGCTTGCCTTCTCACATGACCTTTGGGTGGTGGTGGGACAGAACGTGTGCATATAAAAACCTGAAGTGAAGCTGATGGAAACTCCAATGTCGGTTCACCCCTGGCCTAACAGTTTCTAGAAACTCCAAGGTGTGTCTAGTATAGGTGGGGGCAGTTTTCCCTTGAGTCTTATCCTTCTCAGGAGCACTCACACCAGTTTGTTGAGTTTGAGTTCCTTTAAGGTCGTCTCATCTACAAACTTGGTCTCGAGGATGGGGCATCCCATAAGACGGCCACATCGCTCATGATGCTCTGGGAGAAGCGTGGTCAAGCCCATAAATGGCACATTCGGTTCACCACTCTGTCCAATACAAAAAAGCAAACAGCACCAACAAGCACCAATAACAATCCAACAATTCTCAACTACCAACCCCAAACTCAAAACCCCCACAAGAATATGATATCACACCAAATCCCCTTTCTAGAAGTCCTCAATATGCAATTGCCAAAGGATTCCAAAAAATAAAACTCACAATTTTAAAATTTTGAAGATAGGTTTGGCTGAGTACCTGAGGCGAGAATTAGAGATGAAATCTCATGGATTAATGCTCGTGGAGTGTGCAAGATTCCTCGTGGACCAGATTTCATCAACCCTTAACACCCGGTACAGATCAAAACTTTGATTTTTTGGGATAAAATTTGAAAGAGGCCCAAATTTTGAAAATCTAGGCAATTTTTGGACGTTTTTGGATGTAATAATCTATGGGATTTGAGTGAAATGAATAAAGGAAGGTTTTGGGACAAATTTGAGGCAATTTGGCCAAGAATTGAGAGAGTTATAAAAGAAATTCAAATAGAGGAAGAGTTGGCTTCGGTTTTTCTAGGCTTGAAGAAGAAAAGGATGAAGAACAGGTATAAGGTACGAGGCTTTTTAAAGGAGGATCTTGGAATTTTATTGGTCAAATAGGGCGGCACGGGTGATAATCCCTAGCTTCAATGATGCCTCGTGCCACCCCATCTTGGATCGCACCATGCTTTGCAAAGTTGGCCTTGTGACAGACGACTTTGGCATGGGTTGTTCTTTACAAAAATGGCCTCGTTCTTATTGCCTTGGCATGAGGCTGGCACTGTCCTTTCCAAACCCAACTCCTTCAAACTGTCACAAAAATTCATGCACCTAAAAACATGAAAACCGAGTATAATATTGTTCCATCCAAAAATCTAATGACTAACATCCCCTAAAAACACCACAAAAATCTAACACGTTCCAACGATCATGAAAACACTTCAAAAGCTACTAACACAAAAAATCACTATTTCTTTATTCTTGTCCTCATTACTTATTATTCATGAATTTTTCTAGATTTAACAAAAATGGGTCGATGGGTCATCGGAATTAGCGTCCTTGACACCCCCCATAACTACGTCCCTATGAGCAGGTCTCCACATTACCTTGGGCTTACCCTTATGAACCTCTCCCTCCTGGCATCGCTAAGAAATCACGGGAGATCCACTAATTGAACCGAGAGGAGGCTGTGATCAAAGATAGAGTTTTACATTGTTACTTCTATTCTACTACTATGCTACCTATGAGGCCGATAGTGGCAAGACCGGAGTCATCCAAAGAGAAGTTAGGAATCTAAGATTCAACTAAACATAGTCGCGATCACGTTATCAATCTGATCACGTGTCGGGAATACCTAGTATTTCTAAAACAAGATTTTAAGGGAGGGGGTTACTAACAACAATTAGCATTAAAATCACAAGAGAATAAACTATATAAACTATCACTCAGTGAGTATTTGCATAACATGATCGGTGTTGTCTCGATCCTCGATTACATCACATACAAAATATACAAGCCTATTCTAGTGTTTATGACACGTGGTGTGGTCGATGGTCAACACTTCCCCAAATATGTCACGTAGGGTACGCATGTAATCTTCCATTGGCACTGCCTCCATAATTAGAGGAGTGCAACAATGGCTATACCTGCTGTGCATATTTGAATCTCCCCCATGCTATTATGCCCCAGGCACTACACCACGAATGATTCTCCATAGGCCTAAAAAGGTAAAGGGGGTGAAGCACTTTATCGATGGCTCAGGGGTTGCAAAATACTAACCCTAGTTTGCTGCTGATGTTATCTCTATCTGTAACCTTTCAGGCCAATTTTCTGGGTAAAACTTGTGTGTGATCGATCATAACGTTGACTCAGAAACCCACGTGCACACACCCATACGGCTCCGGACTGTCGTTACCCCAAGCAAATCTATATTTCCTTCCCTGGGGATATCAATAATTGCACCAACATGAAAGTAGACTACGGTGTGTGCCAGTCTTGATGTGACAATCATGCAATTAATAAAAAAAAAAAAAATAAGCCAACATAACAATCATAAACACGTAGAAATAGGTAGATCTAAGGAATCTCACAAAACAAACACCAAATCATGAATACAAATACAATCCCCAAGTTAATTAACTACTCCCTAAGCATTGAAACCAAATATTTCATTGGATTCAATGCCTTTGGGAAAAACAAAAATAAAGAGAAGAAGAGAAAATATTTTAGAGAGAATGAAGATCTTCTCTCTCTCTCTCTACCCTACTCTTAAAAGTCTACAAAATGAGCATAAACTTAAACTCTAGCAGACATAAGTCCATATATATAGTAGAAGGGAATTGGGTATTGAAAAAGGCAAAAAACCCTAGCAGCTGCAATAGACACGGCCAATGAAAAATGGCACGAGTTATAACAACCGAAACCCTCATGCTGGCGTGAGCTGCACACCATGGCACGGCCCGTGTAGCTTCATGCTGGCGCAGCCTGCCTGATTTAGCACGGTCGTGTTAGCTCGTGCTGGCACAGGCTGTGTCAGCCAGTACGGGACACCGGCTTTTGCCCAATTTTGAACTTCTGATTGCTCGCCCCATCTCGTTTGACTTAGCCCATTGGCTGAAAGCACTTTTTGATTAGTTGAACGGTATGGGCCGTGTCATTCTTTGTACCCTGTGGGCTGGTCTTTGCATTTTGGAGTTGAAATGATGCGAACCGTGGGAAAAGGCGCAATCCGCATCTATACTTAGCCGCTGGAGAGATTTGGAAGATACGGGTTATGCTTAATGTGTTAGCCTCAGGCTGGCTGCTACTTCGTGCCAGCCAGTCGGCTGGCCGGTTGTCGAGGCCCTCCACTTTTTACCTTGTTGAACTCCAATTTCACCTTTTTCAGGCTCAACTCCATCTACTACCACGCATTTTGGTCAGTGGTCTTCTATCTACTACCATCCTTATGAATGACCTTCAATATCTTCTACTAATCTTGTGAATGACCTTCAAATATCTTCTACCATCCTCGTGGATGACCTTCTACAAAATGATGTCAAGATACTCACGAGAAAGTTACTAGTAAGCTTACAGAGGATAATCTAGGTGCTCGGGAATACAAAGTGTCCATTAGATTCAATTAAGTCTGTGAAACTCATGATTTAGATAAGAAACCAACAATGGTCATCTAAACCCTTTGTCGTGTAAACCTAACTAAAACTAGAAATCAACCAAACAAAACATATTAACAAATATGCCAAATGCATTGGTTAACGCAAGCATAAAGGTGCACATCAATCCCCCAACACTTAAACATTTACTTGTCCTCGAGTAGACAAAAAATGAGAAAATATCCAAGAGGATTGTAGCATGGAGAGATAAGTTAACAAATATATTCAAATTATTCCTAAGCTACCCTAGTTCCCCCAAAGATTGTAAGAATCTCACAACTCTATCTCTCCTCGAAGATGCTAAAGTAACCCATCCACAAAAAATCCATCCAAGAAAAAAGTAAAGTAAAATGATAAGTGCTAAACTAGCTTACTCCGCTGAAGAAGCCAACAAAGACAATCCAAGAGATGTTTCCGAAGAAACCGCCAAAAATAGCCAAAAGATGTTTAATTTAGTTTCCGATTTCTCTCAATTTATCTCATTTTGCCTAGGAGCTCTTTCGGGTTTTCATCTTAGTACTCACACACGTTGAGCTCACTTCTCACGTTTTTCCAAATGGCCTCTCATTTTTGGCTAAATTTTCCAGCCCAGCCGGGTCTAGCCTCTCATTTTTAACTAGGTCTTTCGACCTATTCGGGCTTTCTTCCCAATTTTTTGCCGAAGTTGCCTTTCCAGGTTTCCAACTTAGCCGGGTTTTTTTTTTCATTTCTTTCAAAAAAAATTGTTTAGCATAAAATTCTTCAAAGATGGGCTTCATACTACATGAAGATCATGAAAAATAAAAAATTACACCACCAAAAAGTTCTTCCTAAAACATCCCCACAACAAACTGCGAAAAGGTGCTCTCTCATCCAAAAACAACCAAACAATAAAGGGTACGAAAATCCAAATGAGGGAAAAAACAAAAAATAAAGGAAAAATAGTCATCAAAACAGTTATCATCCAAATTATAGGCTAAAGACAAATAAGTAGAGGAGATGCCACCATGAAGGTGCTCCAACCCCTCCCCCACACTTAGTTCATGCATTGTCCCCAATGCATGTGACCAAGGTGAACAAAAAGATTGGAAACACCGAAGAGTACTGAATACCAACTGCAACGTCTGGCTCCTTACTCCCACCCATGCGAATCCTGGTGATAGTACCCATCTCCGATACCGGATGTCTTCAACCGATCAGTAATCTATCTCATGACATCGTGCAGTATCTCCATATCCGCCCTCAGGTGGTGAAGATGATCATCAATCCTATAAAACCTCTTGACAGACTCCAACTCATGGTATTCAAGATGAACGCCAAGCCGATGTATATCCTGCCCAACTCAAAAGATAGCATCACCCCATGACTGCATCCACTATGTCTCCTATCTCTGTGGCTGTGTCCACATATGGTAAGAAGTTGCTGGCTGGTAACCCCGAGAGTCGTGCTCACAGAAGGGGCTGAACTGAGGATACTACCACGAATAAACCCCATGATGAGAAGGAATAGAGATATTATGGTGGTGCTGCTCGGGAACTGGAGTGGGGCCATGGCTTCTGCGTAAGCTGGACTCTGCCAAAATCATTGTAATGGGAGGCAACACTGCGCCTGCGAGAATCACCACCACCATACCCCGTAGACTGATAGGATTCCTCTTGCATGGTAGTCAGCCCCTGGAATGATGGTGGTGCTCCAAATATCTGCTCAAGTGGGGGTTATGGTACTAAAGACTGCTCAAACACTGGTGGCTGCACAAACTGCGGGAACTCATGTAGTGGTACAAACTGCTGGACCTCTGGTAGCGGCTGACCGAATTGGTGATCGACGGGAAAAAAATTGTGTGGGCTGCTCCAGAATCAGGCCATCCTCCTCCTACTACTCTTCATCCTCATCCTCCTTATAAGAAATACCCAATACCACTGATGAATCCCCATCAGGTTGTATAATAAGGTCCTGCAGCAAGAAACTCTTGGCCAGCGCAGTCCTACCCTCCTGGGGAAGTCTCATGAAATTCGGGTCCTTGTATTTCCATAAATAAGGTCACCCTATATCTGGATCATCCTCACCTCTACCATGGTTGTGGTAGAAAGGGTATAGGATGCATTTGGGTTCTCCCGCATCTCACTGCTCACCAGAAGGAAAAAATGAGCAACCAGGAGTGATATCATGCCCCCGATTGCTATCTTGCATGTCTGATGCCTAGAGAGGTCAATGCAATGGCCAATGAACTCATCTACTAGATCAAGACAAGCTCTCCCAGTGCAGGTAGACCAAAGTATCATGTCAGTACAAGTCGTAGCCTCCACAGGGCAACCGACCACCACACTCAAAAGCCTAACCACATACCTCAACGTTGGATGCACAATATCGATATTCTTGCTCTCCTTCCCCGTGTTCATCGGATGATGGTGGGCCAGAATGTGTGTATATCATAAATTGCATCAGGCTTATTGCACCCCTTCACCTGCTTGTAATACTTCTACCTAAAAACCTGAGCGCTCCAGATGAGTCATGGAACGGGCCACATCCCCCATATGAAATCACAAAATCTTCTCTCGAGACTATTGGTGTCTCTCGAGGCAGTAGACAAAAACTACAGGGTGTATCTAGTGTAAGTGGGAGCTTTCGCCTTAGTAAACTCCTTCAACCCAATCCTCCAGAGGAGCACCCAGACTAGTTTGTAGAGTTTGAGTTCCTTAAGGGTCCTCTCATCTGCAAACTTTGTCTCTTGGATGGGATACCCAACAAGATGGTCCCACCACTCTTGATGCTCCACGCGGAGTGTAGTCAACCCCATTAAAGGTACACTAGACTTCCCTGTTTGCCTACAGGCATGATGAATAATATAGCACAAAAAACAACACCAACAACAAAACTAGTATAACAATTATCTACCAAATACCCCTATCTCTAAAGAACTCTTCCAAAGTAGTCCAACAATCACACTAACAACCTCAAATCTTAAAAAATCTCAAGCGCACAAATATCTAAGGATTCCAAAAAAAAATCAAAAATCCCAATTTCTGAAGGATTAAAATCGGCCAAGTACCTCAAGTGGAGATTAGAGCTTAAATTTTTCTTGAGAAGTATGCGGAACTCCTCCTATACCAATTTACAACAATCTTCAACACCCAGAATGGGCCAAAAATCGAGTTTTTGGGAGAAAACTCGAGTGAGGGCCGAATTGGTCTTTTGAATTTCTGGGAAACATCTTGATGTTTCTGGGGAAATAATCAATGGGTTTTTAGGCTTGGAAATACGAAGATTTTGGTACCAACTTGAGGTAAATCGATTGAGAATTGAGGAGGTTATGGCAAAATTTTGGTTTTGAGAGGAGAAGGAAGTAAGAAGTTCGAATTTTGAAGAAGAGAGAGAATAAGGATGTGAAGAACACGACTGGAACGAGGGGTTTTATAGGGATTTAGAAGATTTTTTGATTGGGTTGGTTGTGTAGCTGTGAGGATCCCGATACCGGTCTTGTGCGGACACGTGGCCCCTCTTGCCGGCACACGAAGGCTTGTGCTGGCTCGTGCCAGCTTATGTCAGCTCGTGCCAGAGCGCTCTCCTCCGTGCCATGGCGCGTGACATAGGCCTCGTGTTGCCTTCCCAGCTTTGTGCTGATGCATCATGGCAGGGGTCGTACCCGTGACACGTCCGTGTCGGCCTGCTCTAACATGAGGCTAACTGAGATTTTCCCCTGCTAATTTTTTTTTGTAAAATCCCAGCATCCAAAAACATGAAAACTAAGAGTGCAACTGTTCCAAACCAATTTTAATGACTAATTATCCCTAAAGCACCACAAAAAATCAAGCACAATCCCAAAATTCACAAAATTTTGTTTATTAAAAAAGACAGTGATATAAAATATAAAGCATAGTTTCTTAAGCGTCGTCCTCACAACTTATTATTTCATGCATTTTTGAAAAGTAAGAAAAATGGTTTGATGGGTCACCGAAATCACCATCCTTGACGCCCACCAATAACTACGTCCTTATGGATGGGTCTCCACTTTACCTTCGGTTTGCCCTTCACCTTGGGAAAAACATACCAAACACACCCATCTTTCTCAATCGTAGATATATTTTTATTGAGTTTGGAAGTAGGATGGGGCTTAGTATTTGTTAATTACTTAACCCAATTCCTTCTCCGTTGCATGTTAATATTAGATACCGGAAGCAAAACATCTTTAATCACACTAGAAGAAACATGATCATCAACAATTGCATCATCACAAGGTTTATTCAAGTGAGATATAACACATAAGGTTTCTATATTGGGAAATACCTCATCATCATCAAGAATCTCATTTAGGAATTTAACATCTTCAATTATGCAAGAGTTTTCACATTGACCAAGTTCATCACACAAAGTTATGCATTTACACATAAGAGACAGAATTGGTGAATCATGCTTAGACTTATAAATATCAAATCCCACCTTATCAATATCATCCTCTAGGTTAGTGTTCCCAAATGAACGTCTATCTTAGTCATTTGTCGGAAACAATAAATTTCCTACTCTAACCATTACATCCTTAACTATACCTTGAGGGCTAGCTTGGGTGTGATCAGCTAATTGGATAACTACCATAGTTTCCTTAACCTCACCTATATCTAGGTTCTCATAAAGGCTAGAAGGGATCACATTAATAGATGCTCCTAAGTCAATCATAGCATTTTCACCAATTTTCAGCCCAGTGAGATAGGAATTGAAAACATACCGGGGTCATCACATTTCTTAGAAAAGTTCCTATGATTAAGAGTAGCCACTCCCCCCTATTTTCAATTTTCCTACCTTCCTAATTGGTTTTTTCCTCTTTTTAGAGAATGCAATTTTCAAAAATTTAGCATAAGTAGGAACATGCTCAATCAAATACAAAAGTGGAACACTAACCTCAACCTTCTCGAAGATATTGCGAATGTGTTCATCTGTGGCTACCACCCTCAGCCTTCCCCTAAGTACACCAAGGAAAGGTGATGGGGAATTTACCCTCACCACGGGTGTAGGAAGCTCCTTGAGGGTATCCTACGCTACAATTATTTCACACTCCTCAAAGTTTGTCTTGATGTTTTCCACAACCAAATTGTCTTCTTGCAAGATTCTCTCTCGGGCTCACACACTTTCTTCCCGCTCCTTAGCTTCAAAGCGTTCACATTTCTCAGATTGATCTCCGATTGGGAAGGAAGTTTGCCAAACTCTTTGGCTTCAAGTTGACCCACCGAGGTGGTGAGTTGTCCGACTTGGATTTCAAGGCTTTTGATGGTTGAAAAAGCCCTAGTTCCGAGATCTTCAACATGGCTTGTGTGCTCCGTAAAAAAATCTTATTTCTTAGCCAATTAGGAATTAGCTTCCAAGATTTCTTCTTGATCTGACTTGTAGAGTGAGGCATTTTTGTTGGAAGGCCCTTCACCCCTTGAATAGGGTTGAGATGGAGCTTGTCCACCTTGATTGTACCCTTGAACTTGATTCTCCTTACGGCAACAGAAGTTGGGGTGATCATGGTACCTAGGGTTGAAGGTATTCGCGTAGGGATCTTGTCTTTCACCTCTTTGGTTCCCCCCTAAACCCTTGTTATTATTGCCCCCTACCGAAGCGTTGCCTATTGCCACCATTGAATTCCAATGCCTTCACTTCTTCCAAGTCTTCCACCATTTACGGACAAGTGTCAGTGTAATAATTGAGACTACAAATGCCAAAAACCTTGACTTGGTGAACTCTTCCCCTTATAAATTCCTTCATCGTAGAAGAAAGAGCTTGGACTTGCTCTTCTAGCTTGGGAGATTGAGCCGACTCATCCACTATTTTCACTTGAGAGCTAGTACCATATTGCCTTGTTCTATTGGCCATTTCTTCAAAGAGCATCATCGCATCCTTTGGACCTTTTTTGGCGATTGAACTGTTGCATGTAGCATTCACCATGCGCATATAATCATCACACAACCCCCCAAAGAAGTAGTGTACCAAATCGCCCTCCTTGAATTGATAATATAGAGAGCTTACCAATAGCCTCTTGAATCATTCCCAATAGTGATGAAGGGATTCATTTGCGAACTGGGATATATTGGAGAATTGCTTCTTTAAACCCGTGGACTTGGAAGCGGGAAAGTATATCTCGAGAAATCTATGCTTCATGTCCATCCAAGAGGTAATGCAATTGGGGGAAAGGTATTACAACCAATCCTTCGCCGCATCTCGCAGTGAGAAGGGAAATTACATTAAATTTTAGTCCTCCTCTAAGACTCCCGACGACTTCATGTGTGTACAAACTAAATAAAACTCTAACAAGTGCTTGTTTGGATATTCACCGACAATTCCATGGAAAGTTGGCAGACGTTTAATCTTGTCGCTCTTGAGCTCACAAGTCTAATTGGGTGGGAAGGGTGGGGAGATGATACATGGGGGTTGATTCTCCAAGTTAGGAGCTATAAACTCCCTAAGTGTTCGATTATCTTCTGTCATATCCACTGGTTCTTCAACTACAAAAGCTACTTCTTGTAGAACCTCCACTCTAGCTCTCCTCCTCCTTTTTCTCCGACTACTTGCGTCACGTTACCTTGGGCTTACCATTTTGACTAGCCCCCTCCCAGTGTCGTTAATAACTCACAGGAGATCCACTAATTGAATCGATAGGAGGCTGTAATTAAAGATATAGTTTTATATTGTTTCCCTCATTCTACTACTATGCTACCTATGGGGTAGATAGTGGCAAGACTGGGGTCATCCATAGAGATGTTAGAAATCTAAGAGTCAACTAAACACAGCCATGATTGGGTCATCAATCTGATCACGTGTCTGTAATGGCTAGTATTACTAAAACAGGATTTGGGGGGAGAGGGAGGGTTTACTAACAACTACTAGCATGAAAATCACATGAGAACAAACTATATAAACTAGCACTCGGGAAGTATTTTCATAATATGATCAGTGTTTTCTAGATCCTTGATTCCATCACATACAAGATATACTAGCCTATTCTAATGTTTATGACACGTGGTGTGGTTGATGGTCAACACTTCCCCATACCTGTCACGTAGGGTGCGCATGTGATCTTCCATCGACACTGCCTCAATAATTAGAGGAGTACAATAATGGACATGCCTGTTGTGTAGATTTGAATCTCCCCTGAGCTATTACGTCTCGGGCACTACACAACGAATGCTTCTCCCTAGGCCTAAAAAGGCAAAGGGGTGAAGCACCTTATCGATGGCTCTACGGTTGCAAAAGCTAACCCTAGTTTTCTACAAACACTATCTCTATTTGTAACCCTTTGGGCCAATTTTCTGGCGAAGATTAGTGTATGGTCGATCGTAACATTGACTCAACAACCCACATGCACACACCCATACGGTTCTAAACTATAGTTATCCCAAGCACATCTAGGTTTCCTTCCCTAGGGGATATCAATAGTTGCACCAACATGAAAGTATTCTACGGTGTGTGCCAATCTTAGTGGATAATCATGCAATTAACAAGAACTTTAAGAGCAAGCCAATATAATAATCATAAACACATAGAAATAGGTAGATCTAAGGAATATCACATAACAAACACCAAATCATGAATACAAATACAATCCCTAAGTTAATTAACTACTCCCTAAGCATTGAACCCAAATATTTTATTGGATTCAATGCCTTTGAGTAAAATAAAAATAAAGAGAAGAAGAGAAAATATTTTAGAGAGAAGCAAGAGCCAATTTCTCTCTCTAACCTACTCTTGAAAGTCTAAAAATGAGAATAAACTTAAACCCTATTTGACATAGGTCCATAAATATCATAGTAGAGAATTGGATCTTGAAAAAGACCCAAAATAGGCTAAAAACCCTAGTAACTGCAATTGACACAGCCAGTGGAAAATGGCACGGGCCATACTAGTCGAAAGCCTTGTACTGGTACGGTCTGGCCAATCTGGCATGTGATGTATTGGCTCGTGATGGCATGGATCGTGTTGGCACTGGCCGTGTCGGTCGGTGTGGTCTGTAGGCTAGTTCCTCATTTAAACTTTTAATTACGCGCCCCATATTGTTTGGCGCTCCCGTCGGCTAGAAGCACTTTTTGATTAGTTGAAAGGCGTGGGCCGTGTTGATCTTTGCACTCCTTGGGCTGGTCTTTGCACTTTGGAGTTGAAACGATGTAGTCCACGTGAAACAGAGTGGTTTACATCCATACTTAACCGCTGGTGAAATTTGGAAGGCACGGGTTGGCTGGTGCAACACGGTCTGTTCCAAGGGGGTGTGACACAGCCTGTGGTTTTTGGCACATGACGTGCTAGCCACCCATGTCACTGGTTGTGCTAGGTGTGTTAGCCTTGTGCCAGTTGCTGCTTTGTGCCGACTGCTGCTTCTTGTCGGCTGCTGCTTTGTGCCAACCGACTGGTTCGTCCGGTTGTTAACGCTCTCCATTTTTTTTACTTTGTTGAACTGTAATTTTACCTTTTTCAGCTCAATTCCATCTCTACCAAACATTTTGGTCCATGGCCTTCTATCTACTACCATTCCCGCGAATGTCCTTCAATATCTTCTACCATTCTTGAAAATGGCTGTCAAATATATTCTACCATCCTCGCGGATGGTCTTCTACTAAATGATGTCAAAATACTCACGAGCAACCTACTAGTAATCTCACAGAGAAAAATCTGGGTGCTCGTGAATACAAAGTGTCACTTAGATTCGATTAAGTTTACAAAACTCATGATTTAGATAAGAAAACAAATAATGGTCATTTAAACCATTTGTCGGGTAAATCTAACTAAAACTAGCAATCAACCAAACAAAACATATTAACAAATGTGTCAAATCCACTGGTTAACGCATGCATGAATGTGCACATTAAAGATCACACAATGTTTCACCTCATTGGCTCATCCGCAAGCCAACGGGTAGACATAAGTCACCAGCCGGACTATTGTGCATGGTCTGAAGATTTGATTGGACAGTGAAAAAAGTGAAAGGGAAGAAGAACTAAAGAGTGTGCTATGAATCTATAGGATCACGCTGACAGCAACCGAAGGGTCACCATACAGCTTATGTTTTGTAGTCGAATTAGTTATTCCCCCAAAAATAACTGTGGCCAGTTGACGAGTAAGCCACCTAGACAGAACCGAGATGAACGATCAAGCTATGAGAGAAATCCTGGAGGAGTTAGAAGACAAGAGAGAAAGGCCTCCCGGAAGGAAGTAGCCAATAAGGCTCTAGCTGAATAACAATACAACATGGTTCGCCTTTGAAGTTTGAAAGTCAAGGACTTAGCTACAAGAAAGAATGAAGCCAGCAGAAAATAAAGATAAAAGGAAGTTGGATCCGACCTGGAAAGACCCGTACTACAGGGGCGGAGCCAGAAAGAATTCGTGGCGGGGGCTGATATGCAAAAGAAAAAAATCGTCAATTTTTCTTTATATCG
>JAULKM010000001.1:16978706-17003211 GCA_032355605.1 Rubia tinctorum
GATACAGCAGGCAAGTGGAAAATCTGAAACTGGGCTGCCTAAGAGAGCACGTGTTGACAGTAGGAGAAGAATCTAATACTCCTAAGGTACTGCTGTGACTTGTGAGATGGCATTTGAATTGTAAGTGATCAAGCTATGATCTCCTATTGATAACCTGTGTCAAAACCTCTCTATAAAACTGATTGAAGTTCAATCTTCATTTGCAGATACAGAAAGAGAAGTGGCAAGCAACCAGGAAAGAGGGGGCGCTATGGAGTGATACAAGTTCTTCATTGGCAAATGGGTCTGACCATTTTCAAGAACATCATTTGTTTATGTTACAGCCTCCCATTTCAGTGGCATGCTTGTCCTATAGCTACACTTAAGTTGTCATAAATTGTTGGTGCTTTTGTTAAAGAACTCAGAAGAGGAGGATGGTGAATGAAGTAATAATGAGTAATTGTGATCCTAATGAGTAATTGTGATCCTAGAAATTTATCCTTCAACATAATCTGTAGTTTAGCAGTTGAAACTGGTGAATTTGCATTTTTCATTTTATTTTATGCCGAAAATCTTTTGTACTATGCTTTTTCTTAGAAACTCTGTTTCTGTGGAGAGTCATTTGGCTAAAAAGACAAGAATGATGATCAAAATCCCTAGTACTGAAAGACGGATTAATATTGCCAAAATAGAGTCAACCGAATTTGGCTGTAACTTTTAGGAGATGAGGTCTCTTGGTAGGAGTTACTTTAATGCATATGACCACTACATTTTGATGCAGAAGTTATAACAGATTGCAACTCCAAAATTTCTAGTTATTACCCGCTCTGTTACTTGATAAGAGTTTTTTTTTTGGTGGAATGAGAGATTATTTTCTTTTACAAACCAAAGTTACAAACTGATGGTCTTCTACTAAGCTCACCGACAGAAAATGCATCAAAGAAAGATGAGATGAACCAAATATGTTTTACTAGGATGTTTTGAACTTCCCATGGGGATGGCTGTTGAAATACATTGAATGCATTTTCACTAGTATCTGACGATCTATCCGCGCCATCTGCAAACTTGTATTGTTGAGTTCGCAACGTGTTAAGTTGTTTGCAAATGATGATCAGGAAATAGTCCAAGCCATGGTTAATATCCATGTGTGTCAGTTGGGTTATGTCTATCTTCTTCTACCTCTGCATGCCATAATCTCTCTTTTTATTTTTATTTTTATCAAACATCCATTGGTTCTTGTTTGCAAAATTTGTAGCAATTATGAACCGATGAGCTAAACTGAAGGATTCATTTTCTGAATCATGATTTGAAAGAAACTAGATGTCTGTTGCCAAAGTCTGATATCCTCCAAATTCGTTTGGAATGCTGAAAGTCCTTAGAAATGCTCTCAGGTTTCAATTTGACAACCTCATCGACTACTCAGGGGGCAATGTATGCTACTGTTTTCTGAAGCATGCCCTCATAAAAAGACTATATGCTTCATGCATAACAACTTTTAGATTCCGTATCTCGCATAATATATTTTCTTGACTTCATGTAATACTTGTCTTGCTCATTGGATCCTTCCTAGACTCTAAATGTAAACATCATGTTGCAAGCTAATCCTCGGGGATAATTTAAAAAAGGATACAAAGTATCTAATACTTTGATCCAATGTGTTTTTCTCTGAATTGCTGTAACAGCCAATCTTCAGTACAAAGTCTTGGCCCCCGTAATCCTCGGGGAAATGGTGTTTCAGGAATTAGGGTACAATCAAAATCAAGTTTATAAAATACTTGTGAGGACATAAGAACTACCAACGCGAAAGAATCAAGAAGAAAATTGGAACTATGCTCCTATGACAGTTTAGATTAGTGTATGGTTTCCTTGAGGTGGCATTGGACTTTGCTGTGGATAATTGAATGGATCCCCGAATGGATTAGCAGCAGAATTTGTGCCGTATGATGGCATCTGGTGTTGCGAATATTGATGATTTGGATACTGGTGATGCGGTGCCGTCATCATCATCATATTCTGTTGCTGCTGCTGTAGCATTTGCTCTTGCTGGGATAGCATCGCCATCTGCACGTTGGTTGGTGGCGCAATAGCGTTGGACATTGCAAAAGGATCATGGTGATGGAATGGATTTGGGGCTGCCACTTCATATCCGTATCCTGAGTTGTAACCGGCATTCTGCAGCTGTAGCTGTCTCCTGGATACATCATCTTCATACAAGCTATCAAGTAAGAACTTGTCAAAGCCTCCAGCCTGTTTAATCATGAGCATGTCAGTAACATATCTGGTGTAAAAAGAAATCTATTCATGTGCTAGTACTATATGGTGATACGTGTGAAAACAGCGAACACACCATTTTTCTTTCCTGTGGTTTGCTAGTATGGTTGCTTGGAGCAGTAACCAAAGCCAGTTCCCAACCTGAAGTCTTGCCTATATCCGCCAGGGACAAATCGTTCGACGAATATTCATTTCCTGCCCAGAAAATTGCAGATCTGTAATCTAATACATAAATATCCAGATTTGTTTACAATGCTGAAAAAATAAGGTCTTACCGGGCTGAATAATGGCAAGAGCCAGTGCATTGCTCTCTTCAAGTGCTGCTGCCCTTGGATTGATTTCATTGAGACCCTGCATAAAACAGAAATTGATTGCATAGGCATACCTGGCACATTCTCTAGACTCCAGTCGAGCTCGAGCACCCAAAAAAAACAAACTAGCATGATATGGAAGTATGAAGCTTACTAGCAAATCAGCGGGTTCATCAGTTGATATCATTGGTGGTGGTTCATCTACTTGCTTATCGTCGTGTTCTTCTTGGACATCGTCAACCAGCTGTTCTTCATTTTGAGCCTCTTCCACGGGTTCTTCAGAAACAGGCTCTTCTTCTTTCTGAGGCTCTTCATTTGTATCTCCTCCGTACTCCTTTTAGCCAAAACGGAGAATGAGATACAAAACAGTGAAAGCTTACATCATGTTCAATCAATCATGCAATGCAAGTTTAATCATAAACACGTCAGGTGAATAGACGCTATTCACTACTCATGTTCTTACAAATCCAGGTCCGAGATCAGTGAAATGAAGCAAAGACAAATGGGATTTCAGACATTCATGCAACTAAACCAACATCTCAAACATAAGAAACATCTCTCACCAGCCTCTTGGTTGACATAGAACCAACTTGTGGTGCCTCCTTTATATATTCTTCCATGGTTGCAAGGAACGAAGGAGGTGGCTGTTGATGTACAGCACAACATGTGATCATTCAATGTCAACTGCTAGGTAGTTGAGTGTTTCAGGTAATAACTAACAAAATAACCTGTCTTAGAATGGGAAACTGAAAAGTACGGGCGAGATCCAAGCCTCTGCAGAAATCATAAAAATCAGCCAGATTTTCAGCCTACAAAAACAGCAGCAGTTTTGAGATTAGCCACCATGCTAAAAAAAGCTAAGATTGCGTCCCTTGCTGTTAAACATGTATGCACAGACCTGTTTCCCGGCTTTTTTGTAGATATTTAGAGCTTTGACAGCATCATGCCTTGGCATATCAAAAAACTGCAAGAAAGGGAGTATAGAGTTTAACCAACAAAAGACTATGCACTTGATAGGCTATGAAATGGACGAAGAAGAGTAGTTCCATACCATGTCCACAAGATTGATGATACCATCATTAATAGCACAATATATCTTGAAGCTCTCCTTCAATACCTAAAGGATAAGTATTCGGACAAGTACAAAGTAAGTAAATGTTCTGCTGCAATGTCGACCCAACCTAAACATCCCAACTTGATGTGTAAAAGTTGGTTTAATTGTGATGCTCTAACTATGTCAAAATTATCAAGGTGCAACCCATTTCAGATTATGGAGGAGTACTCCTGTGCATACCAGAGCCAGTGCATACTGAATTAGAAAGTTGTGGCAAGCTGATCCTTCAGGCTGCAAAATGTACAATTTGGCATGATAACCACCTGGCTTTCTTCAGGAATAATCGAAGAGAAGCTAGAAAAATCACTGCGATTATACATTGGAGAAAAATCAACACGAGTTGATGGTGAATTACTCGCTTAACTTACCTGGCAACAAACTAGGCGGAACAGGAGCACTTGCAATGTAGGAAGTTGATCAAGCAATTCAGGTCCAGTCAGGACTCGGGTTCTACTGTGCGCCTGATGTAACATTAACAGTAGTTTGCATCAGCATCAACATTACAATCAAAGCAGAGAACGGAAAAGCTCCCAAGATATATCAGGCTTACAATGGTAAGCGCCTTTGATGATGCACCGGTGGTTCTTGTCAAACGCTCAGCCTCAATGTCAAATTGTATGGACCTAAAGCACTCGAGTCTCTCCTCTAGAAAGAGCGCATATGTTCGCACCCATGCTGAGCAATCCCAAGCTGCAAGACAAGTGTCAATATGTAAGAAAATACATTTTCCTTCTGAAGATCAAAGAGTTGACATACAGTTACTTGGAGGAAAAATGAAGTAGAAATGAGGCATTCCAAATCTACAAATTTACCAAGAGGACTGGAGTCATCCTTGAAGTTTGAAAGCTGAAATATCTGTCCTCTATGGGAGTAGTGAAGCAATTCCTCTCTAAATGTAGGATCTCCCTCTCTTAATGTTCTGTGAATGACTATTAGTGTCTTTATGGCAACCTGAGATGTCAACAAGATAAACATGAATAATCAAACTTCAATTCAGGTCATATATTGGTTTCTTGTGATCAGGAGTTGAGAGTCTTTCTGAAATACAATTTGAAGTTGTGAAATGTCGAATTCATCACATTACTGAAGCCATTTCCTGCTGCTTATGTTTGATGTAGGAAAAGAAGACTGTCTCTCAAATTAGGATTCATAAGCATAGATTGCACAAGCATAAACAGTCCATATTTAGCACTGATCAAAGGTATATTAAGCTTCGCAATGCATGCCACGATAGAGAATCAGGAAATAAGAAGCTGCGAGGATATATGTGACGAGTATGGGAAAATGCAACGCATCAAACTGAATGTTGGATGAGGAAAAGAAATCTTACGATCCAATTGCGCGTTTTAGCCAACCTCCGAGAAAGAGCATGAATGCAGTATCCAACATCTGCTCTAGGTCGTGAGACCGAGGTTGCCCAAAATATTCCTAAAACGAATCAAATGACAATCATACATTGAGTTCCATAATAAGGAAAAGATCCAATTCTGAAACATCAACGGAACTTACTTCTGACATGCCTTTCTTTGGGAGGGTATTCGACATGATTCGTGGCCTTGACTATGGCAATATCCAAATCCTTGCATGCACAAATCAGAAAAAATAATCTGAATTCATTTCCAAATCCCTTTGGTGATTAATAATTCAAACACATTTTTGAGCAATATGCATGCATGCAAAGATCACCTTGAATTCGCTATTGACCTTAGCAAGGCCAACTTTGGTGGAGTCTTTAAGTGCCCCATATGCCTTCCTGAAACTTTCCATTAAATTCGAATCTTGGAATGATTGATCAGATTCACAAACACATAAGATCAGAAAGGATCAGAAGAGAGAGGGTGATCGATTCGTATTCTTCGCGTTCACGCAGTCGAATGAAAAGGGACAAAATACAAACCAAGAAAACAACCCTCTCTCTATATTTCTGATCTCCTTCTCCTCTCTGCACACACAGGCCTATGTTTTGCAATCTTGGATGTGATTTTTTGGGTGCTGGTACCATGCATGTGCGATCACGGTACAGTTGGATGAGGACAAAATAAGACGTTTGGCAGTTATTTGGGACTTAATTATGATTAATCTATTCTTACCAGCAGGTGGATAAGCCACAATCTCACGAAAATTTTGGTGCGCCCGCAAGATCAGCTCACTGTCTTTTTTATGGCTCCAATGAATCAGTGACGTTGAACTAGCATTAACTTTTGGGGCTTCTTGTTTTACCATTTCTCCATTGAGCCAGTTTCTTAAAAATGATCTTTCGATAAGTCATTCAAAAATCAAGGTTTAAAGTGCAAATTAGAAAAAACGAAGATAAATTTTTTGGGTTGTACGAATCGGGTTATAAACTTTTTAACTACTATACGTTGCATAATAAAATTATAATATTACAACTAAAACCTTTTATATTTTAACATTCTAATTAAATCCGTCTTTCCATGAGGCTATGGGAAGACGGTGTTTTTCAAAACTGTCTTCTCCATTTCACGTCTACACATTAGGCATATTACATACTCCCTCCGTCCCACTCTAAATTACTTATTTACTTTTAACCAAATTATATTTTTGGTCCCCAAGATACCATCTTTTACCTTCTTTTGGTCCTCGAGAGCAAAACCACGTTCATTTTAGTACCCTATATTTTGAAAGTGAAAATTTTAGTCCCCAATGCAATATTCTGGGCGGTTTTCCGGTTTAATGCCGCATGTGCAATGCATGTAATTTTTGTGCCGGCAAATGAAGGGGTAATTTGGTAAATTTTCAAATCGTTTAAAAGTTTTTTTCCAAAAACCCTTTGAACTACCCGAACCCAGAATTACAAACCCAAAATCGCCCTCCCATTTTCCCCATTTAGGAAAACCTAATCTCAAAACACCCTTTAATGTCACTGGAAAAATTGCGACCTCTGTGAATCGCTCTGGGTAACATGTCCTTTTCCTGGGTTAACATGACCGACTGGCTCGTAGCTGTCCTTCGTTCCCTACACCAATTGATTATCTCAAACTTTTCGAACGCCTTTCCCAGACGCCCGTCCGCCTTGGAAAGGTCATCATTCCTTGGATTGTGAAGGGGGTCATCCTCGTTGTTTCCCTCGTTCTCTTTGGGAGCTTCCCCCCAGGAGCACCTGTTGGATCTGCTGCATCTTCCTCAAATTGTATCTTGAGTGGTACCACCGGTGGAACATCCACTTGTTTGCCTTCCAAAGTAATTTCTTTGTTCCAGCCTTCTTCCTCTTCTCAGCCACATTTTTTTAGGAGGCATCGACATATAAAAATTCCGGTACAATGAATAAGGCATAATAAACATAACAACATCATACTTCAACATCACACCATGAACTATATTTCGTACACCTTAGATCAAACAAAATATTCAACATACCAATCAACATCACACTACAACATACCTATCAATATACCAATCAACATATCAATGAAAATACCAATCAACAAACCATTCAACATATCAAATCAAAATGCCAATGAGCATACCAATCAACATACATAATTTGTATCTCACACATTTTAACATACCAATCAACATAGCACTACAACATCACACCATTAACCAATGAACTTATCAATGAACAACCCAACACAACTTAACATAAAAAAGGTTCATTGATATATTTAATCAAACACTTACAATTTCATACAAATTTCACTCAATGAGAAGCAAGTTAGAATTCGGTCCCAACAAAAAATTATGGAATAATGAGTTACCTCTTAAGATTTCGGCCGAAAACCTAGTCAACGTTGAATGGAACACCCTCGAAATTGAAAATAGAAAAATTGTGCAATATTTCGGGAAATTGCAGTGTTGCCTAAAAATGGATGAACACCTTATCCATTGCTTCAAAATACTTGAATTTTGTTATCATGGCCTAAATAAATGAATTTTTCACATTCAATTTTTTTATAGCATAAATTAAAAAGCGATGGTACATGTTCTAGACCAAATAACGGATAATATTATCGATTAAGTAAATGAAGATCATATTTGCTTACCACTATAAATTCAATTCAAAAACTTGCTGAAGGTAGATTCCCTTGATACTAATAATATTTTGTTTACAAAATAACATAGATTTGTTTTGAATGTCCGATAGAATTAAAAACTAAAAAAACCATAATTTACGAAATTTACATAGGAAATCATGAATAATATCTAGCGAACGACTCTTCATCCAGTATCCGTGCATCTTCTGAGCTGGTCCCCATGTCGCTCTACCCAAAGCTAGGATCTGGGAATGAAGGTAACGATCCAAAATCTTTCAATGCATCCAAAAACTGATACTCACAAACCTTGCCCATGTGATCGAACTATGACCTTTGGTAACGTGATTCTGTCAGAAGACCTTTGACACCCTCCTCCAACTATGAGATTCTAGATTCCAACGAAGGATCCACATTATCAGATCCATTTTGAAGAAAGAATCTACTATAATCTTCCCCATTGGTTGCCCGTACATGTCGTGCGGATAGTGGGGGACACCGATATTTGTGCACAATTTGGAGATGAGGCTACAGAAACAGAAAAACCTTTGTTCTCAGCACCCTGTCTTAATGGCCGCACCATTTTTCTTCCAACATTCCATCGCAGTTTCTTCTTAATTGCGTACAGATGCATAAGCCTCATACTATTAACCTCAATGTTCACCATGATCGGGTCAATTTTGGAGGCAACGAAGTGGTACCATCAATTCATTTTGGGTGTGAGGTGTTTTTTTCGAATCTTTGACCAGCCTTGTTTCACAAGAGAATCCACATCGGTTCTCAGCCTACTAACCGTCCTAACAATCTCCTTCGTAGTGGACTAATCAAAATCCCAACCATCGGCTGTCTGGTAGTGGAATGCAAGATATTCATCCTCATACCCAAAATGAAACAGTGCTAGACATGAGAAATGCCGGTGCTTATTTAGGATAAAGCAACTGCCTAAGCATGCAATAATTTTTTAGGTATTATTACCGGTGCCGGAATTGTTAAATGCCGGTGCCAGAACATGATCACACAACTGCCTAGGACTGCTTTAAATCATTTTTGGGACCTTTCTCCGCACCCAAGAGCAAATGATAATTAATTTTGCTAACTACACTGCACCGGTATTATTACTGGTGCTACAAATGCAAATTTCCAATGCCTTTGATGAAATATGCATATACACTTTTTTCTGCACCGACTCCATATGCTATCACCGGTGCTGGTTCTCATTTCAAAATTTTTCCAATTTTTTTTTCAAACCGAAGGAAAAATAGAAACGCGTTGTATTTTGAATTTAAACCAAATATATGATTTTAATATCAATATATTGAATATATAATACATTGTCCAGTTCACGAATGTATATTGCTAATTACGGTGATAACCTTTACTATTTTTTCCATTTCAAGACAACATCAACCACCACAATTTTACCGCTCTCATCAACCAACAATCCACACCATCTGGCCGTCTACCTACTACAGCTCCACCCATATCCTCCAAACTTGGAAAAATAGATGGGAACTCAGGACATTCTGCTCAGACAGGCCAGTCAATATGCTCATCAAAGTAGAACTTCTTCCTATGTAGGACAACATGCCACTTCTTGTTGGAAGGATCCCGAAAATAAAAAATGTGGCGTGCGTGAGCTACTAAGATGAACTTGTCATCCTCAAACCCAACTCGGTTAAGGTCCACCAATTTGAAACCCATGGGTTTCTCCATAAGATCCCCAGCTCTATTATCAACCCACCGGTACTTGAAAACCACAACTTTGAATTCAACATAGTCCAACTCCTAAATTTCCTCAATCACCCCATAAAAGGCCATCACTGCAACAATAGTGTTTTTGTCTTTCTTACTATACTGCCACATTGATTCAGATTCAATGTAGGCTCCACTGTTCAACATGGTGCTCTTGTGTCCATTTTCAGCTGTTGTAAAAGTAAAACCATTAATATCATACCCTAGGTATCTTTTGTCAGTGTAGTTTGGCCTTCTAGAAAATGCACGAAGTTTACTAGGCATGTCTTCCATATTGAAGCTATCATAAAACCAATTCACAAATGTGGAAGAATGCTCTAGCTTTATTTTGTTCAAAGGCTAGTCTGGATATAGTGCTTGTGAATATTATATGTTCTCTTGAACATAGATTGCAGTCTCGCTACTATTCCTCAATACGTAAAGGTGAACTGACATCAACTCAGCATAGAAGGGTGTATTTTGACCGTGCAACCCAATTATTCCTACCAAAGTTTTCTTGTTCTGGTAAGCTAACCAATTTCTTACCAACTAATTTTGAAGTACAACATTCAATGATCTCCTCGGTCACTTACCTTTGCACGATGCTCGCATCCAGTCGGCTACGATTGTGAATGTAACTTTTGAAAACACTCTTGTGCTGCTCAAAAGGGTACATCCAATGCATTCCCACAAGTTTGTATAGTCGAATTTCGCTTACCAAATGAATCACTAGATGGACCATTATGTCAAAGAAGGATAGAGGGAAGTACTTCACCAACTGACATAACACGAGAACCCCATCATGTTCCAACACATCTAGCATTATCCTGCTTATATTCTTACAACAAATGGAGTTGAAGAAGAAACACAGTCTCATTATGATAAATCGCACATCCTCTTCCATAACACCATGGATGGCAACGACCAACAACTTTTTCATGAGAACGTGACAATCATGTGATTTCAAGGCGTTCTTACACGAATCATTATTCATAAAATGACTAACATTAGAAGAGTATTCAGATGGTACCTTGATTCCTTGGATACACTCGCAACCGATCTCTTCTCATATACTGACAAATTCTACGAGGTAGGAAGGAGGTACGTCCACTTACCTTTCACCTTCGGGGCTAGGTCTGGCCGAATTCCAAGCTCCAACAAATCCTTTTGCACATCCAAGCTGTCCTTCATTTTCCCAGGAATGTTGAGTAACGTACTAATCAAATTCTCCCACACATTCTTCTCAATGTGCATTACATCGAAATAGCGTCGAACCTCCAAATGCTCCTAGTATGGTAAATCAAAGAAAACCAATCTCTTTTTCCAAGGTCCTTCAGGCACTTCAGCCATCTTCTTCATCATCTCCCCAATAACAACTTTCAATTTCTTCACCTTGTTGTGGATGAAGACCCCCTTCAATGGTCTTGGTGCCTTCTGGACCTCCTTCCCACCAACAAACTGAAATGTGTCCTCACACAATTTGCGTTTCATCGGCAGGAATTTTTGGTTACCCAAATACACAGCCTTGTGTCCATTCTTCAGCTGTTGGTAATATGTGAACTAGCATTAAATTTTGGGGCTTCTTGTTTTACCATTTCTCCATTTCATTTCTACACATTAGACATGTATGTGTGTGTGTGTGTATATATATATATATAGGGTGTACCATTTCCATTTTGTATCAATATTATGCTATCATTATCATACCTTATTTCAGTTTCATAATATTTTCCACTTTTTTTAAAATAAAAAATGTAGGTGGTGGTTGAGTTTTGATTTATCATGCTCTATTCACCTCCCATATTCATGATTTACATTTATGAAAAATCAATGTTAGAAAATGATGAGTTGTGGCTAATGCTGTAGAATTTTGATATTAATTAAAAGATAGAATACGTCTCCTACAAGAAATTTTTATAGTAAGATAAGGGAAAATCATAAATAATGGAAACACAAAATACTAGCCGGTTTAATTTGAGTGTAAAAATATGATTAATATTTGAATAATGTGCTCCAATTTTTTGATTAATGCAAATATACCCCTAGTTTTTTAAAATGGAAAAACCTAATCTCAACTAAAAATTTAGTCAAGCCAGAATCAAATAAAATGATAGATTCACTAGTGTGGGAATGGGGAATTAAGGACACTACGATTGTACCGGAGAAGTCACTTTCTGGTACTGCCTTTGATCCTCTTCAACTAAAGGTGGTTCCAGGAACCGCCTTTCTAGCTAGTTTCAGTATAAAAACTACGGCCAGGTTCCAACACCGGAACATGTGTTAGGGGAGGCTATTTAGTTCCGACATCTTTGGTAAAATCCAGCCCTTCTCTGGATTTTGACGCATGAAATCATAATTTTTATTAATTAACTTCCAAGCTCGGAAGTAATGTCATACATATTGGTGGTTCTGAATTTAGAACTTGTACTCGTCCATTTTGTTAAAAAAGGTGTGCTTGGGAGGCTACTTCAGAACTACCGTAGGGTGATTTGGTATAAGTTAATTTCTTTAGAAATTGGTTCGAAAAAGCCTCGTACCACAACTTCAGTTTGTATAAAAATACATGACATATGATCATTGATCAGACGTTAAATGCATGTATTTCTTGAAACATTTAACATCCCTTTTGTTATATTTTTGTGAGTAGATTAATAGGTTTTGGTAGGTATATATTTTGGTTTTTTTATCTAAATCCTTAATTTTGTAGCCTATTTTTAAATCCAGTGGATTTTTGTCCTTACGAATGATTAGATATTATTTTGTGAGCTTATTTGTAGATTGTTCGTAAACACTTTAATGAAGGCCAATTGTGAAATTGGTAGAATATTAAAGGACACGAGTCAAAATTTGGCAGAAGGTAGAGGTATTAAATAACAGAGCCACCAAGTGTGGAAGAGTCTAAGAAGTGGCACAGGACGTGTAAAATGGCACGACATGTACCATGTTCCATGCCAGACGATAAGTGGCCAAGACGGGCTGTGCAAGCCCGAAGATCAGAGGGAAACCTGCACTTCCCAAGATGGTTTTGCCATGGCCTATACCAGACAAGAAGGAGCCTAAGATGGGCCTTGAAAACCTGCACAACCCGTGCACTCAGAAGACCAAAATGAAGACCCAGATGACGGGTTGTGCAAACCTACACATCCCGTGTGCTGAGTCCGTGATTTTCAACCCACCCAGACAATGCCTCATGCAATCTTGCATGGGACGTGCTGGTTGGGTCATGCAAACTGGCACGGCCCATGCCAGCATGGCACTATGGCTTCCAAACTTAGGCCTTTGGAGGCCCATTTACCCTTCACTATATAAAGTGCCTTTAGTATTCTAGGGTTGAACAAGTAGAAGTAATTAGTTAGTTTGGTAAGAAGAGGTGGCTAGAAACTCTCTCTCTAGGTTTTTTCTATCTTCTCTCTTCATTTACTCTTAGATTCATGGATTTAATGCTAGTAGAGTAGTTTTATTTCTTGGGGTAGTATTTGTATTCATGACTTGACTTGGAGTTGTGACATTCTTAGATTCCCCTAATTTTCTATGCTATGTATATTTTGTATGATTTGTAGATTATATTCTTATATGATTTATGCCTTGATATGTTTTATGATGCACACATGATTTTCTTAATTGCATAATCTCGCACTAGGCTTGAATGCTAATTTGGGAGTATCAGATTATTGGTTCTATTGTAGTCTTGAGAGTACCGGGTAGATGTTTGCATTAATTCTATCTTGTGAGTACCGAGGCGACTTGTTAGAATTTAATCTAATTTTTGTGAGAGGAATTTCATGTTAGGAGACTTGGACCGGGGGTTGCTGTATAGAAATTCCTAACGGGGAACCCTGGCTTACCCCGATAATTGAGTCTTCATAGTTTGTAGAGACTAGGGTTGTGTTGACCCTAGAGTCATCACAAGACACCGATTATTTTTCCTCTCTAGGCCTAGGATCTGTGTCCATAGTGGGGAGCCCAGTAATGTAATAGGCTTACTCCCGCATCTAACGGTTGTGACCAACACAAGGCTTAAGACCTTTAAGCGGGGGCTCGTTATAACCGAGAGTGACAATACAGGGGTGAATGCAGTATCAGAGGATCGAAGTGCATCCCTAGTTACGGAGGAGGTGAGATGGTTTAAAGGGAGACGAACCACTATGTGATAAATAGTGGGAATTCCTGACCATCTCCACACTATGTGACATAACATGAAGTTAGGTTTGTAAGTTCTTATGTGAATAGAATCTAGGATCAAATCCATATGTCAGTCATGTTACGCAACTACCTCGAATACTGTTAATCAATAGTTTATTTTACTTTACTCATATTCTCATAGTTTTTAGTTAAAAAAACCCATGACTGTTAATAATAGTACCTCCGTGGATGACACCCATACGTACCACTTTCTACGTTATTATAGTTAGAAGCGAGTACAAGAACATTTCTATAAATATTATCTTTGATTCTTACATCCGTGGGTTAACTCCTTTGATTAGAATGACCCCGCGGGGTGCGGGTCAAATTTTGGCGCCATTGCCAGGGGATACTAGATTTATCTTTTTGTTAGCCAGCATAACCAATTGATAGGGTAGCTTGTATTTTTTAGTTGGTTTTTGTGTAGAGCTTCTTTGTTAGCTTTTCTTTAATTATCCTAATCTTGTGTGCTAGTGTTTTTTAAGGACGAGTTGTATCGTTTCTCGTTTATGGTAAAAACCCATACCACAAACTTAGGGACTTTACACTGTTTATCAAATCACATTTGTAGATGAAAATGAAGGAGAAGGGTGAACCATTTGTTGATGAGGTTGGGATAGAGAATACCATGGCCGATGATAACAAGACATTTAGGGAGTTGATAGCTCCTAATTTGGAGAATCAAGCCCTATGCATTATCTTCCCTCCACTTCCACCAAACATCACTTGTGAGATTAAAAGTGGCATGATCCAATGCCTACCGACGTTCCACGGGATTGTTGGAGAGGATCCAAACAAACACTTGTCGGAATTCCACATTGTTTTCACCAATATGAAGCCACCAGTCATCTCCGAAGAGGACTATAACTTGAGATCCTTCCTGTTCTCACTCCAAGACACAAAAAGGATTGGTTGTACCATTTTCTGCCGAGGTACATAACATCGTGGATGGATATGAAGAGAAGAATTTTTGAGATGTTCTTCCCCATCTCCCAATCTGCTGGATTGAAGAAGCTGTTGTCCAACATCTCTCAATTTTCCAGTGATACTCCCTACGAGTATCAGGAACAGTTCAAGAGGTTGCTCGCTAGTTATCCCTACCATCCTTTTAAGGACGGGGACTTGGTATATTATTTCTTTAAAGAACATTATGACAACGATATGAGAATGGTCAATGCCACATGCAAAAGGCCGATCACCAAAAAGATTTCGAAGGACGCGATGACACTATTTGAGAAGATGGCTAATGGGACACGGAATTTTAGAACTTGGTCAAGAACGAAGGTGATGGATGAGCTAGCTCATTCCTTGAAACCGGAGGAGCAAGTTCAAGCTCTTGTTTCCATGATGAATGAATTTATGAAGGGGAGACTTAATCAATCTAAGGTGTGTGGATTTTGTAGCCTAAACCACCTGATGGACACTTGTTCTCAAGTGCCAGATGAGTTAGAAGAAGTTAAGGCATTGAAGTACTAAGGAGGTAATAGGAAATTCAGAAGGGTTCAACAACAAGGGTTTCGAGGGAACCAAGGAGGAGATTACCAGAATCAAGACCCCTATGCCAACACCTTCAACCCCTGTACCGTGACCACCCTAATTTTCATTGTCGTGAGCGCCAACAAGAGAAAGACATTGTGTATATGGGAAGACAACAAGGGTACAACCGGGGAGGTGCTCTTCCACAACCCTACCGGAGGGGTGAGGGAACTTCAAACAACCACAAAGGCATTTATAAGTTGGAGCACAAAGTGTTGATGGATTCCATTGCTCAAGTCACCAAGAGCAATGAGATCTTCGCGGAGAGGACTAGGTGGAACATTGAGGAGCTAGGCTCGTGGGTTTTGTAAACATCAAGAACCTAGAGATTTAAGTGGGGAAATTGGCCACCTCGGTTAGCTGGTGGAAGTGGTTTTGTAAACATCAAGAACCTAGAGATTTAAGAGACTCTGAAAAGTTACCTTCCCAACCTGAAATAAACCCAAGAAATGTGAGTGTAATTAAGTTTCTAAAAAGGTAAGGAACCGAGGAGGAGAAAGTGTAAGAGGATGATCTTGTGGCAGAGAAAACCAAGGCCACTCTTAAAAAAAAGATAGTCATTTCTCTACCACCAAGGTGAACAAAGTTAACCCTCTACGTCCATTCTTAGAGGCTTTGAGGAGCATAGCAAAGGTGGCATCCAACAATGACCAAATCTATGAAATCTTCAAGAGGTGCGAGGTAAGTATCCCACTCTTAGATGTATTTGATCAAATTCCACTCTATGTTAAATATCTAAAGATTACATGCACTACGAAGAGGCCTAAACCAGTAAAGAAGGTAGGAAAATTAAAAATAGGGGGGGGGGGGTTATCCACTTTAGCTCAAAAAAATTTACCTAAAAAGTGTGATGATCCCGGTATGTTTTCAATTCCCATCCACTTCAGTGGGAAAGAAGTAAATGATCCCATGATAGATCTTGGAGCCTCAATCAATGGCATTCCCTATAACCTTTATAAATCTCTTGATCTAGGGGAGATTAGGGATACTAGGGTGATAGTCCAATTTTCCGACCATTTCCAAGCTAGTCCCAGGGGGCTAGTTAAGGATGCTATGGTTAGAGTTAGCAAGTTAGTGTTTCTAATTGACTTCTATGTCCTCGACATGTTGCATGCCCCAATCTTATGAGGAAGACCATTTCTAAAAAACGTCGAGGAGCAAGATAGATGTCCACCTGGGAACATTAATTCTAGAAGATGACATAGACAAGATAGACTTTAAAATTTATAAATCTAATCATGCATCATCTTCTTCTCTTTCATGCAATGGCATTGGTGTTTGTTAAGAATGATCATATTGATTAACCTTGCATGATTGATCATTGTGATGAGTTGCTACTTAATAATGAAACCTTACATGCCCTTACCTTAATGAATAGGAATGTTGATGATACTTATGTTAGTATGCATGATGTTAGTGTTCCTTGTGCTATTGAGACCTTTTAATTTCCAAATGTGAGCACTAACATACAACAGGAAAGGAAGCGAAGTAAGGAGTTTAAACCTCCTAAACCTCTTCCTATGCCAAAAATTAACAATAAAGTATTGATGATTGTGAAGGATGGGCTCGTATATGTGGCAAGAAAGGTAAGAGTTAAGCCTCGTCAAAGAATGTGGTAAAGGGTAAACCCGTCCATAAGAATGTGGTTATGGGTGGAGTCACGGATGGTTATCCTGAAGACCACTGGTAGGTTTGTTTTAGATCACTGAATGCATGAAAAATAAGTAATGAGGACAAAATTAAAGAAATAGTTCCTTTTAGTTTAGTTAAATTTTGTGTTATCGTGATGTTAGTTAGTTAGTTTGTTTTAGTTGGGGTGTTTATAAGAAATTTTAGTCATCAATATTTTGAGTTAGAACAATTTTATTCTCGGTTTTTATTTTTGGTTGTAGGGTGTAAGTTTGCGACACAAATGGAGAAAGGGCCCAAAAATGTTGATATGGCACGGTCTATGCCAAGCCTCTTGTCGGATGAATGGCACGAGGCATTCATCTGGCAGGACCCATGCCATTTGAATGTCTCTTGTGCCACCTAGGTTACCCAATGAATGGAAATGTGCCCTTCTATGAAAACTGTGGCCTTAGCAGCAATTCCTCACCTTATTTTTTCAAAACCAAAACCACTACCTGAGCACAAATTCATCAATAACTTCTTCATCCCTTGTCTAAATTCCACGAAATTTTACCCAAAATATTCCTAGTCCAAATCTACACAAACCCCCAGTGAAAATCCCTTTCAATTACCTTCTAAATTTGTCCAAATTTGAAGAATTTCCATTCGACCTTTACAAGTTCTTTCTCCCAAGAACTCAAAATTCCTTCAAATTTGAGTGTTACAGATTGTTGGGGTATTCTCCAGAGATGATATTTCACATTCAACGAGCTTTGATTCATCAAAATCAATCACCGATTTGCAAAGAGGTAATTTGGCCGAACTGTTCTTTCTCCGAATTGGGATTTTTGTCTTGCGGTTTTTAGTGGGTTGCATGCTAGATTGTTTAGTCTAGGATTGGGGTTGAATTTTGCATATTAAGGTGTGCAGGTGTTTGAATTTTTTTGTTTTACCTCTAGGAGGATAAGACTATTTCAGACTGTTTTGTGCAGTCTTTTGGTTATTACTGTTGTGTTCTGTGTTGTTGACTATATGGAGAGATGCCGCCTAGACTTAGTGTGTCCCATTGTGTCTTGATCTCTCCCTTTATGGGATTTCAGAGGCTTGACCTGGTCCTGCAGGAACAGTGGGGTAAGCTATGCCGACGCCCCATCATTGCGACATGATTTGTAGACATGAAAGCTCTCAAAAAGCTGAAACTCTACAAATCGGTAAAGAATGTGCTAAAAAGGATTGGCATGGAGGAATTAGTTGATAGGGAAGCCCCGACGTACAGGTGGTATACCCTAGAGTTCCTTGACACTGTCAAGTAAGGACATGACCAACAGGGCAACCTGATTGTTCACTTTCATCAAGGGGACCAGCCTGGTACGATGATCCATAGAGATATTGCTGTGTTATTCAGGTGGAAGTACATGGACGAGGAACCTAACAACGGATTGCAATGCTTTAATTTTTGGGTGGAGTCATTTGGTTCGCTAGAAGAATAGTGATATCATCCATTTAGCTCTGAGTGGTTTTCGATAGAATTGGTATTCTTCCATGGGGTGGCCACCACGAGCACACAGGATGATTAAAGGTTGTTATGGTCAGCCGTTTCAGGCAAGGCTTGTCCTGATACCGTGGGATTGTTCATAGATTAGTATTGTCACGCGTCGACTAAGGATGCGAGAAAGCTTTCTATAGGTTGTATGATATTACTCATAGCTATGCACCTTGATCTTCCTAGGGATGAGAGCAAGCAGATGAACCCTGCCGCAACTTAAACCCTCACTTTGGGTGCCATGGCAGGGGCGACGATGATTGAGCAGGACGACAAGCAAATCTACGAGCGCCACAAGGGTTCCAAGTTCATGAGACTCCCTCAAGAGGATATGATTCATCTTTTGTCGACATTCACTCTTTAGGACCTTCTCATTGAGCCAGATCCGAGTTATGGATGCAATTTCTATCGGGGGCTGGGGGCAGCCTTAGCTGAGAAGGTTGACGATGAGGATGAGGTTGAGGACGTCATGGAGAAGGATGTAGTTCAGCCACCACCGAAGTATTCAGAGTCTCAGTCGCTACCACAATCACCAAATTTTGAGCATACTTTCCCATATTCACCACTGCAACAGCCTTTATTCTGGCCACTACCTTATTAGTCTCCAGTCTATGAGTAACAGTTTCCAAGATATCCCTCACCCATCATAGTATTTATGAGCTGCAGTATCCTTAGGCGGCAAGAAATAACATCTCCTCCCACTATGACTATCTCCGGAGCAGGCGGGACCAGTGAGGCTCGGCCATGGAAGCATCTACAGTTGAGTCCATTCTTGGAGCACAATTGACTGGGGTTTAGAAAGCAGAGCCACTCACAGCCAACATCACAGGAGTCCAAGTGGTTGACAAGGTTGACTGAAACCATCTTCAGTACCAGACAGGATGATAGTCACCTTGCATACCGCTTTGACTACAAAGAGGGTCAGATGGATGGACTGACAGATGACATGGCACAAATGCGGCATGATATTAGGGAGAAATGAGAGGCACAACGTGAGAAGATTCAGGATATGAGGTACGACGTGCCTTAAATTACTACATGATTAGAGGTGCTACTATGGGAGGCAGACATCCGGACTACGATTCGCGCGGGCAGAGGCGTGGAGCCAGACACGGCGGACCGTATTGAGTGGTTGATTGATTCCAACCTTTTTCCTACCTTAGTTACATTCATTGGGGACAATGCATTGAAAAGTGTGGGGGGAGGGAGTTAGAATAATCCATTGCATATTTCTTGTTTCATTGCTTCTTTTGTTTGATGATGAACTATTTTCCCTTTGTTTTCCCTCATTTGTTTTTTGAAAAAATGTTTTTGTTGGTTCATTGAAAACTAATTTTTATTGGTGTGAGGGAACCTTTGATTATAGTATTGGGGATGTTAATATTGGTGGTGTGAATTTTTGCTTCTTTGGATTTCTTATTTTCCATGTAGTGCGAAGCTCATTTTTGGTGCATTTTGTGCTACACAAAAAATTTGGAAAAATGAAAAAAATCCCGCTAATTCAAAAACCCAAAAGGGTAACTTAGGAAAAATTGGGAGACCCGAATAGGTTGAAATACTGAAAGGGCAACCTAAGAAAAAATTAGAGGCCAAATTGTGAGGACCTGTTTTGAAAAAGAAAAAAAAGTGAGGCTATGATGAAAACCCGAGAGGGCTCCTCGGTAAAATGAGAGAAAATAAAGAAATTTGAATGATTTTATGCTTCTCTTGGATTGTCTATTTGGCAACTTCTTTGGTAGAGTAAGCTAGTTTTACACTTATATTTTATACCTCACATTTGATTGGTATGTTGGTTGTTTAAATTATCTTAGGTTTTAGGATGTGAGAGTGTGAGCGATTCTTATGTTTTGGGGGGCTAGGGTAGTCTAGGAATAAAATGTTGGGTGCTTTGGGAAAACATTGCATGCTAGTTTATGCTTAGATTTTTTGCTTGTTTTTGCTTACTCGAGGACGAGTAAATGTTTAAGTGTGGGGGATCTAATGAGAAGTCAAATGCATGTAATTTCTAAGGTATTGAACATCTCTTTGTTATCATCATATGGGTAGACTGCTAGGTTTATGTATGTTTACATCATAAGGGGTTTAGATGACCATTTTCGGTTTTCTTATCTAAATCTCTCATTTTGTAGCCTATTTTATGTCTAATGGATTTTTTGACCTTACGAGCATCTAGATCTTATTTTTTGAGCTTATTTGTAGATTGCTCGTAAGTACTTCAGATTAGAAGAATGAAGGCCAATTGCAAAATTGGTAGAAGATTAAAGGCCACGAGTCAAAACGTGGTAGAAAATGGAAGAGTCAAAGAAAAAAAAACCAAGTCTTGGAAGTGTCGAAGAAGTGACACAAACCATGTAAAATGGCACAGTCCGTGCCAATACCTCGTGCCCGTCAAGTTGGGGCACAAGGATAAAAATTATATTTGAAGTCCAGACGACGAGACATTCATTTTGGAACGCCCCGTGTGCTCAGAAAGCATAAAAAATACCCAGAATATGGGCCATGTTATTTGGAATAGCCCATCTGCTCAAAATCGATGATTAGGTCCCAAACGATGCCTCATGCACGTTTGCACAAATCATGTTGGCAGGGTCATACAATCTGGCATGGCTCGTGTCAGCGTGGCAGTAGGGTTCCAAAACTTGGGCTTTTGAGGCCCATTTTTCTTTCCTATAAAAGGAGACTTTGGTGTTCCTAGGGTTTAACAATTAGAGAACAAGAAGTAGTTTGGTAGGAAGAGTAGCTAGATATTCTCTCTCTAGAGCTTCTCTCTTCATTTAGAACATCTCTAATGCAAGCGTCAATCAGGTAAGCCTCTTTAACCATGTTGTATTAAGTGACAACCTTAAATATCATCTCCAATGCAGGGGTCAAATAATGGAATCAATCTAACGTGGACAAAAATCAAAGTGACACCTTCAGATTGATATTTTGTTTTCTGAACCTCTGCTCTTCCACCACTGCACTTCCACCACTGCACTTCCACCACACCATCACCACTTCACTTCTGAACCACTGCCCTTCTGCTACTACACCACTACCACCAACACCAACCGATCCACCAGCCAACACCACCGCCCGACCCAATAGCAACCGCCACTACCCATCCCACTAGCCAACCGCACCGCCCAACCAACTAGCTAATGCCATCACCTAACCCAACACCTAACACCACCGCCCGACCTAACAACCAACATAATTTCCTAAACCACTGGCTAACACCACCGACGAACCCAACATCTGACACCACCGCCCAACCCACCTTGCTCCGGATATGTGAGAAATCATAGTAGCTTGATGTGCACCTTTATTCATGTGTTAGCAAATATATTTGACATATTTATCATCATCTTTTGTTTAGTTTATTGTTATTTTTAGTTAGGTTTACACGAAAAAGGGTTTAGACACTCATTATTTGTTTTCTTGTCTAAATCCCGAGTTTTGTGGACTTAATGGAAACTAATGGACACTTTGTATTCATGGGAACAGAGATATTCCTTTTTTATCTCATTAGTAGGTTTCTCGTGAGTACCATTTCACACGGTCCGTGTCATTTCAAGTAACTAATGCCAAGACCACCCCACAGGGTGTGAACAAAAACATGACATGTGTCATGTTACTAAGCAAAATAAGGTACCACTCGAAGGGATGTGCCAAATGACATGGGATACGGATAAGAAAAGCAAGAACAGAGTTCTGGCCAACGGTGCGTGCCGGTTGACAAGGACCACACCAGCACGAAGGGGCTGGTCGGTGCCATGGCCAATGGCCAACGCCGGCATGAGGCCACAGGTCATGCTAGGACCGACGGGCCGCGCTAGCAAAAGGAGGTCTCGGCTGGCACGAACTGTGTCATATGCCACCCCCGTGTTGTTTGTGGCTGCTAGGGTTTTTAGCCATTTTTGGGCCTTTTTCAAGGCCCAATTCCCTACTACTATATATATGGACCCTTGTCCATTTTTCATCTTGTAGTGTAGGTTAGAGAGAGAAAAACACTATTCCTTCTCTCTAGCTTATTTTCCTTTCTTCTCTTTATTTTTCTTTTGCCCAAAAATGTTTAAACCAATGATATACTTGGGTTTAATTCTTTGGGAGTAGGGATTTAACTTGTGGATTATATTTGTATTCATGTATTAATGTTTATTTTATGAGATTTCCTAGATTAACCTATTTCTATGTAATTTGTGCTAGTATGTTGGCTTGTTCTTAATGTTTGTAAATTTCATGATTGTCACACTTAGTTAGCACACACCAAAGTCTACTTTCATGTTGCCCCAATATTGATAACCCCGGGGAGGGAAACCTAGATATGCTTGGGGTAACGACGAGTCCGAATCCACGTGGTCGTGTGCACATACATTAACGTTGTTAATGTTAACCATGCACTAGTAAGCAGACGAGTTGGTCCGAAGGGTAACAGGTAGAGGTATATTGAGTAGTAATCTAGGGTTAAGTTTGCAACCCTAGAGCCATCGATAATGTTCTTTAACCCCTTTGCCTTTTTAGGCCTAGGAAGAAGCATTTGTGGAGTAGTGCCTAGGATGTAATAGCACGGGGGTTATTTAGATCAGCACGGTATGCATGGCTATCGTTGCATTCCCCTAATTACGGAGGCGGTGTCGATGAAAGAATGCGTGCCCAGCCTACGTGACAAGTATGTATAAGTGTTGACCATCGACCGCACCACGTGCCATAAATAGTAGAAAAGCCTTAAAGTTATATGTGATGAAATCGATGATCTAAATGACATTAATCATGTTATGCAAATATTCCTTGAGTGATAGTTTGTATTGTTATTTCTGTGATCATTTGCATGCTTTGTAGTTGTTAGTTGAAAAACCCCCAAATGCTTGTTTTACCAACATTGATTATTCCTAACACGTGGTCAGATTGATGACCCAATCACAGTTATTTATTGTTGGTTATTACATTCCTAACATCTCCGTGGATGACCTCGGTACTTGCCACTATCTACTATCCTTTGTAGTGTTGTAGTCTGAACGGGAACAACATTATAAATTTCATCTTTGACCCTTAACACTTGACAGCCTCTTCTCGGATTTTAGGTGGCAGATCTTCCATGGTTCGTTAATTGAATTAGTGATGACGGGAGGGGGCGGGTGAAATTTTGGCGTTGTTTCCGGGGATGTTAGTTTAATGGTCTAGTAGTTAACTTGCATAGCATGTTAGTTGAGTAGTTAGTGTTGCTTTGTTTTTGTTTCTTGTTGGTTTTTACTATTGAGCATTCTCACTAGTATCCGGTTACTTCTAACCCTTTTTATTGTGTTTTTTAGTTGGCTACTATTTTATTCCCAGTTTATGGTACACACCCGTACCGTGAACTTATGAGTTTTACATTATCCAGTGGAATACACAGGTGGTAGGCCACGAAGGAAGAGGAGATCTAGGCCGGAAGTTCCACAAGAACCATTTTCAGTAGTTGAAGAGATAGAAGAAGTGACGGAGGATAACCGCACTTTGAGGGAGTTGATAGCTCCAAATTTGGAAAATCAACCCCTTTGCATCATTTCCCACCCTTTCCACCCAATGTGATGTGTGAACTCAAGAGCAGTATGATCCATTGTTTACCGACATTTCATGGAATGGCCGAAGAAGATCCGCACAAGAATCTTTTGAAATTCCACCTTGTTCAAACCAACATGAAGCTGGCGGGAGGCTCGGAGGAAGATGACAATTTGAGGGTGTTTCCTTTCTCACTTTGAGATTCAGCCAAAGATTGGTTGTACTATCTCCCTCCTTGTTGTATCACCTCTTGGATGGATATTAAGCGTAGATTTCTCGAGAAATACTTCCCAGCTTCAAAGTCTGTAGGGTTAAAGAAGCAACTTTCCAATATCTCTCAATTTGCGAATGAGTCCATTTACGAGTATTGGGAATGGTTCAAGAGGTTATTAGCGAGCTATCCATATCATTCATTCAAGGAAGGAGACCTAATTTACTATTTCTTCGAAGGGTTGCGCGATGATGACATGTGTATGGTTAATGCCGATTGCAATGGTTCAATTTCCAACAAGAGCCCAAGGGAGGCAATGACACTCTTCGAATGTACAAGGAAGTTTGGTACAAGATATAGGGTGAAGGCTGTAGATGAACTGTCTGTTAGAGGAGCAGGTTCAAGCTCTTGCCTCAATGATAAAATAGTTCATGAAAAGAGGAGTTCAACAAGTGAAAGTGTTCGACATTTGCAGCTTTCATCATCACAAAAATGTTTGTCCTC
>JAULKM010000001.1:17003311-17015517 GCA_032355605.1 Rubia tinctorum
ATCTACTTAGTTGTATTTAGTAAGCATATTGGGCTTATAAATTGTATTTTTGAGAGGTACGGCGACGACCTCCCAATGGGCCATGTTCATATATCATGGTATTAGTGGCATGGTTATAGGTGAGAACCGTTCCTTCTTCCGGGTTCACTCCAGTTGGCTTGTTGTAAACGAGATGTTGCTCTTAGCGAGGTTCTCTTTTATCTTCAGCAAATAGTCTTTTACTTGGTTCACTGGACCGGGGATACTATCTTTACTTCACATGGCTAGGAGAGGTGTATACCATAATCCACCCTAGTCAAGTGGTTAATGCGTAAGAAGCTACTAAAATTATTTTTGAAAAGTAGAAAAAAAGACAAAAAATAATGGTATCATGTTATTGGGCTTATTTTTTACAAAGTAATAAGGAGCAACGGAATATGCATTGGCTGCTTACCGCTGCTTGGGTAAGAAAGTATAGCTGCATTTCTATGTTTACTTCTTTTTCGAGAGTTCAATGTTAGTTGACCAAAAATATAGGGTGATTTGTCAATTTATAAAGGTGGTTAAGGACTAAACTTATCAGAAGTGTACTAGCTGTTAACTATTTGAAAAATGCCGTCTGGTTTATCAAAAGTGTACTAGCTGGTGATTTGTAATAGATTTACTAAAAATTATTACTCTTGTTTATCTTCATTTGAGATTATGATTCCTCCCACTAGGGGAGTTGTAATGAGGTCACCTCTTGATATATTTAGTGTATATTCATGTCAGTTGAAATATAGTTCGTCACTTCCTGTACCGGATTATGTTTTGAGCATTTTGTAGGCTTATGGTGTTGCTATCGCTGAGATATATCCTCAGGGTGTAGCTATACTAACTGGTTTTGAACTTCTATGACATGAAATAGCTATTGATATCAGTGTGTCATTGTTTAGTGCCTACTATAATTTATGTGAAAGGGATGTTGGTGACTCTATGGTATCTTTCAAATCAATTATTGAAAGTGTTGAAATTGTAAAGATTCCTCAGGAAGATTATGGAGATTAGGGAAATAGGTTCACATATGTGAAATGTTTTGATAAAAAATAAATGCCAATATGGAATGAAAACATTGACCTAGATCGAGGAATGAAGTGAATAGAGAGGCTAGATTTTCTAAGGAAAATGCAAGCTAATATTGTAGAAGTTGGGTGCCCTACTGGTCCTCAAGGTATCTTTTTGTTTCGTTTTATAATTTGACACCTGTGTGACTTTATTGAAGTTTTATTTGTCTCGGAGTTATAATTTTTTTGTGTCTTAATAAAATCCTAACTTCTTGATCAAGATGAGAGCACATTTGTCATCTGTCATGAAAACAACATCTTGAGGGAGGATCGTGGAAGTAATAAGCATAAGGTTAATGCACAATGGGAGTCTAAGAGGATTTTTTTTATAAGTTGATGAAAACATGGGACAATGTAACTAAGGTTTCTAGTGGTATGACTGTGACTGACGATTCTGCACGGGAGGTATGCATTTTATCTAAAAAATTGTTTGTGAATTTGTGTCATATGTTATTAACTTTATTTTAATATAGCAAGTTGGAGAAGCATTAACCAAGGCTGCTCAACTTTTTTGTTGATTGTGTAAGCAAAGTGAAGAAATTAAAGAAGTGATTTAGCTCAATAGATTCGCCAAGAACGTTTGACAATATGTCAAGAGATGAAATAAATAGCCTGCATGTTGTTTGTAAGGAGAATGATGGGATTATTATATCATTACATGAGGAAATTAGGAGTCTAAAAGAGAGTGGTCCTGCTTGTTCAGCTTATCCCTCTGTATTGGTTAACAAACATGTTACTACTAGGGATTTTCGTCGTTTATTCGGAGACATGTATGTTAAAATGGCTGAGGTTGGGCATTATGGGATTTTCTCCGACTTTGTGAACAAAACCCTGAATTAGAGGTCATTGGTTTGGGTGAGGCGTGTGTTCTGGATGAGGCGTTGGAAAGATCCGGGGCTATTGTTGATGGTGGATTTCTACAAATTCTGTAGGTTGGGGTGAAAACTTTCGCTTTATTAGGGTTTTTGAGAATATGGGCACACTTCTTGGTTTAGTGGAGCTGGAGTGATGCGACTTAGATCGGGTTGGGATTCTCCCTAACCCACATAGGGTTAATGGTGCACTATAGAATGGGACCGCAACCAAAATTATTGGAGTTGATCCGTGGATTGGTAGTTTTGGTGGTAAGTCGATTAAATATTAATTCTGTTATTCTAGGGTAGGTTATATTGTTGGCTTAGATTTGGTTGGATTTCTATGTAACCTCAATGAATTTGTATTAATGTTCTTACTAAGGTCAATCCTTATTTTTGTGTCTATGATATATAGGTAGGGGAACCTTATATACAGGAATATGTGACATTTGTTCATCCTACAACATTGGTTTTACCTACTGAATTACCTCAAACAGATCCAAAAAAGTTCCATGTGTTGATGAATCTTATACTGGCTAACTAATGAAATTATTCTATGTATTTTGGAGTTAGATCGAGTAAATGTGGTTCTTAATGGTTCAAGGATATCTATTAAGGTTGAGGAAAGTGTAAGGGCTTTGGGTTTTCGGGTAAAGGTTTTGTTTTCTAAGGTTGTTGAGGCTATTTAAGGTTGGAAGCTACTAAAGCGATAGAACTTTTCATTTTTACATGAATACGATGCTCATCTATCTTAATAGTGGTTTCACATTCAGGGGTTAAAACTAAAGTTAACAGTTGTCATGAGACATGAGGATGAATGGAAAATATGTTTAATGAAGAAATTTCTGGATGAGATCGCTCATCTAAATAGAAAACTAGAGGCTGAATTCCACCGATTTCCAAATGAAGTACAAGAATGGAGGGTGCATTATGATGAAGAAAAGGAACTCTTGGTTTGACTTCTAAAGAAGTATGAAAAACTAGAAGGCCAACTCGATGTTGGAGAAGTTCACTATGTACGGCTAAAGGGACGAAGTCAAGAATTGGAGGAAATACTAAGGAATCAGTACGAAGTTAATGCTAAACTTTATTGTAATATTGGTCAGCTTCTTTATAAGAATCTCCATGAGGGGCGTTCAAAATACAGCGTTCGCTGTTTGGAACAAGAAGTGATTGACTTGAAATGGAATCTAGAGACTTATGCCTATTTCGTATATCTAGTGAGTATGCGGATAGAAAGATCAAAATGTTGTCCGATTATTGACCGTAAATATTATTATGTGAAGTATATGCATCGTATTGAAGCTATTGGTTCTAGACGAGATGAAGTTTACCTTTATATGTGGTGGAAACCAAAGGAAATTCTAGATGCAAAAGCTGGAATAGTGGAAGGAATGGATCACTAGTTATTGTAGTTTGTTTCGGTATATAAGCCTTTCTGATCTAATTTGTGATGGTATTTATTTTGAAAATATTAATGGTTATATTTACAGAGTGTGGTTTTGCTTATGGATATAATTTGGGACTTCATCAAGGATTTGGATATTTTGGGGCGTATTGGGTGTGGTTTCTTTTTTTGCTGAATGGGTCAAGGTTTTCTTGTGTCGCAAGGATGGATATTTTCCATGCGTATGCGAAGCCACGTCTCCTCTCTATGGTGAAGGTTGTGTGTTGTGTCTGGTAAGAAAAAGAGAACGTTTGCTTGTGTCGTTTGGCTGGTGATTTTCTAGGTGTATGCAAAGCCACGGTATTCGATTTGTCTTTTTGTTTGAACAAAGGAGGTGAGATGTCTGCTTGCATCATGAAGCTAGTAATTTTCCAGGCATATGCAAAGCCGTGGTATCCTAACCCTCTTTGTTGTTGGTTTGGTTCTTCGCTTATCGATCGAATCTGTAGGTGATTTTCCTACTTGTATCACGTTCGGGAGTTCACATGGTGTAAGTAAGTGTATATACTAGTAGTGGGCTTGTTTTCAAGGGATAATAATATTACGTGGGCGTTGTCGTTTCAGATTGTCAGGATGACTTTTTCATTTTTCTAGGTCAGAGTAGTGGGTAACGTAGTTATGGGTAATTGCATAGTTGCGACTTTTTAGGTGCATTAATTTTTTTCATTTCTATACTATTCTATTTCCTATATAAAATGGCTTATTCCTGAAGGTCCTCAATAGTTTTTTGTTTATGACCAATTTGGTTTGGTTTTGTGCTTATTGTTCTTCGAATGTGTGGATGTTTTGAAGGGCTAACATGGTGTGGGACTCTGAAGGTGCTTTTTTTTTTACCGGAGGCTTCACTGGTTTGGCAATTTGAATAGGGTGGATTATTTAGGAATCGTATTCATTTTTGGTGGCAAAGGTTGAGGTAAAATCCCTTGTGGGGTTTTCTAGAAAAGCTCATGTGGCCTATAAGTATGTGTGTTTTTGTAATCTATTTAGTGTTATGTGTATATTTATTGACTATTTTTATGTTGTACTATGCAGGATCGGCGATTGAGATCATCGAACAATGGGATGGAGAATGATGGTGAATCTCCATTAATTCGACCATCTTTCACAGAGGTCAAGGGAAACCGATGCAAAGAGAAGCCTAAACTCGCATTTGCTTGGCTCTAAGGGGGTGATATATTTCATAGCCAATGAACACGCCTGGTTTTTCATAGGTATGGAGTTGGCTATGCTAGGACAGGATTGGGTATTGTTCGAGACAATAATTGGTTGATTGCGATTTATTGTTCTCTGGCTTACTTGCCTATTTTCAAGTTGGTGTACTAACATCTGGGGTACACCATAGAGTACGAGACATGATCGTGAATCGGATGATAATCCAACACCTCACTTGGGGTTCACGACCAGTCTCTCCAGGTGTTAATGTTACCACCCATCGTTATAGGTTGGGTAGCTCGGTGTTTCGAAAACAAGTTATTTTGTATTAAATTTAGTGGTATGTTTTTATGTAATATAGCTAGATTAAAATGAGTATTAATTCTTTCACTATGTATTGGGCTAATAGATCCCAAAACCAAATGTTGTTTTACAGGCATTTGCTAGCCGGATATTGTTTTGCTCTTTTTTCAAATAAAGCACATTATCACGTTTTTATTGATATTTCTACGTGTGCAAAGTTTGGAGCAAACCTAGTTGTATAAGTATATTAGTTATGATGACATAGTGTTACGATGTATTAATATTATGCGACCAGACCTGGTTCACTCTGTCGCTTTTATCAAATTACGCTCGTTTGAGGCTTTCCAGTTTTCCCTGGTTCGTTTTGCCTTTTTTGTCAAATCTTTCCCATTTGAGGTCTTCTGGGTTCGCCTTGTTTCACAACGCCGTGTGTTTATGGTGGCTAATTGTCATTTGCTAACTGTGATCATTTCTCTTTTGATATGGAATCTGACTTCTTCCAGATACCATGAAGGCCTAAAAAGAAGAAATTGATTCCCACAGACGGTTCCGCTGATGTGGGAAATTCCGTCTGGACCATCATAATGTCTGAAATCGGCCTACTACTTCATGCTGACATCAGGATACCTATATAATAAGATCTCGGGAAGCTTACGGGATCTTCCTCCAATGCTTAATGTAATCTCTGAAAATGTACGAGCAATTTCTGGAAAAATATGGGTTACATATTTTACTGTTCGGATAACTTATTTATGTGTGGTGTATTCCACAGTTCTTGCGGCATGGCCCATGTTCATAAATCATGGTTTTAGTGGCATGGTTATAGGTGAGAATCATTCCTTAATCTGGTTTCGCTCCAGTTGGCTCGCTGTAAACGAGATGTTTCTCTTAGCGAGGTTCTCTTTTATCTCCAGCGAACAGTCTTCTACTTGGTTTGTTGGAGTGGGAATGTTATCTTTATATCATACATCGCATGACTAGGGGAGGTGTATACCATTCATTTTTTTGAAATAAAAGTTATCATTTCATTCATTGGAAATAGGCGTTACATAGTTTGAGAAATTTTCCCATTTAGAGATTATATCTCCACATTTTTTTTGAATGTTGAGCTAAGTTATGAGCTACAAAATTGTCTTCTCTCTTTATCCAAGAAAACTTTGGATAGTGAAGATCAACAACTAGACTAAGTATCTCTACAATGATTAGATCGAAATCTGACAAGTCTTCCTTATCATATTTTACAGCATTTATGACCACTAATGCATCCCCACGTATGTGTTTTATCTGTATACCCTTTTAGAGAGACATCAGCAGGCCTGTTCTAAGCGCAAGAGCTTCTGCATTCTTCACATGGGGACTACATGTTAGAGATTGTGATTCTCCATTCGTAGAATGAATATACCATCATAGACAGGTACGTTTCGTTGATATGGCAGCATAAAAAAGAGTGTATTTACCATTTCCGGCATAACTGTACTTGAATCATGTTGTTTCCGGTCTGATGTGTAGATGGAACACTTTTTATCCAATTCTATTAACACCTTTGTGGCATAAAAGACATTGTGTTTCGGATGTAATTCATGTTCCTCTCCGTGAAGTAGGATGTTCCTATAATGCCAGATTTGAGAGAGCAATATAGCCGTTATGGACATTTCATTTCCCTCCAACTCCAAGATTAGATCCTGGACCTATAAGCTAAACTTTGGTTGTTGGCATTTGAATATTTTTCCATGTAAGTCCGCCGCAAACCAAAGCAGATGTGCTAGAGGGCAGTGGAAGAAAAGATGTTCAAGGAAAGTATCATCCATTGACCAAGTAATGCAAGCAGTTTCAGCGGGTACATGTTTTTGCCTTAAATTTGCCGCTGAAGGTGGCATATTTTTACACAATATCCATAGGAAATGCTTGATCTTTGGTTGCGTTTTTAAAGTCCAAATATTTTTCCAGTGCGGGGAGGGGCCTGAACTGCTAGTCGTCACATTTCCTGCATCAACAAAATTTGAGGAATTAATACCGACATTATATCCGGACTTGACCGTGTATTTCCCATCTATAGTAGGGTGCCATATCCATTGATCCCTATGTTGAGAGACCACTATCCTAGGCAAGGATAGAATGAGAGTGATTTCCTCCTTGCTGGAGATACTTCTTACAAGCTCAGCATTCCACCGAGTACCATTGTCCATCATAAGATGACAAACTTTTAAATCAATTGGGAATGTTTCCGGTAATGATGTAGGATTATGGTTCTCCACTCTTGGCAGCCATAAACCATTTTTAATTAATGTGTCATTTCCTGTTCAGGTTCTTCTACGAATGCCCTTAGATAAAATCTCCCTTCCCTCTAATATTGATCTCCAAACAAATGATGGGTCCCAGCCAGTTTTTGCATCTAAGAATGAGGATGATGGGTAATATCTAGCTTTTAGAAGTTTAGCAACAGTAGAGTTTCAGTTAACCAACCTACGCTAAGCCTGTTTACCAAGCATAGTAGTATTGAAAACTTTGAGATCTTTAAAACCCAATCCTCCCATGGTTTTCGGAAAACACAGTTTCGCCCATTTCTTTTTCAGAGATGTGTTTCCCCACCGGTATCGGTTACACATTGCATGAATGTCCTCTATGAGTTTATCTGGCAGCATGAAGCATGACATAGTGTAGGTGGGGATGGCTAGTAGGACAGATTTAATCAGGATTTCCTTCCCACCTTTAGAGAACTATTTTGATTCCCATCTTTCTACATTGGCCCATATTTTGTTTTTAACCCCTTCTAAAGCGGTTGCTTTTGATCTTCCAAACGTTGTTGGAAGACCCAAATATTTTTCATAGGTTAAAGCTTCGTTCATACGTAGAATATTGAGAATTTGGGACTTGTCGCTGTCACCACTGTTCGGACTAAACATAATGGAAGATTTATCAAAATTTATCTTTTGACCGGAAGCCTCCTCAAATTTTGTCGGGATATCTCTCAATGCTACAGCTTCCTAAGGGGTTGCTTCTCTAAGAATCAGAGTATCATTTGAAAATAGGAGGTGAGATAATATTGGCGCGCTCCTAGTAATCTTCATACCATGTAGATTTTTTTGTTCTAATTCCCTCCTTTATCATTTGGTAAAAAACCTCACTACGTAAAATGAAGAGATAAGGCGATAGGGGATCCCCTTGCTGCAATCCTCTGGCTGGTGTAACTCTTCCAAAACATTTTCCATTTAGCATGAATGAAAAATTCACCATAGAAATGCATCTTTCAACTAAGTTGATGAATTCTTCATTAAATCCCATCTTGTTAAAAGTTCCGAGTAAAAAATGCCCCTCTATTCTGTCAAAAGCTTTACTCATAACAATTTTGATTTGACATTTGACCTTTTTTCCCGATATCTTTCTTTTTATGTGATGGTGGGCCTTATGAGAAATGGTTATATTGTCCGAAATCAAACGATTATGTTCTATCACAGATCTCTTGGGGATTTAGATGTTCAACTCTTGTCCATTAAATGACAATACATCATCTAAGATAATATATCACTTCAATCCGAAAAGAAAAGGACATAACAGCTTATGTAACTGCAGAAAAGTGCAGAGCGGGTAAGTAGTCTCACCTTATATATACACAAAACTACTTCCTCGACAAAATCATGTGACTGCAAGTCACATGATAACATCTCGTATACAAGAAAAATAGGAAACTACATGCGCAACAATCCTAATCAGTTTGGTTTGATATCACAGGTTCTAATGCATTGTCTATTTCTTCAGTAGTCCATGTACTCACTAATTCTTAACAATCACCCTAGTAAAACATCATACAAAAACCAGAATGGGAGCCATCAACATAATTTAATTGAAAAGGAAGCAATTTGCCTTGCGTGGACTTCAAGAAATTTTACCCCCAACGTGAAACACTGGAATCAAATGCACTGCATACATCCATGTTGAACTACATGAGGTCACAGCATGTTAAATAGTCTTTCACTGAAGGGAACGGTACAAATTATTATATTTCATTTCCTTACAACTCTCTGGCTCAAAACTAATAAGACCAAGATCTTAGAAAAGCAAAAGGATGCCACAGACAAAACCTTCTTATTAGCCTAAAAGAATGCACATTGTCTTAATCTAAAATTGAAAAAAATATATATATACAAATCAAGTGATTCACCAAGAGTTATCAGCCAACTCACAACAGCCTAATCTAATCTAATACTATATTATTGATAACTTGCAGCACCACTTGACCCGAAGCATTTCTGCAGTAATGTTATACTATTATATCAGTAACCACTCCTCATTGACAGTAACAGTGAACTATGTAGCTCACAAGTCAGTCATTTATTACAGTCACCTAATCAAAAGACTAGAACACACACCTCACACTCCAATATCTGTACCCGACTTTTGACTACATTAGCAAAAATTTGCACCGGAAAATGAGTACAGACTACAGATGATTATGCTGTTGTGTGCTGGCTGATTATGCTGTTTCAAGTTTCCCAAAATCATTTACAGACAACAGATGATGCACTCAAGCCAATTTAAAAAGTTCCGGACAAGCAGAAGTTCATGATGCCTCACCATTTAGTGGTAAAAGGTAAGTTACCTCCCATACACCACAGTATTGAGAGAAACATGGACTTGGACTTGAACCAGTGCAGTCGAACTAACAAGATGGCTATAACAATAAAGAACAACAGATGGCTAACTCCTTGCAGAAATGGCAGCTGAACCAAAAAGAGATGGAAACCTTATGAGGTACTTCTTAACAAAAAGAGATGGAAACCTTAGAATATCAATCCCAAATAGACCTGTCATTGCTTACATTTGAAAAGAAAGAACATTTGTTTCTGAAAGACACTCCATATAATCAATTTTTCAGTAAAGCAAGAACACCGTATTCCTTTTAAGGGAATTCATCCTGCCCCATATTACCAGAACCCCATTTCTTCACTTTCAGATAGCGTCCAATGCTTTTATAACCTATGTAAACATGCATATAAGAAACACACGCGGCTCGACAATGTTCTGAAAAGAAATCACTCTAATGCACAAAATAAAGCTCTACCCAAACAAACATGCTCAGAGAATCAGTAAAAAAAAACCACCAAAAAAAGCCATTTATTCATTAGTACTCAAAATCCAGAGGACGCGACACATCCACATCCTCCTTCGTGGTTGGCCCAATAAATCAATCCGTTTTTAATCTGTTTTTCTAATTCATGTAAATATCCTGTCCTCGTTTCCCACTCTTTGCTCTCCGGTCATCATTGCAATAACACTGTCTACTATAACTACATACACTTATAATTAGAAAATAATTCTGGATAAATAAGAATCATAAATCAAAAATCAAAAAACTTTCACCAATTGAGCTAACCCTTTGCAGCACCAACAGCTGCAGCCGCTTTCTCTGCCTCTTGCTTCTGCTGCTGTTCCTCCTCCAAAACCTTCTTGTTTTTCTCTATTGCCGAAGCCACCTCAGGAGGCATATATTTCTCATCATGCTTAGCCAAAACCTCAGTAGCCTTGAAATAACACGTCAAGCTCTTAGCCTTGTATGCCACCGCAGACTTTTTCTCCTCCAAATCCTCCCCTTTGGCGGCCTCATCACTTTCCTTCTGGTCACTCTCCTTCTGGTACGGCCGAATGAATCCCTCCACCACCACGGAATGGCCCTCGCGGAACAAATCAGGCAGCGAGCCCTCGTACCTCACCAGCATATCTGTGATCAGGTCAGTGATCACGAATTCGATCTCGGACGAGGTCGGGGCGTCCGCCAAGCTGCCCTCCAGGACGAGCCCGCCTAGTCGGAATTTCGTCTTGGAGGGGTTCTCCGTGTACTTGGCGAGGGCATCGGTTGGGGTGACGTAGAAGACAAGTTGGTCCTGGAACTGGTTGATGACGATGACTATGAAGCCGGCGATGCAGCTGAAGGTCAGGGCGTAGGTCCAGAGGCGACGGTTCTGGAGTTGTCGAGCTCGGGCCCCAATGTCCGGGCGCGCGGCGCGGCTAGGGCGAGCGGACCGGGTTGATAGAAAGCGGGGTTGCCATGGAGGGATTACAAGTTCGGATTTGGGAAGCGTGGGGATGAAGACGTTGTGGTGGACGCGGCGGAGGAAGGTGCTGGTGGTGGTGGTGGGAGAGAAGGAGGGGCAGAGACGGTGGTGGTGGTGGTGGTAGAGCTGAGTGGTTAGGCGGCGGGAGAATCTGTAGTACATTTGGAAATTCCCGGCGGTCCAAGTCAAAAATTTGCAGGGATGAATGGTTTTAGCCGCCGGAAACATCTTTCTTTAAGGAAAGGTGAACTTAGGGATTAAAAAAGGGCAAATCTAAATAAACGATGGGAAATTGTAAATTAGGTAAATTTAGGGTATATGTAGTGGTGATTTGTTAATTTTAAGAAATTATTCTAGAGATCGAAAATACCCACAACAGGGATCTCTAGAATAGTATCTTAATAAGAGACCAGTCAAAAGTCTCTTGCTAATAGACCAGACAAGAGGTCGAAATTGCCTTGTCCCAGAACTGACCGCGTCAGTCCATGGGCCTGCCAATGTGCGGCCCAATTTTTGTCCCTTCCAGGGACACGTGTCATTCCCTCACTGGGCCACGTGTCCACAACGGCTACATTTCCAACCGCTTGAATTTTCAAATTCGAGGGACAAGTGGGCGAGGCACAGAGCGACACGTGTGCCTCATTCAACGGTCAGAATTCTTTTTCTGCATTTAATGGGACACGTGTCCCAATCACAGGGCAACACGTGTCCCAACGGCTATTTTTTTTTAAAATAGAAATTTAATTTAATTTTTTTAAATTTACAACTCCACACATTTTTACCTATAAATATATCTGATTTCAACCAATTTTATCACACCACTTCCAATTACAAAACTTCCATCTCATTGTTTCATTTTCTAAAATTTTCTCAAATTCTCCCTTTCATTTCCACATATTTTTGTAATGGATTCACGAAGATCGTCGAAGAGGAAAGATAAGCTAATTCCAAATTATATTAATTTAGAAAATTCTTCTCAAAATCCCAACTTCCATCCATCTTTTCCGAATTCGGAATTTGTTGAAAATTCGAGAAGAATTCCTCCCCATTTCTCTATTAATTCCCAACATCCATACATGAATTTCCAAATTCAATACCACTCTTCCCAAAATGCATAAACGAACTCTCCTTACCTAAACCATTCTTCCCAAAATCCAAACATCTAATTCAAAATTCTTATCCGAGTTATTTTAGTCAAAACTTTTCTTCTCCACATCTTGTCTTGATGTTATAAACAAATTGGGAGCCTTTTTAAGCCAAGGAGGTCGGGTTTCATCGGGTCCAAATTTTGGTGGTGAACATGGGCGACAATTTGTCA
>JAULKM010000001.1:17030113-17040881 GCA_032355605.1 Rubia tinctorum
ATTCTTATTACAAGTGGCAAAAGCGATAAAGTCGCTCTCAACTCTAATAATAGGAATTCAAGGTAAAATAGAGTATCCAAAGCACAAAAGTCTACCAAAATGGGTACAAAATATCCTAAAATAACTATATAAAATGGACGCACCAAATATCCCCACACTTGAACCTTACTCGTCCTCGAGTAAGAAAATATCCAAGCATAAGAACATTCTCGCATGTCCCTATCCTAATACTAATATTCCACCAAAGCAAAATCTCACAAAACTCTCGACTTTCTAATTCCCCAAAAGTGTATATCACAAAACCCCTTTTTTTTCTAAATCTACCCATATATACTATCAATTCTCTATTTCATAGAAGAAATTTATAATTCCAAATTGATATTTCCCAAAAGTCAATGGTATCAAGTGAAGCAAAAAACAAAATATCAAATGTTCAACATAAGCCTCACTTTATACCAACAACTCATATACCCAAAAACAAACGAAGCATAACAAAAATAAGAATTTCATACCTTCCTTCATTTTTTCCCCGCTAACTTACCCAATCCCAAGAAGTGCCATGATTTTAGGCTACCCGATCGACCAATTTTAAACCGCAACCTTATGACTCCAACACCGGCAAATGAGTAGATCGTAACAAAATTTAATTTTCTTTTCTCAAATTCTCTCATTTTGCCTAGGAGCCCTTTCACATTTTCATCCTAGCCGCACATCATGTTTCTTAGGCTCACATCTCACCCACATTTAGCCTCTCATTTTTTTCTAGGCTACCCTTTCAGGTTTTCGACCTATCCTATCCCCCAATGTTGCCTAAATTGCCCTCTTGGGTTTTCAACTTAGCGGGTTCATTTTTATTCTTCTTCTTTTTCTTCAAAATTTCCAAGAGTAATGGATTTAAACCATAAAAAAGGAAAAATATCATGAAGAAAATCTAAAATATCCAACATCCAAAAGAAAATATCCTAAACAGCGATCATCCAAAAATAAGAAAAACTAACATCCAACGGTAAAACAAATCCAAATCCAAGTGATAACAAAAGCAGAAACTACCCCCTCCCCACACTTGAAACCTACATTGCCCTCAATGTAGGTAGAAATACAGAACATATCAAAGGAAGGGGTATGCAATAGAGAATGACTCACTGTCCCTGATGGGAAGAAGAACCATCGTCACCGTACCTTTGCTGGTACTCGGCTATCCATGCCTCATTGCGCCGGCGTCTGTCTCTGCAGCGCACGGCTCCGAGATCAGGTCCTGTGGGCCCACCAACATGTGCTTGCATATCCTAAACTGCTGATGCAAGCTGGTCGATCTCTTCATCCATGTCTAGTAGATGCTACAACATGTACGAGCTATGGTCGTACACTATACTTTGGAGGCGGGAAATTAAGGCTGCCAGATGCTGCTGAGAGTGGTCATGACTGCCCTGTATCGGGTCTGGCATCATCGGCTCTTGCTAAGTGTGGTGGGGAGATTGCTGTGGCGACTGATGCTGCATCGGGTCCTGCTATGGCGGGTCCATGGTAAAGGGAATGACGCCCTCATCAGAATCATTAGGGAGGTTACTAAGCTCCCGCTTGAACCCCTTACTGCACTCTCGGTCTGGCTCGACTGCCAAATATGCCACCGGCATGTCCCACTCCAGCTTTGTACGCTAGGGCTATGGGAGTTTCATGGAAGGAATGCTCCCAGCCCCGTACAACCACTGGAATGACCTCAAATCGGAGGTAGTCTTGATCAGATGAAAGTTGACCATTCTGGTAAATGTGATGCGGTAAGAGAGTTCTCGACCAAGCCTCGTCAATCCCTCCGGTAACTCAACACCCAAGTGTTCCGCAAGAAATGTAATCATGCCTCCCGCAGAGATCTCAGCCTTGTCCTTCCTGGATGTATCCAAAATGCACCTGACCCATAGATCTGCCCAGCGGCCGAATTCTGTCCCCTCACTGGTCAATTCTCATAAGAACTGGATCTCATCGTTAGGGACATTTGTCACCTCAGTGCGACAAAATAGAGTAGAGGAGAGGAGATGGTGCACACACCGCAGTGTCGGATGAATACTCGTGTTGTTCTTGTCTCTGACATTTCTGACCTTCTTCGCTATAGTGTGCCTGAACAAGAAACTCTCCTCCATAGTCAGTGTGCGCCTTCCTGGGTCAAGCCTGGCCCTGATCTCTGTGGTGTTCCACCCAAACTCCGCCTCAATATCAGAAAGAGTCATCTCATAGGAGCGGTCATTCAAGTGGAAACGAATGAACCGCTCACAGGGTATCCCATCCACCTTTGTGTATGTATTGACAGTGGCAAGAAACCACAGTGTGTACAGTGGATAGGTGGATGCTCCTCGAGATAAGAAACCTCCGAGACCCTCCTTTGTAAAGGAGACATAGAACCGGCTCCCTGAGCCGTAGAGCCTCCAAAGCTGCTTTATCAGCGAAGTAGGTCTCCTGAATCTTTCAGGTGGATATGGCATCCCACCTCTGAGCATATGCGTCGGTGATCTACCGCAATCCCATAAAACGGTCAGGGACAGGTGGTGGTGCAGGCTCAGGTGTCGGAGGAGGTGGGGGTGGTGCAGACAGACCTGCTCTGGTTCTCTTCTTCGGTTCTATGTCTATTAAATACAACAAACAAATCAGAGGCATAAGGAAATAAGAGATGTAATAATCACTCAGATGTTATATTAAAAGAAAATATTTACACTAATTAATATGTAACTTATAGCAATTAGCAAAATGCATGTAAGTTCATGTGCATATAATAGGCCTAAACTTAATACTAACTATACTATGCCAAAATAAGAAAGCTATCTACCCCTCAGCCAAACTACGCTAAAGTTAAAATGTGGCCGAAGTAAACCTAAAGGTAAAACCAAAATTGCCGAGAAAATCATAGCACAATTCATCACAATTCACAGCCAAAATCTGGACAATTTATCACAGCCACAACCAAAATGATAGTCCAAAAATACCAGTCCGCAAGTATATCTACAGCCCAAAATTATAACTAAAATCACAGCCAAAAATTTCACACTAATATTTCATGCGTTCAAGAAAGGAATAACTAGCAATGAGTGAGACACCCTAGGGTCAGTTAAAACCTTGTCTAGTTTACCTAAGATAGACAAGGTACCTTCAACGACCTCGATCGTGATGTGGTCTCTAAGTTCTCTAAGGCATAATATGAGCTTGCACATTTGGCCTATCACTTCCGTTGATACACCTTTGGGAGTAAGTTTGATTACCAATGCTTATGATCAAGGGGCTAAGACAAGAATGTCAACAGATACATTGAGTACCTTGATATCCAATGCTAGGACTCCTACATCAAAGACATCAATTTAACTCTTTCCAACAATCCTTATCTTCATGCCTCCTTTTTTCCATAGTACAAGCAGTAGACTCGAAGTGATTCTTCCTGACAACTAAAATTACTTGGACCATATTGTATGGTCCAAGGTTAGGGCACGTCCCTTCGAACAAAAATAATATAGCAACCTTATCCTCCTCTCATCCACATATCTTAGGGCCCAGAAGGTTAGAGTAACCGTTCCAATCCAATTTTAGGCTACTTCATCATCTGATCCATTGTTAAACCTTGAATTCTCTCTCATTTATCATTGGATTTTTGTCCCTAACTTGCACGATCACCGCATGGTGCAAAAATGTGGACCTATAGTTACCTCTTATAAATGTTATATATTACTGCTATAGCCGCTGTAGATTCTATATTCCATCAATCCTGGGTTCTTTTGTAATATCACATCCTTCATCATTAGGACAGTCACTTCGTAAGGTTACCAAAGTACATCGACAATTTGATAAATTTTCTCTAGATCGTTGTTCATGTGGCTCAAACCTTGCTCTGTTGGTTTCCTATGATGTTTTGCCATTTTCCTACACAGAACTCGAATACCACCTTGAGTCCAGGTCAATTTCTAAATAATTTTCCTAGTGTTCTCTACCTCGCAGCCCGCGTCACATAATAACTTCGCTAGCTGTAACTTCTTCTTCGTTAGAACATCTATTCATGACTTTCTAGGTTAAGGATTCCAGTGATTAAGTTCTCTCGTTTCCTAACCAAAGCTTACACTACCCAATTAGGGTAGCACATTTGGTTGATATATCGGTTAGGATTGTATGAGTTTATATTTGCTACATTAACGACCTAACCTAGGTGTATTGGTTATGAAGATAAGTGTTTAGTACTTTATTGTCTTGTTTTGGATTTTAAATTTTATTATTATTATTTAAGAACATTTCAATTTAAACTGAGATCCGATTCAAACTCTGGGCTGCCCATCCCCAAGTGATTCAAAGGGTTTCTCAATTCAAATAAAAAGGTCACTTTCTTATATTTATTTATTTTAATTTCGTTTTCAGATTTTAATCCAATAATCTCGTATAGAATGGTTTTGATACAACACCATTGCTTATTACTCACTTAAATAGTATAATTTTGTATCTAAAAATATCTGAAGGTTCTTCCTATGGAGTAAAGATCAATGATTCTACTCTTATATCATTTCCCCTTGATGGGTTCTCTAAGTCCCAACCCATAATCACTTCTTATAATTATATCGTCAGCTATGAATAATTATTAGTTTGATAGTCTATGGCTAATTTTGGAGTAATCGAAAATAGTATTTATAATTTATTAAGTTGAAGTGGAGTCTTTTCCTAGGTACACGTTCAAAATTTTCTTTTGGGCATACGGTTCAACAAAACAAAACAAATGGCTGTAAAAGCCATACCACCATTTATTGTTTCTTAAGATGGGGTTGACCGCCCCCCATTTTCTTACATTTCTTTAATTATTATTATTTTTAATTAGTTAATTTTTAATTATAATGTGTATATATATAACATATATTCCTTATTTATTATTAATATTCCCTTCTCCCTTTAAATGGTGAAAAATTATCAATATTTTAGTTTCAATTGTAATTTCAACGATACGGAATTTTATTACTGAATTTCAACAATAGTATTCATTTTTAACTAATAATTCAAAAAAATTAATAATTTAATTTAAATTGTAATTCAAATATTACGCGATTTTATTACAAAATCCTAACAATATCAATATTTAATTAATTCATTATTTCTTAATAATTTATTATTATTATTATTCTTTTAAATGTGCCGGTTGTATTTCTTTCTTTCTTCCTATTTTAACGCATATTATTGTTCATTACCTGTCTCTTTTTCCTTACCTATTATTTATGTTATTATTATTCATTGAATGAATACTAAAATAAAGGAAATAATTTACATTATTTTATTATTATTATTTATTTCCTTATTATATCTATTTAAATATTTATTTCATTTCATTTTATTTTAGCTAAAAGTTTCCTTGTAGGGTTTTGAGTTATAGCCGAAAATAGTCGGAAAAAAAAGTAGATAAGAGAATGTGATTTCTTATTTAGCCTAGTTATTACATACATACAAAATTCATTAAGATCGAGGGTTCACAGTCTCCCTCCCTTAATGAATTTCGTCCACGAAATTCATATTTCCAGTGAACAATTCCGGGTACTTATTACTCATGTCGGCTTCTAGTTCCCAAGTTGCTTCCTCAACCTTATGATTTTTCCACAACACCAAAGCCATAGGGATCTCGCGGGTACACAAGTTCTTGATTCTTCGATCCAATATCTTTACGGGATTCTCTTCGTACAACAGCCTTTCATTCAATGCTAAATTTTCATGTTTTAACACGTGTTTAGGGTCAGAGTGGTACTTATTCATGAGTGATACATGGAAGACGTTATGTAATCTCCCCAACTGGCTAAGCAGGTTGAGTCGGTACGCAACTGGTCTGACTCGTTGGGTAATCTCAAAAGGGACAATGTATCTAGGACATAGCTTCCCCTTCCTACCATGCCGGACGAGACCATTTTGAGGGGTTACTTTCAAAAATACCCGGTCACCAACTTCAAATTCCAAGTCCTTCCTTCAATGGTCTGCGTAACTCTTTTGTCGACTCTGAGCCGTCTGTAAGCGTTGTTTAATCACCTTGACCTTCTCCTTGGATTCCTCAATCCAAGATATACTAGAAACTGGGAGAACTTTTTTCTCTCCAACATTTTCCCAAAAGAGGGGCGTCCGACATTTCTGACCGTACAGTACTTCATAGGGAGGGCATACCAATGGATGACTAATAACTATTGCTATAAGAAAAATCTACCAAAGGAAAGTGAGCATCCAAACTTCCCCTGAAATCTGTAACACAGCTTTGAAGCATGTCTTCCAACGTTTGGATTGTTCTCTCTGATTGTCCATCTGACTGTGGATGGGCAGTGGTACTAAAGTTCAACTTGGTTCCCAGTTATTTTTGCAGTTGTCTCCAAAATCGAGAAGTGAATCTTGGGTCCCTGTCTGACACAATAGTCAGCGGCACCCCGTGCTATCTTATAATTTCTCGGGTATACAGGGCTATCAACTTTTCTAGCAAGTATTTAACGTTGATCGGCAGAAATTTAGCCGATTTGGTCAACCTATCAACCACCACCCAAATTGCATATAACCCTTCTGTGTCTGAGGTAGTCATGTCACGAAGTCTAGTGTGATATAATCCCACTTCCATTCAGGAACCTCCAGTGGTTGTAATAACCCTGATGGTTTTTTATGCTCAGCCTCGACTTGTTGACACACCAAACATCACGCCACATATTCTGCTATGTCCCTCATCATGTTGTCCCAACAGTATTTCTGTTTCAAGTCCCGGTACATTTTTGTCCCTCCTCAGTATACCGTATATTTTGACCAGTGGGCTTCCTCCAACACCCTTTGTTTGATCTCGGAATTTCGAGATAAGTACAACCTACCTCTACAGGTCAGTACTCCGTCACTGTCCACTTTAAAATCTGGTAACTTCTCTTCAGTGGCAAGCTTCCTCTTCTTTACCAATGCTTCATCGAGTTCTTGAGCCGTTTTAATCTCCATCGGTAAAATAGACTGCACTCTTAGGTTGGATAATATGAGTCGGTCAAGTTTAACCTCACAGTCTCAAATCTCTACCTTCGATAACATTTTAGTTTCCTTTATCCTGATATACGCCATATTCGCCTTCCGACTCAAAGCGTCTGCCACCATGTTCGCCTTGCCAGGGTGATCACATAAATCAAATAGCCAAATAAATCCTAGCACATAGTATAAGGATACAAGTGGGTTATGCCAAAATGCAGTCAAGTTCCTATATGACTACTGTGACTGGCATCAGGGCATTAACCCTTCAGTAGTGCCCGAATGCTATCACGAAGTTGTTTGGAACTGGGACTCCACATCAACAATTTTGGTCCCTAAGAAGGATATTTGGGAGTTAATCTTAATTTTGCAATGAAGAAATTAGATTTATTTGGTAGTCTTATATCCAGGGTGGAGGGAAAATTGGCGAAGAAGAATACTCAGTCACTGTCGATGAGGGGAGAGTGGTTCTGGCCAGGCATGTGGTATCTTCAGTATTGCAATATCACATGTATGTTTTCAAATTCCTAAGATCAATTAAAATGAGACTTGATAGTATCATGGAAGCGTTTATCTAGACGGGGAATTTCCGAGGGAAGGGTGTCCACCGGAAAGATTAGAATTTCATTTCCAAGTCAACTTTGCAAGGTGTTTTGGGGATACAGGCAGCAAAATAAATGAATCAAGCGCTCATAGAAAAGACCGCTTGGAAGATATTATACGATAAGTCCTATTACTATCCACCATTTTTGTGTCGAAGTACTGTACTAGACAATCCTTTTTGAGGGTTCAGGTGGGTTCAAATGCTTCATGGGGTTGGCGTGCGATATTATGGGGTCGAGACTTGTTAAGGAATAATGTCAAATGGAGGGTTGGTTCGGCAAAACAAATTACCTTAGGGGATTATTGGATTCCGGGAGTGAGATCGTTTGAGCTGCAATCTCAGTTGGCAGTGCAACATATTTCGCTCACGGTGGGAGATCTTATTAGTAGTACTAGTACATGGCGAGTGGATTTGGTTAATGTGTTATTTCCTAATCAGGTTACACGGCGAATTTCGTCAATCCCTCTGCCACAGAAAAGTAATAATGTAGATGATGTGCCCATGTGGAATTTAACCCCTTCAGGTTATTATTCAGTGAAAAGTGGATATAAAGTAGCATGTAAATTGCGAGAGGCAGCTATTCCTTCTTCTTCGGATGTGCGGCGATTGGGCAACCCCAAAATCTGGGACAAGTTTTGGAAAATAAATGCTCCAGCTTGGTTGTTATTTCTTGTTTGACAGGCATTGGTAGGTGCATTGCCGACATCAAAAGCATTGCGGAAACGCAAGTGTGTAGTACAACAGGTATGTGCACGTTGTGACTCAACATCAGAGTCAGTAGAGCATATTTTCTTGGAGTGTACACATTCACAACAGGCAAAGGGGACAAAGAATGGGTTTCAGGGATTGGTTTTTCCAGTGGAGCATGTTGGTTCCGCACGAAGAGTGTTTGGCACAGTCAATTTTCATTTTGTGGCAGATATGGTGTTCCAGAAATGAGGCCTACTGGGAGCAGATTATACAACATCCTATGCAAGTAGCAACATTAACTTCAAAACAACAATGGTTTGCTGCACATCTGGGAATACATAGCATGGGTCCAAAGTTTGGAGATTTATCTCAAAAAAACGTCGAGCTGCCAGTAAAAATGGAGGTTGATGTACTGGTTGATGGTGCGTTTGTTAGCCCGATAAAAGGTGCTCCGGAGTGTCCAGCGAGGTTCCAACAATTCAAACGGAGGTCCGGCGAATCAAAAGAAGGTCTGGCAAGGTCACCAACAGCATTGACAGAGGCGTTCCACTAGACTAATGGCATTCCGGCAATAGCAGTAGTGTCTCCAGCGAAGCTACAATGCCAGCGATATCAGTGGCGGTCCAGGCAATGTAAACGACGTATCCTACACGGTTAACAATGTCCCCCGTACCAACGATTTTTTCGATGGGTTTTACGACTATTCCGACAAGGTCAATGACTTTTCCGACTAGGTCAACGACTTTTCCGGCGGGGTCAAGGACATCGCTAGTCATGTCACCAGCTAACCAGTAGTCAATGGTGCTTCCAGCCTGGTCAACGGCAAACAGGTGGTCATCGGTGGAACAAGCGACAAATGGATTCTTCCCAACTCGGCCCTACCAGAAATTCAGGACTAAAACACATTCTATGTAACTTCTCTTTTAAATTCATCCCAAAAACCTACCCACCCCCACATGTTAGCTCATTATCTTACAATATCCGTTGCGGCCGGCTGTAGCCACGATAGCCTCATGGTAGCCGCGGCAGAGAGATGATATGAATAGGTGGTTAACTGAATGTTAGTAGTGGTGATAGATTGTGGGCAACAGTCAAAATAGGGCATGGTCTGTGAAAGTTACATGTTCTGGCCCACTGAAAACGAGTCTTTCTGTAGTAGTTTGGTATTCGGTGAACAGAGCTTTCTGGCATAAAACAGAGCTCACGCGGGCCTGTAGCATCACATCTACAGCGAGATTGGAGGGCAATGCTCCTAAGACGATAGTTACTAATGGGTTATAGAAAAATTACGTAGTAGCATGACTTCCCAAGATGAAAGACGGGGTTTAGGTCAACCTTTTTTCTATGCTCGTTTTTAATTTTCTAGGTGTGTTGGTCCTCTCGCAACTCTGGCGAGATCTAGGTAACTCCTTACTACTGGTTGGAGAAATCCTGCAACAACCTCCAAAAAGGTTCTCCAAAACAATAACTACGGAGTTGTTGCAACACAGCGGAGGAACTTGGTCAATGATGAATAACTATGGAGGTACGCAGTACCGGACTGCTTTAAGACAAAACGGACATAAACACACTGCACCGAAAATTAGAGAAATCCAGCAACCACCTCTCCAAAACAGCAGAGTTGATGCAGCCCAATGAAGGCAAAATCTGGTAGGATCGAGTAGCATACTGCCAATATATCACGTGGAATTCAATTAGGAAATTGGATTGAAAGGTTCATTAGTGGGAGACTCACCCCACATTATGTGAACCAACTAGGTGTTCAAGCACATATTAGATAGATTAGTTATAGTTTGTTAGATAGGAGTTGTACAACATTAACCAGACATAACATTGTAACAGCAGTCATAATTCTACTGAAACTCTGTTTATGAAACAATGTCGCTTCTTTCTGATTAACACATATAGGCTTGACTCTTCATAGATTACACTTTGATGACAGAGCCAGATACTACAGGGTTGACGGTTTATCTACAAGTAATTTCTAACCTCCTATCTAGCACCTTTATCATCAAAAATACCAATAACAATATATGGAGTACTTGATTCAACAACACTACAGAACTATATTTACATATTGGTCTCCCTAAAACAGAGAACATGGTAATGCTCAGCAATAAAATGTGGTACAAGAAGCCGATCGATGCTGCTCTTTATTCTGCCAATCAATTGTAGTAACTAGATGAAGAGAAGAAACTATATACAACTAGATCATACTTGCCTGCCTTACATCTCAGACAGCAGATTGCTAATCTTTCGAAGCTCCTTTGAGGCTGCCATCGCTGTAACCTGTCCTTTACCAACCAAAACATTCTTAGACTGCACTGCTTGAGCTCGCTCTTGCTGGAAAACCGACTCTATCACCTGTCACACCGCATAGTTAGAGCCATACAGGTTCATATCAAATGTAAGTTAGGGAACACATACTGAGCAATTCTGGTAGCATCCATCGTTCCATATACATTAGAGAATTGGTTTTAAATTTCTAAACAAATAAGTGGT
>JAULKM010000001.1:17111886-17123648 GCA_032355605.1 Rubia tinctorum
AACAGTGGGCCAGCAATCTTAGACATCTAAGAAACAGCAACAACAACACAAAAGTTAGCACAATTTGTAACAAAACACTAAGATGTCACACACAATAAAAAATAACAAAACTGAACATCAATTGTACTTTTAAAATACAAGTATCAAATACTGAAATTAAAACATCACATCAACACAGAGAATAGTACTAAAACCTAAACATCAAACGTCAAACATCAAACATAAAACCTGAAACATCAACAATAGTATTTAAAACATCACACCTGCAAAATAACAAAAAATTACAGACCCTCTTTCCTTTTCAATTGCAGCACTAGTGGACAATCATTCTTAGACATCTAATAAACAACAAATAAACACAAAAATTACCATAAATCGTAATAAAACCCTAAAATATCACACACAATCAAAACTGAACATCAATTGCACACATAAGCATGAAAATACCACAAGCATAAAAAATAAAATTATAACATCACACCAACACAGATAACAACACTTAAAGCCTAAAATATGAAACATTAAACTCAAAAAGAGAAACATCAATAACTGTATCTAAAACATCACTGCTGAAAATTAAGAAAACTTACAAATTCTCCTTCGTCCTCGATTGCAGAAGCAGTGAGACAAATCTTCTTAGACATCTAACAAACATCAGCAGCAACACAAATACTAGTGCAAATCTGTAAGAACAACTCACAAAAAAAATAGAGACATTACTCAATATAACCTACACAAACCCTAAAATATCACATGAACCAAAGAAAGTAAACAAAAATAGAAAAATAACAAAAATATGTATAAAAATCTAAGCAAACACATTACCTTCGAAGATAAACATGAAACGAAGGTTGTATTGTATTCAACCGCCAGAAACCGAAGCTAATACCAGAAAATTTGCAGGAAAATGAAGCGCGTCTTCTCTGCGTTCATCGCAAATCATTGTTTGCATTCATCTAGTCCCTGCATTCTTCCCTGCGCAAGAAATATGGAAGAAAACGGAGAAAAGGAGCGGTCAAATTGAAGGAAGATGGAAGAAAAATAGAGAGGAGAGGGAAGAAGAATGATTCACGCTGGAGAAGAAAGGAGATAAGAGAGAGAGTATCAGAAAAAAATGGGAGAATAAGCGGAAAGATCAATATTTATACCTGGAATTAAACATAAATTGACAAAATTTCACATCCAACCTTTAAACTTTTGAAACTTCAATTAGAAAGCCCATACTGAATTCTTGACAATTTAATCTCTAGTATTACAGTGAAACTGTTTTATACAAGACATTGTCTTTAAAATGTAAAAACAGAATGTATATTCAGTACACAATTTTATGTAATACGTAATACAATGTATAAAAGTATATTTTTTTTAAATGAGTGATTGGAGGGCTTTTTGGTTGCAGCTCCCGGGCAAAGCTTCGATTAGCCGCCATAGTGGTGGAGTAAATCGAGGTCAGGTTGTTATTATGTTTTGATGTGTTTTCCAATGAGGAGAGGTGGCGGTGAAGGAGCGTTGAAGTGGATGTATGGTATATATATGGTGGTGTTCAGAGAAGAGAGAAGAGAGAAGAGGAGAATTCAAAGCAAATTGATACAATTTAATATCAATTAAACTTTGTTTTCATTTGCATTAGTGGCGATAACATTTTCTGATATACATGCTATATTATATTCTTACTACAATGACATCAATTAACGGCAGAAAATAATAATTTATTAATAATATTGTATCATCCTAAAATGAATAGATTAAAGAAAATGTTACCAAATACCCAGATGTACAATAAGAAACTAAGTACTGTTAATAATAAGTATTATTTATATTTAGTGCGCTTAAAACATATATTCATTGTTATTAAAAGAGTAAATTTCCCGTAATGATTATTATTGATCATGAAAAGAATAAATAGAGAGTACAAAGTATAAATGTAGACTAGTCCTAATATAACTCTAAACTAGTCAACAAAAATAAAATCAAATTTAATTATCTAACTGATTTATTCTGACACCCTCCTCAAGCGAAGCGTCGGATGTTCGCCGACCCACAGATTGGATCTGAAGAACTCGAACATAGCGCATAATCCGCGTAACTGCCGCAAAATGATCATCTATGGGGGTCCTGAAGATACTGACTGACGGTGTTGACCGAGAAGTCTGGACGAGTGATGGTCAAGTACTGGAGAGCTCTAACGAATGAACGATACAAAGTCGGATTCCGGAACGGAGGACTAGTAGAACTGTGCATCTGAGAACCTGACACAAAAGGTGTAGAGACTGGTGAAGCATCGGACATCCCTGCAAGAATCAGAATGTCTTGAGCATACTTTGCTTTACGAAGAAGTAAACTGGATGAAGTAGGCAAAACTTCAAGGCCAAGAAAGTAATAAAGAGTTCCAAGGTCCTTAATCGCAAACTCACAATGCGTCCGGTCAATAAACTGACGAAAGAGAGTCGATTCATTTCTTGTGAGAATGATGTCATCCACATACACCAGAAGATAAAGCAACGAGGAACCCCTCGAGAGAACGAACAATGACGTGTCGGCGGAGCTGTACTGAAAAATTGAGCTGAGTCAAAAAAGAGCTGAAACGTTGGAACCATGCTCGGGGAGCTTGCTTAAGTCCATAAATGGTCTTTCGCAAGCACCAAACATAATTTGGATGAACGGGATCCATGTAACAAATTGGTTGCTTCATAAAGACCGGAATATCGAGAACACCATTAAGAAAGGCGTTCTTGACATCTAGCTGATAAAAAGGCCCGAAGTGCAAGGTGGAAATAGCAAGAACTGTCCGAACAATGAATGTCTTGACCACTGGACTGAAAGTGTGTCAAAATCAAAACCCAGAATATGCGAGAAACCTTGCACCACAGGTCTAGCCTTTTAACGCTCAACAGTACCATTTGGTCGATACTTTAGCCAATAAACCCATTTGGAGCCAAGAATGTTAGCGTCTGAAGGGTGAGGCACCAAATCCTAAGTGTGCTGACCACGAAGAGCTGCCATTTCGTTATCCATGGCGGTAACCTAAGCCGAATCCTGAAGAACAATGAGATAATCTGTTGGCTTAGACTGAGCAAGCAAGGCATCAATAAAACCATGAGCGATAATATCTGAATAATCTCTATGCTGAATAGCTCCAGTTGCCGATCGGGTAACCATGCGATGAGTGCGAGTCCAAGGAGGAGAGATCGGAGGAGAGCCCGGAGGAGTAGAACCAACTGAGGAGGCTGGTGTAGAAGCAGCCGAGCTGGGCAGAGACTGAGCAGGCGGACTGAATGGCGGAGAGGCAGAAGGCGCCTGTCGTGGTGCTGGTGGCGGATCTGTGACACAAAGAGAGCAAGGGACTGAAGGAGATGTAGTCGGCATAGGAGAAACTGGAGGCAAATGAGGTGCCTAATCAGAATCAGGATCAACAAAAACATAAACATCTAACACTAAAGGTGGAGAACCGTTCGCCGAAGGGATAGATAGGGCGAATGGAAAACACTTCTCGTCAAAATGAGCATGTCGAGTGACATAGATTCCGCTAGTAGTGCGATCAGGGCACCAAAAACCTTTATATTGCATGTTGTAGCCAATAAAAATACACAGAATACTGTGAGGAGATAGCTTGTGGTCGGAAAATGGGCGAACAAACGGGAAGGCTTGACAACCAAATGCATGAAAATTGATATATATATATATATATATATATGGGTACCGATCATTAAGAACCTCATATGGTGATCGTCCGCGAAGAACATGAGTAGGCAACCGATTTCTGGTATAAGTGGCTGCAGCAAAGGCATCAGGCCAGTGGGAGAGAGGGACATGAGAATGATACAACATAGACAAACCCATCTCAGTAATGTGACGGTGCTTGCGCTCAGCCCGACCATTCTGCTTCAGTGTATATGGGAAGAAATCTGATGATGAATGACCTTTGTCTGAAAGTGAGAATGTAAGAGACTATTTACTGACTCAGTTCCTCCATCACTCTGAAACACCTTAATGGTGGACGAGAACTGATTCACCACAAAAGCCTCAAATTTGCGATAAACATTCCAGAAATCAGACTTGCGGCGCATTGGATAAAACCACGAGGGCCGGGAATAATCATCAATGAAAATGACATAGTAGGCGAAAACATCACCAGATAAAATAAGAGAAGGTCCCCATGAATCACAATGAACCAGATCAAGTACCCTAGCAGCACGTTTATCATTTGTATGAAATTATAAACATTTCGCTCTAGCCTTTTCACAAGCTTCACAAAGGGTGGGTTTAGGCAAAATCGATGAGACACCTAAGGAACCAAAAGCTCACAAACCAACAATAATGGAATACAGAACAGGACCAAGTCGAGCATGCCAGATTTCAAAAGACGCGCGCGACTTATCAAACTCCAGACTCCACAGTAGACAGTAAAGCAGATGCACTATAGTCTAAGACATAAAGCCCATTTTCACTATGACCGTGGCCCAAGGTTTCACTAGTGATTTTTTGCCGAATAATAAATGAGCGATCATCAAAGCAGCCAACAACATTTAAATCCCGAGTTAATTTGCTAATCGAAAGCAAATTTTAAGTAATATCAGGCACAATAATCACATCATAAAGAGACAAGGATTTAGAAATTCGGGAATCACCAACATGAGTAATAGGGAGTTGAGAACCATTACCAACACATACGCTGGAAGAACTATGATAAGGTGTGACATGATCAACAGCAGCAGGGGACGATGCCATGTGTTTTGTGGCGCCAGAGTCTCAATCCACTTGAAGTCATCATATCGTCGATGATGAGAAAGGCCTGTATGTCTCAAAATATCACACCGTCAAGAACTATAATAAGCCATATCAATGAGGCAAATAAGAAATCAGAAAAACAAATTGCCCAAAAACAACTAGGCGCATGTAACAAACGTGCCGAGAGAGATGTTGGAGCGTGTTAGTCACGAGTAGAGAGAGTGCTGTCGAGCGTGTGGTGATGCGCAATGAAGACCTGGAGATGCGTGGATCTCACTCACCGTGTGCAACTATTGTAGACCTGAACTCGCCGTGGAGCGATAAAGATTTGGACGCTTCTTGCTGAATAGAGACGAAGGATGGCTTTGCTGAAGAGTTTCCGCCAGTGATGAATTAGGCCAGAGAAGAGGACGGACCGGCAGAGATGAGATCGGAGAAGCACCGGAGAGGCGCCTGACCAAGGAGACCTTCAAAGATGGTTGTTGTTCCTCGTGAGAAATGAACGCCGGAGAGGACTGCTATAACCGGGCGCGAAACGAACGCTGAGAGGGGAGTCCAAAGAGAGCATCGTATAAAGCTATCGGAAACTAGAGAAACATGCCGGAACTTGACCGGAACTTGGTTGGAAAAGGAGAGAGGGTGGCAGCCCGAAAAATAAATAAATTTAGGATTTAAGGGTTTAGGATCAGAACTCCGCTCTGATACCATGAAAGAGTAAATTTCTCGTAATGATTATTATTGATCATGAAGAGAATAAATAGAGAGTACGAAACATAAAAGTAGACTAATTCTAATATAACTCTAAACTAGTCAACAAAATAAAATCAATCTAATCATCTAACTGATTTATTCTGACAGTTATTTATATTTTGAAATTCCAAATATTTTTAATTGAAATAATAAATAATTAAATGGATTAGTTAGTCGAAGTTTGAAAACTGCAAAAAAAAAGGTAGAAATACTTTACTATATCTAGTTATTATTAAGATACTATTATACATCGTTTATCAAATTAACAAAAGGAGTATGTTGTATTCAAGAACAAAATTCACGTTTATGGAGACCTTCAACTCTCATGAACGCAGTTCTTTTTTGGAAGAGAATAACTGTTAACTAAGGACAAAATGGCCAATGACTACTTAATCCAATGTTTTGCTAAAAGAAACTAATGTTCACCAACATTGCAGTTACTAAATGTATTAATTTACCAAATTAGAAGATATTTACTGTGGCCAATAAAATGTATTCGCGAGTAAAACGTAAGCATCTCAAATGCTTACAGCATACTGGCGCGTACCCGGTAAGTATTTGAGCACGCTAGCGTGTGGCATTGATACGCTAAAAGTTATTAAATACGTGATTTTAATAAATTTTTAGTTTAAATAGCAGTTTTTAAAGCAAGGACCGTTTATGACGTGGCTAATATGTTAATGGACCTCGTCTATGAAGTAATAGACCTTACATTAAATATTTTTTAAAAAAGTGGTCCTTATATCAACAGAGTCTCATACTGAGGCCATTAAATGGCTATTCAGCAAATTTATTACAAATATCAAGCTCAATGTATACATCTAATTAAAGTATACGTCTAAGTTAAAATATATTTAATTAGTTTTAGATCACAAAATATTATTTTAGACCGTCTAACCATTAGATGAAGTCATTTTTATAACTTATGTAATTAATGAAATGATTTGATATTTGTTCATTTTTAATGCATGAGGTTTTCAGAATTTTGAGAATCTTATATGATATATCTCAAAATATAAATAAATTATATTTTGAATATCTTATCTCCTATTAGACTGGTTAGACCAATTATAAAACCTGGTTTTTATAATTTTCATTGTAATTATTTATGTTTTGAGATTTATTTTTAAAGGTTTTCATAATATAGGTATTTCATTGCAATAACTATAAATAAATATAAAGTTATTCTACTAGTCATATTAATTGTAAAATGACTCTGTTTAACCGTTAGTCTGTCTATAACAAGAATTTTTGTTATTATTTATATAATATTTATAATTTAGGATTAAAAATTATTTTAGAAAGTTAGTTGGAAGGTATATCAAATATATTGAAATGAATGTAGCACTTATTATTTCATTAGAGAATACTATATTTCTCGGATCGTCAATATAAATTATATATGTTTCATTATTTTTATTCATGCATTATAATTAACTATTTAAAGTGTAAAAACAAATGTATATCCAATACACAACATGTAATACACTGTATGCATATATATATATATATATATATATATATATATATATATTAAAAATACTTGTGTATTCACGGGTTCCTACTCATGGTAATAGAATACAAATTAAACACGACTACTCAAATTGGGATTAATACTCATTAATTAGTTTGAAAATTTTAAATATGATACTTACAAGAATCCCTGCATATCAGGATTAGCCCAGAGAGTCAACCCGGGAGCGCCACTATAAATTAAAATCCCAGTGGATTCTTACTCCAAAGTCCAAACTCTTCAACTCATTCACGTCTTCTTCTGAATCATTTGTTCCATGGCAAACCAAGGTGAAATCAACAAAGCTAAGCATATGGACATTGAGAATCAGAAGCCGCAAGACCAGGTTTCCTAGTTTTAGTTTATGCAGGAATCATTTGTTTTGTTTTTGTTTTTGTTTTCTTACCATTCTGAATCATCTGTCTCTTGGTAGAAAACAAGATGGAGAGAATTCTTGGGCTTTGTTGGACCGGGGTTTTTAGTTTCATTGGCGTATCTCGATCCTGGAAACTGTAAGAATTTCACACAAAATCAAACAATCTAATTCAGAATAGGGTAACTTATATAGTTTACTCTTGTTGCAGTACAAACTGATCTCCAAGCAGGAGCAAGCTACGGATATGAGGTATGCATCGCATCACATTGAGGAAATTGTTATCAATATAAGATTATCGACAAATTAAACAATTGTTCCGGTGCACAGCTCCTCTGGATTATACTTATTGGCCTAATCTTTGCTCTCATTATCCAATCCCTGGCAGCAAATCTTGGTGTCTGCACAGGTAATCAAGATTGTGTTTTTTACAATTTTTTAATGGATTGAATCGCAAAGTGAAAATGAATTAAATGGAGAGTGTATATTATTATGTTCTTAGGGAGACACTTATCAGAAGTGTGTCGAGCCGAATACCCCAAGTATGTGAGCTATCCGCTATGGTTTTTAGCAGAAATTGCTGTTATAGCAGCAGATATCCCAGAAGGTAGGTTGATATATTTATTCTCTCGACACATTTTTACTGTTGATTGAGTTGTGATTAATGGTTTTTACCCATGCAAATGCAGTGGTTGGGACAGCTTTTGCACTTAATCTGCTGTGCCACATTCCAGTTTGGGTTGGAGTTTTGTGTACAGGAATTTCCACTCTTCTACTCATCACACTCCAAAGATTTGGGGTGAGTCCATTTTCACAATAAATAAATAAATTTTGGTTTCTTTTCCTTTAGGCCATTTACATACCTCCTGACAATGATATTTTTCTTGGATGAAATTTATACTTTTTTTGGTAATTTCTGGATTTGTAGGTGAGGAAACTTGAATTTTTCATCACATTTCTGGTATTTGTGATGGCTGCATGTTTCTTTGGAGAGTTGCACTACGTGAAGCCTCCAGCAAAAGGTGTGCTTGAAGGCATGTTCATCCCCAAACTCTCTGGGAATGGTGCCACTGGTGATGCCATTGCTTTGTTGGGTGCACTAATAATGCCGTAAGTACCAGATCAGGGCTATATTTTCCACGCGATTTCTCAATTTCTTTCTTAATTGATAATTTGATGCAATTTTTATCTATTCATGGTGTGGTGTGGGATTATACAGGCACAATCTCTTTCTTCATTCTGCTCTTGTGCTGTCACGAAAGATTCCAAATTCAAAAGGAAGCGTTAATGTAAGAACATCTTCCACTATTATTGTCGATTTTCAGTATCCCGCTTTTTGTTTATGATAAATAATTTGTTGTCTTCCATTTTGATGTTGCAGGATGCTTGTCGCTACTTTTTGATAGAGAGCGGGTTTGCGCTATTCGTAGCGTTTTTGATCAACGTTGCAATAATATCAGTGTCTGGAACTGTTTGCTTAAGAAAGGACCTATCACCCGATGCCGTTCAAAAGTGCAGTGATCTCACTCTTGATTCCTCCTCTTTTCTCCTCCAGGTTAGATCCCTTTTCAAAAACCATTTGATTCATTTTATTTCATACAAAATATTTAGGTAAATCTAGTGTTATTTACACGAAGGCTTACCATTTAGCAAACTTTTAAACGAAGGGAATGTAAAACATTCCATGAACATCCTACGGATTTAATTCATGTTATTTTCAATTACAGAACGTGCTCGGTAAAACTAGCTCTACGCTATATGGAATAGCGTTATTAGCATCAGGCCAAAGTTCAGCAATCACTGGCACGTATGCTGGACAATACATTATGCAGGTAATTCTATTCAATATACATACGTACAGTCAGTATTGTGAGTTGCGGACTTTCCGCAATACGCATCATTTTTTTGTGATTATTTCTATTTTGACCATTGTCTCAAATTTCGTTAACCTAAACCTTTTACTTCAAATCAAATATTAGGGCTTCCTGAATCTCAAAATCAAGGCATGGATGAGAAATGTGATAACAAGGTGCATTGCTATCGTCCCGAGTCTTATAGTATCAATCATTGCTGGACCTTCCGGAGCTGGCCAACTCATTTCCATTGCTTCTGTTAGTTCTCTTCACCTTTAAATATATTTCAATAATTTTTCTATTTGATTAGTTATTGTGCATTTTTATATACTCAATAATATTTGATTAGTTATTGTGTATTTTTATATACTCAATTCGGGGTTTTATTTGGCAGATGATTCTCTCATTTGAGATACCTTTTGCTGTGATTCCTCTCCTAAAATTCAGTGGTAGCTCCGCCAAAATGGGACCGCACAAGAATTCTAAATATGTGAGCAGATTACCTCTTCCTCTTTACTTGTTATATGAATCTTTACTTGTTAAATGAATGTTTCTTAAATTAATCAAGCAAAGGCCTATTCTCTATTATGCATGTATTGGTAATTATTAAATTTTGTTTATCTATTCTAAATACAGGTCATCGTCATCTCTTGGATACTTGGACTGGGAATTATGGGAATCAATATTTATTATCTGATCACCAATTTCGTTGATTGGCTCACTCATGATCACAGCTTAGCAAAGGTCGGGAAAGTTTTGACTGGGATTGCAGTATTTCCACTTATGGCGGCTTATATAGGTGTTATAGTTTACCTGATCTTTCGAAAGGATAATGTTGCCATATCCCATAAAGAAGAAGCTGCAGATCAGCACTGAGTAGTATGTTCTAGTCGATTGTATGCCTGGGGGAGCATTTCCGAATTGTTACTTTTATTTGTGATTTGATCACTATTTCATTTTTGAGATTTCGCCAATTTTTTATGTGAGTAAGTCTCATAAAATACGGTCTTTCCATAAACATACGGAAAGAAAGGTTAGTTTAAAAACATATCAGGGCAATAGCAGTTGCACATTATATTACAACTTATTAATCTATGATTAGGCATGAACAAAGATCAACAATTCAGTTGCGCGCCGCTTTTGTAAATTTCATCAGAACTATCGTCTGTCACACACTACAACAAAAGAAGCCTATTAGGACGCTTATTTATGTACACTTTTATAAGAAGCATCCTAATAAATAACTATTGTACGCTTTTGGCGCACATGTGCTCGGCTGCGCCAGCATACACAGAAAGAAGGAAAAGAAAGGACAGGAGAGCGAAGCTCAGCAACAGGTATTAACACTTTTGGCATTCAAATGTCTCATGAGAAGCTAACTCAATTTCATTGTAAATCACGTGCTGATTCATGACGCCTTCTGAGTCTTTTAGCAACTTTCAGGTTGCTCCTTTTATAATATGAGTTTGAGTAAAAGATGCTGGCCATCTTGTTTAGCAGTCTGATTTTAGCTTTCTTCGAAGCATAAATTATGTTAATAATGGTTCCTGAGAGCCTGAATTCCATTCGTTATAGCTTGGTCTCGACCCTTGCTAAGTCACGCTTTTAATTGCCTTATTTTTCTTTCATAGGTTGCTCATATGAACAATGAGGAAGCGTCCTTGTAAATTTTGTGGGTGTGCTTGAGCTCGGTGAATGGAGTTATTAGTTAAAGATGTCATCAATTAGATGGCTAAGATGCCCTGCTATTGTTGTGTCAATGTCCTTTTTCAGTGTATGCCATTGCTATCTGGTAGTAGTAACCAGACCAGAAAATTAGGGGGGCTTAATGAAATTCTGAAATATTAGAGCAATTTTTTTCTTAATTAAGCCAATTAAAAAATAAAAAATCACTATTTCAAAAATATCTTTTCATAACTTATTAAATATCATATATAAATTTTCAAATAATAATAATATTATTACAATATATACAAATTAACAATACAAACCATACATATTCATTTAATAGTTAACACTAAAATTAGCGACAAGAAAAATATAATTTACCAACTTATATATTATCATATTTTAAATAAACTATACAGAATATTGAGTACGTCTCTTGAAAAACGGTATTTCCATAAGTTATGGAAAAACTAATGTTTAAATTACAAATTAGAAGAAATTAAAATAAAATTTTTGGATTGCATTAATCGGGTTATAAACTTATAACTACTGCATGTTGCGTAATAAATTTTTAATATTACAACTAAAACCTTTTACATTTCTATAATTCTATAATAACCCTGTTTTTCATATGCTTATGTAAAGACGGTTTTTGCCAAAAATTTACCTATAATATTATATCTTTTATTAACAGAATTTTTTTCAAGAAATTAAAGGTCCCTGTATTTCATTTGAACTCAAACACCAAGCCTTGAGCTAATGATAATCACTAAATTATTTACCGATAATGGAACAATTAGGTTAGGGCAACATTAGGCATGAAAAGAGGTGAATTCCCTTTTAAGTATTTAGGAGTACCTGTTTTCAGTGGGAAGAT